>OZ008341.1:15326778-15866778 GCA_963931975.1 Cataclysta lemnata | reverse complement strand
AATTGACCGACAAACAGTAGTTTTATTCTATGTAAGTAATACGTCAGTTTCATTTGTATTCTATTCGATTGAATAACTTGAACACTTGTCTAGAGTGGCTTATCTACTTCAAACGCTGCCCTAAAAGGTGAGCGCATTACCGAACAAGCACCCCCATCTAATATGTCTCCAATTGATCTCACGGAACTAGCTGTAGATCGCGGTCTTGACGCAGAACGCCACTTTCCCAAAATGTTATCGTGAAAAATTTGGTCACTTTGTCATAATGTCTCTTTCGCATAGCGACATTTTCGCACAATGTCACTTTCGCAGCAAAACGACATTTCCTCAGGATGACACTTTCCCAAAACGTCACTTTGGCACGATGTTACTCCAGCAATTTTTTTTATCTACCATGTTATTTTACTATGTTTTAGGTGATGTTTTATATTTTTAAAATATTACTTACCCGAAACTGCGTGACATTGTGCGAAAATGATGTTCTTTGAAAGAGCCATTATGCGAAAATGACTTTCTGCGTCAAGACCAGCGATCGGTCCCTCTAGACAATGTAGCGGCATATTAGATTTTTGGGGCATCTAATATGCCGCTAATCGATGTCACCACCAGTTTCGCTCGCTGCAACCCGGCCTAACCCTTCCTATGCGATGTTATCGCTCCGCGCACGTTACTAGTGAATTATTATTTCTGATTAGTGAATTGCGCGTCGCATGGGACCCGAGGTGAGACCGCCGCACGCTCCCATCAATTATGGAATTTGATGGTTTTCCATTAAAACGGGCGGCCGCCATTCCCTTGGTTCGGGGCGTGTTGGATTCGTGGACCATGTTACAGTTTGACAACATGATGGATATTTAATAGGACAATTTTTTTACTGGACACTAGTTACTTAAATGATTCGTATGTTATACGCCTCTGTTCGTAGTTCGCCCATTTGTTTGGTTGGTGGTATGACTTTTTTCAAGTCCGCCTGGATAACTTCCGTCATCTTAACAAAATCTGTCGCAATATTAATAATATTAACAGCATTATTGTGTTCCGGCAATTAGCGATAAGATAGCCAGCCCCTCTGTGGTTGAGAGTTCCATGTGAAGCTCAATTCCCTCTTCGGCCCTTATTGTCACTTATCATCAGGTGAGATAAAGGGCAACAGCTTCCCTGTCTAACAAAGACCGAACAGCGGGAGTAATATTAAAAGAATTAATTTTGATCAAAATAATCGAACTAAGTAACACTTGTATTTAGTGTTATACTGATACCTGATGACAATTTAATTAGCAATCAAACTGTTATTGTCAATGGATAACAAGTACACAAGATAGATCACAAACTTAATCCACAAGAAAATATAATATAAAGACAGTTGAAAATTTATATTAATATTATTGAACATCCGTTTAAATTAATACCTTGACAACAAATCAACATGAATTAGACTTTTATATTATACTATGACTAATCATCATAATTAATACCTATATCATGTTGTTATGTAGTTATCGACGTCAGTTAATTTGAATGATGGAGTGTGTTCGTTCATTCGACGTCGACTGTTCTATTTAACTGTTGGTGTAGACCTACAATGTGTCGAACAAATATTAGTTCGGGGGAAATAGTATCCTTATTACCAATGGCGGTAAAACCGTCTCAGACCGCAAATATTTGCCGCCGAAACTGAAGTCTGAGGCTTTCTTTTTTACCGCCCGAGGTAAGTACCAAATTAGCGTCACCCTCTGACTAGGAATTGGGATTTTCCGTACTAGTAGCGGGTGGAAAATATTACTTTGTGGTCAGGTGTGACATAAAATCTTTTCGCATATAGTGTGTATAAACTTGAAATGAAATCTCTTTGGCTGTTTGTACTATTTGCATCTGGCTTGTTTTCATGACAATAAAAAGGTTACATAGATTTTGGGGTTAGAAAAAGAATTTCGAAAAATTATGATCTTGAGGCGGGAATCGAACCCGCGTCCGCTGCTATCCGGGCAGGTGCCTGACCGCTCGGCCACCCAAGATACTAATTAACTTGCCGAAATTCTTCTAACCTTTACACTTCACGTTGTAAGCCAACGGGTACCCTCGCAATGTAGAAGCTTGGGTTTGCTTTATAAACTATTCGATTTTAATTTTAACATTTATATAATGTTAAAATATTCGATTTTAATTTTAACATTTATATAATGTTAAAATTAAAATCGAATAGTTTAAAAAGCAAACCCAAGCTTAACCGAACGCACGGTATTTGTAAAAATATCTGCTTTGGGATGTTTGAAATTTATTTCTACATTGCGAGGGTACCCGTTGGCTTACAACGTGAAGTGTAAAGGTTAGAAGAATTTCGGCAAGTTAATTAGTATCTTGGGTGGCCGAGCGGTCAGGCACCTGCCCGAATAGCAGCGGACGCGGGTTCGATTCCCGCCTCAAGATCATAATTTTTCGAAATTCTTTTTCTAACCCCAAAATCTTTGTACTAATTTTTCTAACATTTATATAATGTTAAAATTAAAATCGAATAGTTTAAAAAGGTTACATTTCAAAAAAAAAAACAATTCGTGAAATTATGTTTCCAGATATTTTTCATTTGTTTTTCTTTCACTTAAAATGACCTAGTCTAATGAAGAAATCAGATAAAATTTAAAAAGTTATTACAAAAATCTACCTAGTTATTCTGTGTCTTTTTTTATTCAACAATCAATGGAAGGAGTAGTTTCAACTTTGTTATATTGTATATCTATGTGGAGAGACGAAAACTCTGATTATAATAATTATTAGGCTCGCCACCTATTACATGGGACCTAACATAATTGGAGAAACGTGGGTGCTAGTTCACCTCTGCCTACCCCTTCGGGTATATAGGCGTGATTTATGTATGTATGTATGTAATAATTATTATTATAGTGCAGCGTAGTGGAAAGTTAGTGGCAGCGCTTGGGACTTGTGACCCAAGTGAACCCAAGTGTTGAAAATGATTATAAAACACAGATTTAACACACACTTACCAAAAAAGATTCAGTACTAACTGCAAACGAACTGGCGCAAGTTTATTATACGTATGACTTGACTCTATAGGAGGAAAAATGCTATACCTACCTACTAGCAAAAGAGAAGGTTCCACCGAGATTTGAACTCGGATCGCTGGATTCAGAGTCCAGAGTGCTCACCATTACACCATGGAACCGGCTGGTGGACTTGTCTTGCAGCTGCTAGGCAGTGTATAGCTAATTAGCTTGCACTCGTATTGTTTACACAATTGTTAATTTAACAATTACATGCGTACTTTTGTTTAAATTAACAATGACACTCAGCAGGTTCCATGGTGTAATGGTGAGCACTCTGGACTTTGAATCCAGCGATCCGAGTTCAAGTCTCGGTGGAACCTTCTTTTGCTATACTTTATTTATTTTTTTATACTAAAGAGTCGCGGAAAATATTAAAAATCCATCTCTCCAGAAGTCATCACAAGAGAATTATGAAAAATGTCGCCAGATGGCGATACTGCCATGCGGTTCTTAGTTATAATCAAATTAATATTTATGATTAAAAATGCCAACAAATTCATGCTCCTGAAGTAACAAAACCGGCAACAATTTACAAATTTGCTCCGTTGCCCTCGCGTTCTGTCCAGGCAATCGAAAGTTGGTACTTATTTCAAGATTTTCAAGACCCATAAAAAAGGTATTTACATTACATTAAATTATAGGGAATTATTTAAAGCTAAATAAAATTGGGTAGAATGTCATGTCATGGTCGGGGAGCATAAAGTTCATTCGCGAGCAAAATACTAGTTCAGTCACCACTACGTACATCAATTTTGACATTGCCCGTTAAAAAATCATGTAGTTAATTATATAAAAACGCTATTAAAATGTAGAGGCTACGCGAAAAATCGGTTGAGCACTAGGTTAGCTAGAATTGAAAATACTTTCTCTTTAAAACAATTTATTTAACAGACGGAAACTTCAGTGAACACTAAAATAAAATTAACATTTCACTGATCTGCGAAAGACGCACGATAAGGGAGACAGTCTGAATAATATGTTATTGATTTTGTACGTTTAATTCTAAATCGTTATTACATACACAACTACACACAATTTAATATTATTAAGGGTCCGTTTCACAATCGACAACTAAGTTCGAAGTACCTTTCTTGGCAGTTCAATTGACATATATTTCATACTACAACTGTCAAATGATCTGCGAAGTAAGCTACTTAGAACTTACTTGTCGATTGTGTAACAGGCCCTAAGACAATAAAATACTTCATGATTACTTGTTGCGTATATGTCAAGGTTATTCAGCTGAGCTGACACGTAATAGAATAATGAAAGAAGACACCAGCAAGGAGAAGAGGATAGCCCAACAGCTATTTTAAATCTGCCTAGTTGCCTACCTGGTTCTAATATTTAATCATGACAAATACTCAGATTCCCGCTACAGAGTATGCTAGTCAAACTTTTCGTCAAGAAAACCTTAAAAATTTTAAAATTCACTGTCATGTATTCATCGTTGGTTTTCGTAATTAAGCTTCGCTGGTTGTCATAATTAACCCTCACTGGTTGTCATAATTAACCCTCGCTGGTTGTCATAATTAACCCTCGCTGGTTGTCATAATTAACCTTCGCTGGTTGTCATAATTAACCTTCGCTGGTTGTCGCAATAAACCTTCCCTGGGAATCCCAAATGAACCCTCTTAATTAGGCACAGTTAACCTTCGTTGGCAGAGGAGTACGCAGTATGGCACCACACGTCAGTGTCCGCCACTTCCAGCTCGACGGCGACCGGTGGCGGAGGAGGCGGGGGCGGCGTGCCCACCTGCATGCGCCGCGGCCGCGGGGGCACAGGGGACAGTTGTCCCTGCGGAGGTTGATCCGCCTGGGACACCTGTCAAGTCAAAGTCAAACAAAGGTCATCGTCACCAACATTACTAGCACTTTTTAATCTCCCCCGCTGCTGGGGCACGGGCCTTCCTTAGCGAACATTGCTTGGTTAACGCAATCGAATGCCAAGCGCGCTATGCCACTGCGCTAGCGCGGAAAATTTCATTATCTCGAGTTCCTTCGTGCTTTGCAAGACGCGTTAAGCCGTTGGTCCTGGATGCATCTGCAGTGGTTAATAGCGAACAGCCCCCCTGGGCCAGAGTGGTGGGTTATGGCCTAATCGCCCTATATTCTTCCATCCATAGGGAACGCCCGTGACCCAGCAGTGAGGACATTAAAGGGCTTGTGATGATGATGACATCTGGTATGATTACAATTGCTTCTCCCTGGGGGAGGTATACTGCCGCGGAGAGCCCCAGAGCACTAGGAGTTGGAGCTTGGGGCGGCAGGACCTCGGCTCAGGCGTGCCGTGTAGTGGGGGGAGCGCATGGCAAGCTGGTATTAGATTGGTACGGAGTCCGGATCTAAGGTGTGGTCGCCGTGTGGTGACGGCAGAGTAGAATACAATTGTCACCACCCCAAATCTCTCCCGTGGGTGTCGTACAAGGCGACTAAGGATAAATCAGTGATGAGGAATGGGCAGCAGAGTTTCTCTTATACCACCAATGCACCAGCAATGTACAGCGACTTTTGTGCCCGTTGCCCGATAAATGGCAATAGGCTCGCCACCATATAACGGGCACATAATTACATGGTACCTAACATAATTGGCGAAACGTGGGTGCTAGTCCGCCTCTGCCTACCCCTTCGGGGAGATGGGCGTGATTTATGTATGTATGTATGTATGGGATCTAAGGCCCGGCGCACATTGGCGGCACGGCACGACAAGGGATTCTTCGGCATCCCTGCATGTAAGGGCATACTGGCGGTAACAAAGCCGTGGTATCCTTAGGCATGTCAAGGCGTCCTTAGGCATGCCGAGGCGTCCTTAGGCATGCCGAGGCGTCCTTAGGCATGCCGAGGCGTTCTTGGGTCTTGTCTTGTTCCAGTATCTCTTGGTATCCCGAAAACTGCCAAAGCGTTTCGAGGGATGCCGAGGCGTGCCGAAAGCTGCGCGACACGGCATTGCCTAAGCATCCCACGGCATTGTTTTCGAACCTACGAACTTCAACATTGACCTTTCAACTTTATTTTCACAATCTTTAGTTATATTTTTATTCGTCGCCTAAAAATACCCTGCCATACCGTGCCACCAATCTGCGCCGGCCCTAAGTGGACGTTTTTGGGCGTACCTACTAGGGCTTATTCCCTAACTTTTTTTGACAGTTGAAAGTGATTATCACCGAACTATTTACTGTGTAATGTATTTTTATAATACATTGCTGTTATCACAGGACAAGTGTCACAATAGCATTATAGTAAAGTAGTAATGGATACGTAAATAGTTCGGTGATCATCACTTTCAACTGTCAAAAAAGTTAGGCAATAGGCCTACTGAAGGCCCAGCCTGCGTTGGGCACTGGGGAGTGGATTAGTCCACTGTTTGGACCACCAACGGATTTGGATGATGGGTGCAAACAACCCCCCTACCCCACCCTGTACGGACACACAAGTTTACAATATCTAGCGAATAACCTGTATCACTTGCGGCTCCTGCGGTGGACGCCAGTCCGTGGTAGCCATCAACGGGTCCCTTTGCTCCAGATCCACCGACGTCGCAACAGTAATGATGGCTGGGCTCCTAAGGGCATTGTACAATGTGAACAAGTTAACTTTATTGGACAACAAAAAGAAAAAGTACAAATTAAATCATTTTCCATAGGTACATGTTTTGCCCTTATCTTTTACGGGTATAAAAAATAGCCTGCAGACCTACCAAACCGATTGACCGATTTTTATGAATTCGGTCCAGCCGTTTCGGAGGAGTTTGATAGGAAACACTGTGACTTTGTGAAACATTTTTACATGTAGATTTTCGCCAATTAGGTAAAGTTACATTAATGTATATGTGGCGAGCCTATTGCCATGTATCGGGGACGGAAATCGCAGTATATTGCTAGGTGGCCTAAGAGAAGAGAAACTCTGCTGCCCATTACCCACCGCTGTCTTGAGTCGCCTTGTGCGACACCCGTGGGAGAGATTAGGGGTGGTAACAATTGTATTCTGCTCTGCCGTCACCACATGGCCCAATATAAGTATTCTAATTAAGGTATAAATTCTATTTAAATAAGTACTGCTTACCCCCTGGCAGCCGGATGAAACGACCTATCGTCAGGCGCGTACCGGATGACAGACTGCCACACCGAGGGGTCGTACTTGACCTCCTCCTCGCTGATGGCGCTCGAGTATCCCTCCTCCAGGTCGCCAAGCCCGTCACCATCGGTGCGGTACACCAGGAGTCCGTCTCCAGCACCATACTCGTGGCTGCGCATGTCTACGTCGTTCTGCTGTGGTAAAATCAAACAGGACCAAGTATAAGGTAATATTTTCGATTTAGGCACCCAAATACGATTGAGCGTAAGCTACTGCCATTCTTATGAAATATTTTAGCATTTATATTTACTTCATCATAAAGCCTTTCTAGCTGACCTGGGAGCTAAACAATAACACAGAATGTGCCAGCCCCAACTCGCCCCTGGGATGTTGTTAAAGTCAACTAAGGGAGATCCCCTAGCTAGTGTATACGAATGATGGATGGCACACCCAAAGATGGTTCCTATCCAGCAGCAAAATCTTGAGCTATACGGATTGGATTGTGACATCCCAATGGCGAATACACGACACGCTCCATATGTATCGCGATATTTAACGTGATATTTATCTAGTAGGTAATATTTTGGTATACTACACATACGATACGAATCGCGTCAGTACGACGGTAAATTTAATTGAGAACGTTTCGTATTACATTAAATAAAGCTATGAGTGATGCGCGTATATGCGCGTCCTCTTCCATCGCTGACAGAATGAATAGAGGAGAGTTACTAAATATACATACATACTTAAATCACGCATATATCCCCTAAAGGGTAGGCAGAGGTGAATTAACACCCACTTATTGCTAATTCAGCAAGGTCCCATGCCTATTGCCATCAATCGGGCACATCAATCGCAGTATATTGTTAGATGGGACAAGAGGAATGCTGCTGCCCATTACTCATTGATGTCTTTACCCTTAGTCGCCTTGTACGACACCCACGGGGTGGTGACAATTGTATTCTACTCTGCCGTCACCACACGGCCAACTAATTATGGGCCAGTGCTTTGTGATTATTGTAAAAAATGTATATGTGATTATTCTGAGTGGTTACTCTCCTCTACTGACGCGATAAATATCGATTAGAGCGTCTAGACGCTCGATATTTATCGACGATACTTGATTCAAATCGTGGATATTAATATTTCTAGAAATCCAGTGATCGACACGATTCGTGATACGCTATTCTACACACTCGATAAATATCGTCCTCCAAATATCACGATATTTATCGATCGTGTAGCATTCGCCAATTACACTTTCACTTTCCATCACCATTAATTCAACTTATTGGGAACTCATTCAAAGCTGGTCAAATGCTCCACAGACAGTTCTCCTGTCCTATAACTTCTTCTTCTCCCTGCCCTGTTCCCAGTCTATCTGCGGTCGGCGCAGTATGTTTCCTCTTCCATTCATATCGGTCAGATGTCATCAAGTCATAAAGCCATACACTCTCTTTTGATTCATATCATCCATCACTCCGTAAAGGTGCTAGTGATGAATGAATGTATAGAAAAGAGACGGAACGGACCATGTCGAGAGACCGATGAACGGAGAGAGTCTTTCGAGTTCTTATTGGTCTATACCGGGCAATCTCCCCTCCTCCTCTCGACTTTTACGACACCCATGGGATGAGTCGGGGCTGGCCTATTCTACGTAATTTGTTCGCTCCCAGGCCAGCATAGGAGACTCTCCGTCCTTTAACTAGAAGGCCATTTAGCCCAAAAGCGTAGGATTTTTTTTGTACCAAATAACGTACTTTACTTTTGTACTAGATATATTTAGTAAATAAAGCAACTAAGATGTTTGTTTTAACATAAACCAAGAAATGTGGTTTAGTCGTTTTGAAGTGAAGACGTGTAAATGATGAGTTAGCTGACTATCATGTCCTGATAACTCTGGAGATAACTCTGGAGATCTATGTTTTTGTCTAAAATCTATTCGTCTATTACTGATAGAGGAATAGATTTTAGATAAAAACATAGAGAACCTAAAGCCTGGTTTGTACGGGGTCAGTAACAGAGTAGTACAGTAAGCCAATCCAAGCTGACTTGCTACTGGCCTGTAAACACCTAGTTTCAAGCCAGTTCAGCACTGACTTCGCGCTCACAAGTCAGTCCAGTGACTAGCCACCCGTTCTAATTACGGGGCTAACTCTATATTATCTCTCAAAAGAAACGGTACCTGCACTACAACACCATCCCACGAGGTGACGGTGACGTTCGACCCTGGTCCTAGGGCAGTGGCAGCCGAGGGCCCGGGCATGGGCAGTCCCACCATGGCGCCCACGGGCAGCGGCCCCGGGTGCTTGCGCCCGCGCCGCGAGATCGTGTAGTGGAGAGGATCATGCCCCTCGCGCCGGATCATTTCGGGCAGGATGCGGCGTCGGGCGTTGATGAACCAGTTGCAGACCTGACAGAAATATTTAAGATTTATGGCCTGGGGGCCTAGACATACCGACAAAGATAACGAAGTTCGATAAAGCAGAATGTATGGGATTTGACGTAAGTCGTTGTGAAATCACGTGACCAAAATGGTCTCCGTAAGTTCCTAGTTATGTTGGCAGCGCAAGCTAAGACGCTGTAGATACCAAAGTAATATGGCCGATCGTGACGAACTTCGACACATTATCGTTATGCAACGATTGCCACTTGGCTACGGGCCCTGCTTCACAATAACAATCGACTTGGGAAAGTCAAAGTCAAAATTCGTTTATTCATATCTGTTATGATTACAATACACTCATGAATCGTCAAGACGTTTGATAAATAAGAAAGGGGCACCGTACCACATCGCTGGACTAGTGCATTTTGGTGGGTTAAGCGACTGCAGATGCATCCTGGACCAACCGCTTAATGTGCCGTCTGAAGCACGGAGGAACTCGAGAAAAAATATATTTTGGCCACCCATCCAATGACCGGCCTTTGCGAACATGACTTTAATTGCACGTGCTAAGCTACTGCGTTATCCATGTAGTGTAGATAAACCGTTATAAATATTATTTTTGTCTTGTGTCGTACCTGCAACACAGTCAAGCTCGCTTCCTGGCTTAGGGCCAGTTTCTCCGCGTCGCTGGGGTACGCATTGTACCGATGGTCGTACAACCATCGCTTCAGAACCTTCACAGACTGCTTGGGCAGGTTGCCGCGGCGTTTGCGCACCGAGCCTAGCGCTTGGTGGTGCGCCGCGTAGCCTTGCGGTAAGGTCACTAGGTTCTGCAGCTGAAACGGTTGTACAGTGCTACCAGTTGATCTTGATATTTGGGCTGACGGGAAATGTACGTTTTGAAAATGAATCCTTTACACGAGGGTCTCCGCCTCAGGGAGCATGTCCATTTTGGGACTTCCCCTAAATGTGCAGTTAGGGCAATCAAAAAACAAATTTTAGGCAAAATACAAAAGGAAACGATGACAATAGATAACATTTTTATGTCACCACACCTGACCATAAAGTGGACTTTTTCGCCCGCTACGCGTACGATAAATACCACTTCCTGCTCAGGGGGTGACATAAAACTATGATGTTACCTCGGATGATGAAAAAGATTACTTGCAATCTGAGATATTCTTTGTTTTATGGCCCTAGGTAAATAATGTACTATTTCCACTCACTTGCGGAGGTGGTTGGTGTGCTGGGTGTAACATTGCAGAGTGCCTATTCGGATCTGTGTCCCAGTCATTGCCGCTCTCATTGTCATCCGTTGAAGATGACGGGAATCGGTCGCGCGCTGAAACACCGAACAAGTATACCTAATACCGATGATCCCCAAAGGAGAAGCTCTATATTATGGCGCAGTGGCTAGCGCACTCGAGCCACGATTGCGCAAAATAGAGCAACGTTCGCGAAACGTAGATGGACTAAATCGCAGATTGTAGGTCTGTACCAATAGTCATAGCCCGCACATCTTTCCAACTAAATCGTACATACATTTATATGACTAATAGTACCTACGATCTGCGATTTAGTCGTCCAACTAAATCGCATGGTCTGCGGGCATAAATAGGCAGGATTTGTGTATGTATGTGTGATTTATGTACACTCTCCAGAAAATAATGTGTCTACTCTACAAATATACATAGTCCACTTGACAAGCCTTTCTCTTCTATAACGAATCAAGACGCCACTTTCTCCCTTGGTTCCTGTCTTCCTCTAATTCTAGGTTTTCCGATTAGCTATACCAAAAGAGCGCTGGTGTCAGACAGGCGGCTGGTAGTAAAACTTTAGCCAAATCCTTGAGCAGTATCCATCTCATCCCAGTCACTCTCAATCGTTCTCATCGCATTCATTGTGTGTGTGTGTGTGTATGTGTGTGTGTGTGTGTGTGTGTGTGTGTGTGTGTGTGTGTGTGTGTGTGTGTGTATTATTAGTACTGGTCTAGAAAATACTGTCTCTACTACAAATACAATAGTTGCAAAAAACTTACGCAATTTGATCTTCATAACTTTGATCACCGATCTACGCAGCGTGGCGACTTTTGTCAGCAGGCCTGAAGTTAGTTCCCGCGCAATCAATGTTACGCTAGTGACACTGACTGCCAGCGGGAGCAGTCAGAAGGTTCCTATATGACATCTACGTCGACATGAGAGATCGCCTTTGGAACCGCAATGTTTTTGGAGAAACACGGATCTGATTCCAAGCCGTCTTGTTCCAAAATGAACCGAAATCGTTCCATTTGTCGCGACTCTCCCGTGACAATTGACAGCGACGGTGTATGTCATTTGTTAAATTGAAGTTGAATTTTGAATTTTTAAAAATAAAGGAATCGGCTTTTTATTTGTGATATTCAATTAAACCTCTTTGTTGTGCACCTCATTGGTGATCAAAAAGTTTTTAATCACCTAGGAAAATAATTGTTTGTACACTTTTTGCTGTTTAACCTGAATTAAAATTTTATTAAATCGTGTCACAAAGAAACTTGTGATAAATTATAGTCTTGGTGCAGGAATCGAACCCGCGTCCTTCCCGTTTTGATAATTGATTCCCACATCAAGACTATTTAACTTTTCAAACGTTTTCTAACCACAATTTTCTCTGTAATATATATTTTTTTACATACATACATACATAAATCACGCCTATATCCCCGAAGGCAGGCAGAGGTGAGCTAGCACCCGCGTTTCGCCAATTATATTAGGTCCCATGTAATAGGTGGCGAGCCTATTGCCATTTATCGGGCACAAAAGTCGCAGTAGGTACATTGCTAGGTGGTATAAGAGGAACGCTGCTGCCCATTCCTCATCACTGATTTATCCTTAGTCGCCATGTACGACACCCACGGGAGAGATTTGGGGTGGTGACAATTGTATTCTACTCTGCCGTCACCACACGGCCATATATATATTTTTAAATGTAAATAATGTTCAAATAAAAATGATAAGAATAAACAAATCGTGTCATCTATTTAGATTGTCGGATCGAGTCGTGGGTGGATTTCGGAGACCTAGCATTGTCGTCTCACTCCGAATCTGCATTTTTTTCTTGGACACACGGTTTTCTATGCCTAGCGACTGCACGATTGAAAACATGTATTGTAATCATTGATTTGGTTTGAATATCTTACTTAAAAGTGTTTGATTTGATTATTATTTTATTATTATTAATAATTATTATATACCTACCTACTAGAGGAGCTCGCAAGCACAGAGGTATAGAGCGTTCGGCGTGCGATTACGTAAACTAAGCAATATTAGGTAAGGCTGGTCATTCGATGGGTGATCAAAATATATTTTCTCGAGCTCCTCCGTGTTTTGGAAGACACGTTAAGACTTTGGTCCCACTGGGTCAGCGTGGTTAGTTAGGGCCCATTCACCCTATATTCTTCCATCTATAGGGAAGGCCCGTGCCCCAGCAGTGGAGACATTAAAGGGCTGGTGATGATGACCTTCCTTTTATTTTAACTTTCTAATGAGGCCACAAAATATAATAATATGAGACAGAAAAGAACCGATAGGTAACCAAGAAAAGTAGTCGTCAACCTAAATGACGCACGTTACACAGAATTAGGTTGGCCTTCATAAAATTCGGGGAACGGGGATTAGTGTAATTGATTCAAAATATTCTTTTTTGAGTTTTCATTTGATTTTGTTCTCTTTGTTGCGTTTTCCAAAACTTTTAATTAGCACGAACATTAATTCAAAAGTATTCTTTTTCAGTATTATCATTATTATGCTAAAATAATAATAGTATGTTATCATTGTTTAGAAAACATACTGTGTCGACCCCAAATAATCTGATAACATAATAATATTATGCTTATTATAAATTTTTATGTCTTCTAAGTTTCGAAATAAATTAATAAACGTACCTCTAATCTACGTGACGTCAAATATTTAATTATTTATTAGTTCATGCAATATCTTATTTTTGTTACAGTAAGTAATTCAAATATTTGCTTAACGGTTGTCAATAGGCTATTTCTTGTTTCATCATCACCTTCACCAGCCCTTTCGATGTCCCCACTGCTTGGGCACAGACCTTCATATTCATATTATTTATTTGCAAATTAAGTGTACATAAGGTCTTATAGCTACTTAGCTTCAATAGTAGGTACTTCCCTATGGATGAGTGAGATTCAGTGAGAATTGATGCTTAAATTACCTTTCGAAGCACGGAGGAACTCGAGATAACATACGTATATATTTTTTTGGTCATTCAATGACCGGCCTTTAATTAGTTTACGCAATGGCATCGTTGAGCTACTGCGCCATCCAACATCTCTAGTTCTATTTTGTATGGAATAGAATGGAATAGGCCGGGTTCAATTTACCTACTAGGCTTAGTTTGCACCGTGGCCACAGGTTTTGAATTAAACGTGTTGAAATTTGTAAGTCAGACAAATTAAATAAAGATCATAACAGCTGAAAAACCATACAATTTTGCTTATTTTGCAAATCAAAGATGATTTCATCAATTTGCCAAATCCTGCTAGGTTTGTACTTTTAAATATTTCGTCAAGTTCAACGTACAAAACCCAGAGATTACGCATTTCGCGTTCTGTTATGAAATTGCACAATGCCAATAAGGTAATATCCGTGTAATCTGAGGTTGAATTTTGTACCCTGACTCAGGTCGATAACAACGCTTATCCTATCTCCATGATCTTACCAAATATTTCACAAGACTTAACGCAATAATTTCTTTTGGTGGAATTTTCATGTAGGTAACACTGTACATACACAATAAGGGCAATGTTACGGTCACGATCAAGGTTAATTAGTAAAAAAAAATATCTATATATTTTATGTCCCAGCATAATTGTCACCACCACCCATGTCTCCGGCGCGTGTCGTAAAAAGGGACTGAGGGCATTGAACTACTATTTAACTCAATGACTGAGGGTAGAGACAGCGATAAGTAATGGGCAGCAGCAATCCTCTTATGCTAAAGCCTTGTTCGGACTAGGCTAGTGTTTTAGTCTAGTGGCGAGTAATTGAGTAGCTAAACGTGTCTGAACACCAAAAGATTTGTCGAGTGGATGAGTAAGTAATTTAGTCGAGTCAATCCATTTTATTCTATTTTTTTTAGTAGTCTAGTAGCGAGTAGCACCCCGCACCACGCGTCTGTGCTCACTCGACCGCCGGATAAACAAGTCCGAACCTGTCGATTTAGTCGAGTTCATTGGTTGACGTGAAAATGTCGTTTCGCTTGTAGGGTGTTCATCTTGCAGAGTACCACTGACTTGTGAGCTTTACTCGACTGTAATGCGAACGATTTTTAGGCAGTAGGTAGCGAATAGTTTAGCTACTAAATTACTCGCCACTAGACTAAAATACTAGCCTAGTCCGAACAAGGCTTAACGTAGCTAGCAATATACTGCGATTTAAGTGCCCGGTAGATTCAATAGACTAGCCATCTACAATGGGACCTGTTGGCAAAACGTGGGTGGTAATTTACCTCTGCCGCCTCAGAGATAAATAAATGTGATTTATGTACTACATGTCGCAGACAATATCAGCCTGATTCTATCAGAGAGCATTTCTGACTGATTCACGCTTGGCGTTAGTAGTATTTGCTTTGAGTTACCCCTACCAATTTTGTTGCTACTTCCGTCACTCATGTCGTGATACCCTTTCCAACCGTTTCATGGTAGGGGCAAATAAAACAATCGTTGTAAAAGTGGCCAGTAATTAGAGAAAATGTGTTAACTAGACGCTACAAATTGTCTGTAGTCACGATAGGGTTTAATCTTGTTAATAGTTTAGCTAGGACCTTCGGTAGGCCGCAGAAATGGTTGTCAAACTATCAGATGCGTATCGCTATTCAAATTATTCGCTTTCGGTAGGTGCATGTAATTGTAGATTGTATTGCTGTTGTGGAAAATTGCCCTTAGGTTTTGTTTTGCTTCTAATAATAATTGCTGTCAATTTTCTGGTTGCATCAAACGGTTAAGGAAGACTGTGCCATGGCTGTGATGAAATAGAGTTCAGTTTTAGGTTGAAACCGCCACACTGAAAGCCCTTTGTATTGCCAATTAGTTTAGTGAATTGAATTGAGTTTAACATACATACACTACACACATATCATTATTATATCCGGCATAGTTATCTCCGAAGGGGTAAGTAGAGATGCTTTAACACCCACCAACTATGTAAGTCTAACTGCCGCACTCAGAGACGCCAATTAACGTTAATGAGTACTTAATGTCGAAAAATGACAATTCAAAACTAGTCGCTATGCTGGCCGGGTCTATGGTCTATGCACCTTAGGCAGGTAAATCACAGTATTATTGTTAATGCTAGGTGGTATAACAAAAAAATTGCTGCTGTTGCGTTGGCATTTTTAACTGAATTTGTATGAAAACTGAAAAAGCTCTCCTACCGGAAAGGAGCAGAGGTCAGCGAAAAATCAGCGAGTGATTTTAAATTTATAATGTGCTAACTGCTACTGATCTAACGCATCGAGCGCGTTTTCACTTCAACATGCGTATTTAACCAGTTTATTTCACTGCTCTGCCGTCACCGCACTGCCAAAAAGTAGTGTTGGCGTTTATATACCAAATACCATCCATCTCTGATGTTTTTACTCGCTAGACACAAAGGCCAAATTCAAGTGCAAAGTATGAATCAACTTCTGTTTTTACCTTAATGACGCTGTAAGCAGGTCATGCACGGGGAAGAACGGTGTACTTTTCTTGCTTTCTTCACCTTAACATCACTTCTTGCGAAATTTCAAAATCGACCTTTAAATGGATGACTTTCTGGACTCCATGGCGTTCGTAACATAACGAGAACATGTTTTTTTCCAAAACTTATATATCGAACAAATGTTATGTCAAGCGCTTTTTTTTGGTTCTAATCAATGTAACCAATTTTCGAGGGTCCAGCGGGTGAATGTGACGTTGTGAATGTTGTGATGTTTGCAAATGATGACTACAACTGTATGTTTCCGAGTAATGGTTGTGTATATGTTTATGTAGTATATTTTCAAAATTATATTAAAACTATGTCCGTCATCTAGTATCCATAACACAAGTGCTTAGGCTACTTACTTTGGGCCAGATGATAGGAGTGAGTGTAAAAATATTATTATTAAAAAAAATGTGATGTTTTGACGGTCTATGTAATGTATGTGGGTTAATAATATTTGTGTACATATTTATATCTGTAGAAAAAGACCCCTGACCCAACAGTGGACATATTATTAGTGTCAGTAACACCCACTATCCCGCACTGAGTCATTTTCTTTCGAAAAAATCCCGCATATTAAGTAATTTTCCGAAAAATTTCTGACCTATTAATTTTCTACAATAAAAAATAGCTCTCTTTCTTTAATGAAATCAAATTTTTGGATCACTGCTGTAGGTATGTTTATCGTAGAATTGCTCAGGACAGTGTTTTTCAATATTTTTGAATACGCGGGCCACGTCTTTACAGGTTGAAAAGTTCTAGCGACCTTAGGCAATAGACAGATAAAAAGCTACACTCTATTTCATTTAATTCTCGCGGGAACTGTGTTTTGTATTATCATAATATAGCACTTTGCTTTTCCTTTAGCCGGTGACCCTCCGAGTAAGTCTTCGCGACCCCCCTAAGGGTCGCGACCCCCCTAAGGGTCGCGACCCCCTGATTGAAAAACACTGCCCTAGTTATCTAGCCAAAGGGCCACCCACCGGTCCAGAAAATTCCAATGTAAAAAGGGATAGTCGAATTGTATTCTGCTCAGCCGGCATTATATTGTAAAGGTTAATTATGATTAATGCATGTGCATATTTAGATGTACCATTTGGTATTCTTTGTCAGTGAGGGTACGGTCTATCATGCATACCTTATTTGAATCATTAACATTCATTTCACTATAAAGAACATCCTTCAGAAGTGACTGACCATTTGATTAGCTTGAATCACAGTTGTAAAAAAGTGCATAAAAAGGTAATTTCGACATACATGCCTTGTACTAAGAACTATCTAAATGTGTATTTGACACAAAGCACTGTACATTACTAACAAAACGTTACGTTAATTATGTAAAAAAATGCAATAAGTTTATATGTATAGAATTGGAAGGTAATAAGTATACATATAATAGTTGCCGTGTGGTGACGGCAGAGTAGAATACAATTGTCACCACCCAAAATCTCTCCCGTGGGTGTCGTACAAGGCGACTAAGGATAAATCAGTGATTAGGAATGGGCAGCAGCGTTTTATACCATCTAGCTATGTACCTACTGCGACTTTTGTGCCGATAAATGGAAATAGGCTCGCCACCTATTACATGGGACCTAACATAACTGGCGAAACGTGGGTGCTAGTTCACCTCTCTGCCTACCCCTTCGGGGATATAGGCGTGATTTATGTATGTATGTAATATTCAGAAGTATGTCTTTTTTACATTACCTCATTATAATGTCATGGTAATTATCATTATCTCATTGATAAAAAAGAATGCTGCGTAATCGCAATTAACTTATAATTCTTCGTTAAAACTTTTACTAAATGTAAACATTCCACTACAGATAATATGTGCCTTTTTATGGCATAAAAATAACGTTATAACAGCGCTATTATATTACGATTACAAGTATACTGAAGAAATCTGTAGTAATCATATTTGGATACAATAAGGATGGTTCAGGTAAAAACACTACTAACTTGATGATCAAAAACATTTATTACACACATACCATCAAAATTTTCACTTAAACTAGTCAGTATTATGCCAATTATACCTCATCGACGAACTTAACCATGACACAATACAATCAATTCGCAGCGGGGAATAACTGCACTTGGAAAGCGGAAGTATCGCATTGTCCATTTTCCGAACGCAACTAATTCCACTGGAACAAGTAAGAATCTTCGCTGTATTCATTTTCTTAACACGAATTGCCATTTCCAGCACTGGATTGGGTTCAAAAGAAAACACGTGGCAACTTCTAGAACACGTCACATCACTAAAACCTTATTCAAGTCCGTCTTCCTTCACCGCATCACGAAAGAGAATAGTGACTCGATGACATCGTCCAGGTCCTTGCTGAAAGGAGACAGCTGTGCCTCCTGGGTCGTGGTCTTCGTTTTGCCTGACACTGTCAGGTGACAGCACGGTCCCACCAACTGAACCTTGTCGCCGCGCCATCTTTTCACAATAGTCACAATACCGTTCCCTCCCACAAGGTTGATGTTGCCGTGGTTGTCTCTGACTTCGACGGAGCAGCTGTTGCCGATGACCTCGATGTCACCATGGTTGCAGTTGACCCTCACTATGCAGTCGTTCCCGACCACTTTCAGGGCGCTAGCGTTCGTCTCCATGGTCACTTTCTTCTTGTTACCGATCACTGAGTACATCTTCATTTTGATGTTGTGTAATTCACTTGATAAATTCAAAAGTATAATTTATTGTTGATTTGATATTGATTCGGAGTTTTGTTAGAATCGTAATCTTATTTGTAGCAGAGCGTGGGTTTGAATGATCAAAAGTGGCACGAGCGCGTTCGTTTTATATGCGCGTGAGCACGAGGCGTGCGGAGTGCGGAGGGTTTCCCCTCGGCGCTGCGTCACTCATTGATGAGAATAATCGTGCTTGGTTCCGAGATCCGAGGTAGAGAACCTCTATCGCGACGTCACACACCTGTTTGACATTGACTAGTAAGTGTAACAATGTTTCCTCAAGTTTTGCTGCCTTTTTATGCATGTAAGCGTGAGGCGAGCCCCCAAACCCACCAAAGTGTGCTTCTAAATGAATTGATTATTTTATCTGTGGCGAATTCACTGTTGAAAAGTCCGTTATAATGCATCATAACAGTCGACGTTCAGTTATTTCCCTACACATTCCAATCTATAAATATCTTAGAAACACTTGCATTTTCGTTTGAGGTAGTTAAATAGAGTTTTGAAGTAGCTTGAATTTATATTTAGAAGACTATGGTTCAAAGAACTCTTAGTATGTTTGTTAATTAAAATCTTTATAGTAGGGCAATCTGGTGGTGGATTGAAAGTATACGGTTAAGTATCAGTGTGCCCAAGACTTAATTAACTCATCCAAGTAGGTATTGTCACTTTCAAACATCTTGCGAAGGTTTTCGGGTTCTCAACTCCCGCGACTGTAATATAGGTCGTGTAAGGTACAAAGTAAAGGAAAAAAACCCTAGATAAATATTATAAAGATAGCGTTGTATATTTATTGGTATTGCAAAATTTATCGATCGATTTCACCGAATTATGGAAGATAAGCGCAATCATGATTATATTGAGGCACTAATAAGTATAGGAGGAATATTAATATTATTATGTTATCTTTGCATGAGCACTTTACATTTGAAATATTAACAACTTAACGGATTTAACTAACGTGTACTTTAAACATGACATTTGAGATCCCTTTACAGCGGCAGTGGTCACGGGCAGACTGTAACAGGTGTCGTCACATACATAGTTAACTACCATCAAATAATTTCTTAAAATTCCAGTTGTTAACTATAACTTTATGATTATACCTAACCCTTAGCAGCCTTAAACGCCCAAGGAAGGTAATATTCAAACTATTATAATACATGTATCTTGAAATCCTGTTAATAAAATAATTATAATGCGTTCTTATGACGGATCTATGAATGCAAATTTGCCCAAAACAAGCCTTTTTTACGAGACCAAACAATGGGTAATCACGCGTCAAATTTGTGGTTTCGAACAAATATTTGGACAGTCAACAACTGCCTATACAAATTTGAACCTTCTATCGGTATTAAAAAGATTTTTCTATGGTTTTGTGAGGAATGCTGTAGAGCTGCTTTACGGTGACTCATCCCGGTCGTTCCCATGGGATGCTATGACTCATCACCGGCACTCGACAAAGGAAAAAATCTTATTGTAACCGTTATGTACCTACTGAGAAACTCCATAATAGATTTGTAGACTAAAGAAGCTATCCGTCGTAAAACTTTGAATCTTAACTAATGGTTTATGTAACAAAAAACCATTGTCACAAATAATTTGCTCAAGCTAAATATGAAAACTATTGTCAAGCCGGCACCTTCGTCTCAATCGACTTTGGTCCTTAAATCAAACATGGTACAGTGGCAATTCCGATGCAGAAATTACACCGATTTCGATAACCCGTTGTTATTTCTTCCAAAATAATAAATTAGGCTATTAACCTTAACACCGTAATCTGACAACAATAATATTATTGAAACGTTATTACAACACATTATTATAACAATTGTTAAGGCAGAGCATAAAAATAAAATCTGTTCTAATTTAGATAAATAATCGAAAATCAATTGCCTTCTATGCTGGCCTGGGAGCGAACAAATAACGTAGAATAGGCCAGCCCCAACTCATCCCGTGGGTGTCGTAAGAGTCGACTAAGGGAGATTGCCCGGTGTAGACCAATAAGCACCTTGCGGCACCCGAATGGTGGAGGGCAAACCACCAACAACAGTGTACCCAAAGAGGGTTGGTGTCAGGCAGGCGGCCGGCTGTAAAATCTAAGCCAAAACCTTGAGCAGTATGGAATGGAATGTTGTCATTCTAATCACTCTCTCCCTTCATGGGTCTCTCGACATGGTCGTTCAGTCTCTTTTCTATACATTCATTCATCACTAGCACCATTACGGTGGGATGGATGATATGAATCAAAAGGGATTGGATGGCTTGATGACGTCTGACATATGAATGGAAGAGGAAACATACTGCGCCGACCCCAGATAGACTGGGAACAGGGCAGGGAGAAGAAGAAGAAGAAGAATCGAAATTCAATATTTCTTACACTCACTCGTTTGTTTATTATTTGGCCCAAATAATGACTAGATACTAGGTGTGTTTTCGGCGCCATATACGCCGGGGAGTCCCACATACCCCCACGGCTCAAGTTCCGGGACCGTAAGGGATGCGCACTAAAGCATTTTTACTCCCGCAAAAAAAGTTTTTACCTACTAGTTAGTTTGACCGCTTGGTTATTAGATAAATATGAAATATATACGAAACGTATAAACAATATATACATATATAAACAACAATAGTTTAGCAACAAAAGCCATAATAATCATATCATTAAGTATTTGACGGGACATTTTATTCTAATGAATGCAAATTAAGTTGAGCATTTTATATGCACCTTTTTTATTTTGGCAAATTGTTGTTCACACTCAAATGAAAAACCAGTTAACAGAATAACAAACAAAATGTCACTGCTGATTGTGTGGCCGAAATCCCAAAAACAGGGGCCTTACCACCAACTCTAAACGCGACCCGATTCCCATTGATGAAGTGAGACAACGCTATAAGCCGAGTAGAGCGGCGTCCTGTTTTGTCACCCGGATCGCACTAATACTTCATGGTACGGCCACTGGTGAATTACCAGCAAACAATTTACCTCAACACACTACACCAACATGCGTCATCATTAACACACAAAACACATACTTAATGATCTCCATCCGTTAAATGATATCATTATGTTTGCACTATTTTTAAATAAACTAAATTAACCTATTGTATCTTTATTGCACTATTGACACGCAAGGTTAACCATCTACAAGTCAAACTATTGATCATCTATTATTAGTTTATCTATTAGCATAATTGATGTTTTTAACGAAGGGTTAGGTAGGGGTAATTAAAATTTAACATCAACATTTCGCCAACTGTACCATGCAACACAGTATTTCTATCAAGTTTTCATCAACAACTCTTAAATTTTATTACTTCTTCAGGATAATTAGGGTATGTTCATTCGTAAGCAAGCATAGCATAGCTAGCAAAAGTAGGTCATAATTTTTTTTTAAACTATTGTCCTGCATCGAACCGCGTCCTTTATAGGAAATAAACGTAACATTTATCACTTATACCTACACACTCTCCGCCCGGATTGCGGAGGACGTGGGTTCAATTCCCAAATCAGGAAAATCATAATGATTTTTTTTTTTTTCACACATTTTCTATTTTTTTTTTCTTTGTGACCTAAATTTTTTTAGTGTGACATCTAAATACTTTCCAAATATAAAAATGAAATTGTAACGCTTGGTATGCTATTGATTACATATTACAAACAACATTAGCTGTTTAGTATTTGATTTGGTTAATTGGTGAATTGTGCCAGTACTACGAAAATTAGTCATTCCATAAATTGTGATTCA
Source organism: Cataclysta lemnata (assembly GCA_963931975.1). Classification (NCBI taxonomy): domain Eukaryota; kingdom Metazoa; phylum Arthropoda; class Insecta; order Lepidoptera; family Crambidae; genus Cataclysta; species Cataclysta lemnata. Next base: position 15,844,070 of record OZ008341.1, on the reverse strand, counting down.
TATTTAGTGTAACATTGACACGTGCTGTGTGTTATGAAATGCATCGCGATTGTGTTCAAAACAAAATTTGTGACATTAGCCTTTTTTGTGAAATGAATTCAATATTGATAATGTTATTTATATCTTTGAAGAGTGAAAGTAAACTAAGCAATGTTCAAAAACTCAAAGTTTGAGGCCGGCTTAACATTTAAATATTACAAATTCTGACAGGTATCAGCACTGTGTTTCAGTATCCGGGATTTGTCATGCAATGATCTAGCCCTGAAGATTTCCCGTAAAAGTGCCATGGTAATGACAATATGTAACGATGTTTTCGGTTATTTTCCTGTTCCCAGGTCAAGGTTCTTCCCCAGGGTCGTTGTCAGAGTCAATTAGTACCCTATTATGGTATTTTACCTAAAGTCCAAAGTCTGAAGTGATTTCTAAACATCACGTGGATTAATAGAAACAAACATTACCTCGCTGATAAATATGGCAGTCAATCAATTGCTATTTTTAAAAAACATAGTTTAGATAATGTAATCTAAACATGGGATAGATATGCGGTTATAAATTGATGGCACTGAAGGACATTTATTTATATTTCGATAATAATATGCAGATATCTCCATAGTTAAACACCAACTCAACCACCGTAAGTTAATGAAACGTGTGTATAAAAAATGGTAGCTACTTTAATGTTGCACAGATGCTGTCGTTGTTATGACAGGGTACTATAATGTTCATCTACTTATGTTGCTGCCAAATTCATGAGTGTCCTCTTAATTTATTGATACATGGATATTCCTCGAACATAATTCACATTTATTAAAAAACACGGTGTGTCATTATGTCTTATTAACGGCGTAAATAGCACTCTCATCAAACATATATAAAAAGAAACAAAAACTAAATATAATTAATAATTATATAATTTACACAGCATTATATTGTAGCATACAACGACCCCCTTTTCCCAACTATAATTAATCAGTGGAACGTCAAACAGTATTGCATAATGAGACAAATCTTAATAACCAGTTTGTGCGCTAAAAAAAGATCTCAACCGTTTTTACTTGTTACCAAGCAACACCAAATTAAAAACCGCTTGTGGATTCACAACAATAAATCAAACAGGAAAACATGATCAGAAAACGTACGGAACAATAGTAGTCCTCCACTTTTCCCGCAATTACAAATCCGATTCTAATATCGGATTTCGGCTGAAAAGTCAAAATCACGATTTCAGGTAAACGGAACTAGCAAGTTGATATATCTTGCAATCGTGGTTTCTTAGATGTCAATGGATGGCGTACGCTTGGTTCGTTTGAATAGTGATTCACCTGTCTGGCTCTTACCAAATTGATGTAATCGCATCGAGAAATGCGCATGAGTCATAGTGGCGCGTCGGGCCTAGATTAAAATATACAACAGATGGCACTTGCGTTTCGCGTCACGGCATTTCAACTGGTTCGATGGACTTGTTATTTATTTGAATGACACAACGACAGAATACTGCCCCACTGCTGGGGCACGGGCCTTCCCTATGGATGAAAGAAGGGAGATTGGGTAATAATAATAACGGCTTAACGTGCCTTCCGAAGCACGGAGGAACTCGAGTTAATAAATTTTTGGTCACCCATCCAAGCACTATTTTTTAAGTATTCTTGTAGTCCCCGCCCTTATCCCACCGTAAGTGGGGTCGGCACAGCACGTCTTCCTCTTCAATTCTCTTCTATAAGACGTGAGTCAACATGAACTCCTTCCTTCCTCGTGTCATCCATCACACAATCCATCAATCGCTTCTGATGTATTCTTCTCATTTTAGCTCCATCCACATCCATACTTGTATGGCTGGATGGATGTGGATATTTCTATTTAGGTGAGGTAATATTTATCTCTCCTTATCACAGCCCCGTACGAGGCCCTAAGCTGCAGCGCCTGAATTTTTCAACCACTTATTTTTATAACAAAAAATGTTTTTTAACCAAATCTTTAGTGAGTTTAGGTACTTCTGAATATTGAAACCGACCGATAATGAATCATAACTGGAAAATTTAAGGCGTTCAGACATTCTGTAGTCATAACGTATCTTAATTAATACTTCCTGTCTAAACTGTGATAACATAGAGAGCCTGAGGTATTCTGACGTTTGTTATGTAAAGTTGTCAAATGTTTTTATCACTGTTATTTGTTTTGTAACAGATAAAGTTAACACAATTCTTGGGAATTCGTTGTTTGTTAGATACATCCGGGCACTTGAACTATGGAATCGATCATGATTAAGGTACTAAGCGCATTATTATTGTTAGCTTTGTGGTATTATCGGGTTTAGGTTCTGCTATGTTGTTCTATATTTTTTGGAGCACAATACTTTTGAAATATTATTGTTATTCGAACATTAGGTAAATTATAAATGTTGAAATAATTAATAATATAATACGAATAAGCAATCATGCCCATTAAGTATATACCCGAAGGGGTAGGCAAGGGCGGATCCAGGGGGTGGGTCGTGACTTGTATATATGCATTGATGTCCCCACCACAATACCACAGCAATCACAGGGAAGTCCTGTCCCCAATTTTGGGTGACAGGACTTCCCTGTGGAAAGATAAGCAGGTATTTTTTTATAACCCACCATGAAAGAACCGCGCGGTAGAAGCCATGAAAGAACGCGCCGGTAGGAGCCCCAAAATATTATACGTATAGTTTTATATGCCCGAAATAAGTTTAGATGTATAACAAGGTTACCTACATTACAGAAAAAGAAACAAATTCGTGAAATTTGGTTTCCAGCTATTTTTCGGCTTTCCTTTCTGTCAAAATGAGACAATACAATTTTATTGCTACCTTACGAGCTTTATTATGAATTGTATTGTCGTTAAAAAAAGGATTATAGGTACTGTGGTTCATGAATGATTTTAAAAAAATAAGCCTGACAATTTGAAGTTAAGTAGGTACTTTATGTCTTGTACGACGTATAACTTCTGAATGGAATATCCATAGTCTATGACCCTTCTTGTCTCGGTCCCGGTTGTAACGGGAGCGCTCCAGAGAAAAACTGCGACTTAGCAACACGACATGAGTCATAACATGCGTACACGCATCGATCACGTTTGTTTTTTTAACTGTTCGCCGGTCAACATTCGAAGAAAGTACATTGATCTAATTTAGCCGTGTTTACTGAGAAAAAAATATGACTAGACTTTTGCTTACGATTTTGTTGATTACTCAGAAGCGTAACTACTAACTAGCATCCAAATAATATGAAGTAAATATTTCCATGTATTAAATTCAGTCTTAATATTATTGTAAGGGCCTGTTTCACAATCGACAAGTAAGTTCCGAGTAGCTTACTTTACTTGGTGGTTCAATTGACATAATAATTTCATATTACAACTGTCAAATCATCTGCGAAGTAAGCTACTCAGAACTTGTCGACTGTAAAACAGGCCCTTACAATAATATTATAACACGCCCGCCGGTTACTGCAGAAAGCGTCCGTGAATTTTAAGAATTTTATGGTCCGTGAATTTCAAGGCGGAAATTCCTGAAATGTTTGCTTGATTGATTGGATGATTGGAATGAGAGGACCATTTTACAGAAGTTATCAGTGCCTTCACCTATTAAAATGTCTGGCCTGTTGTAGAGTAGGCTTTCTTGCGAAAGGAATCATATTATTACCGAGGTACGGAGTATCTCTGCCCGGCTAGCATGACCAACAAAACATGAGTTAGCCATTTATCGCCTTTTTCTTCTCCCTGACCTGTTCCCAGTCTATCTAGGGTCGGCGCAGTATGTTTCCTCTTCCATTCATATCGGTCAGACGTCATCAAGCCATCCACTACCTTTTGATTCATATCATCCATTACACCGTAAAGGTGCTAGTGTTGAATGAATGTATAGAAAAGAGACGGAACGGACCATGTCGAGAGTCCGATGAACGGAGAGAGTGATTGGAATGACAACATTCCAATCCATACTGCTCAAAGTTTTGGCTTAGGTTTTACAGTCGGCCACCTACCTGCCTGACACTGAATGAATGTATAGAAAAGAGACGGAACGGACCATGTCGAGAGTCCGATGAACGGAGAGAGTGATTGGAATGACAACATTCCAATCCATACTGCTCAAAGTTTTGGCTTAGGTTTTACAGTCGGCCACCTGCCTGACACTAATCCTCTTTGCGTATGCTGTTGTTGGTGGTTTGCCCTCCACCATTCGGGTGCCCCAAGGTGCTTATTGGTCTACACCGGGCAATCTCCCTTAGTCGACTTTTACGACACCCATGGGATGAGCCGGGGCTGGCCTATTTTACGGTATTTGTTCGCTCCCAGGCCAGCATAGAAGACTAACTACTAGCCATTTATCGCTTTGAACTGTCAAAATATATGGAGTTTTGACAGTTCAACGCGATAAATGGCCCTATCATAACGTGTTTCGGTGGTCAGCTAGGCGGGCTGGAGTAGGTCACCGGCACGCCAGACTACCACAACACCTGCAATCGATTGTCAATATTTTTTTATTCTGAAATTGTTTGCGAGCTTTGATCGAATCTTCGAACATGTATCTGAATTATTAACCTAACCCTAACTATTTAAGACAAAACGAGCAATAGGTATGTTTAGCCGACTCTGAAAGTCAGAGATTGTCAAATTTAGCTTTCGTCATGTAAAAAACAAACCTGATTGCGATAGGCTTTTGTAAAGTAAATAAAAAAAAGGTAGGCAAATACAGTTACAAATAAGTAAATAAGGAAACAATAAAACAGTCTACTTTAGATCGGAATCTATTGTTAACAGGTAACTATGTGGGTATATTAAGTAATTTAGTTCATGTTACTTACTGTGCGCAGGGGAATTACTTTGAGATGATTGTGGTAAATTACTTATGTTAAAGTGGAATTGCTGTGACAAAGAAAACGATTACCGTGACATTGACATCTCAATATAACATGCCAAGCGCGAGCGGGTTTGGCCAAGTTAAAATTGCGGTTACATATTTTTCAGCTTCGTTGTTTTATTTTGTCATTAACATGTAGGGGAAGGGGCCCAAAAAGGGGAATACTGCCTATAGCGGGTACACTCGTGTAAAAAATATTTTTTTAAAACGGTCATACATTCCCGTCAAGAACAAACAATCTTATTCAATGCTTCCTTGAGAAAACATTTGAAAAGCCCCCTTCCCCTAAGCTAAATAGAGCAAGGTAAAGGTTGAATATGGACGAATTGAAGAAATACGTCAGTATGGTTTGTTCAACGGCACGTCATACCACCCAAAACAGTAAATGCTCCAATTTAGACTCTAACTACCTATACAGTGTAAGTAATATAAGAGCTAATTAGGTGTTGTTGTCTGATAACAAAGATATCAATGGCGGATGTTTTAACAGTGATTCACAGGGAGACTATTTTTCGTTTAAGCATAGAACCGGCACTTAGGTAATAGAAACAAGTATCTGTGCCATAAGTCTACTTCAGATTTGATTATCAATTTATCTACTTACTTAATTGGCACCCGTTGAGAGGTAGGTAATCTCTGTCCACAATTATCACTATCCGGTTGACTAAAAATTAAATCTGGATTTGTGTCGACATGTAGGTAGGTAGACTAGGTAGGTACTATTTGGGTTATGTCCCCGCCGGTCCCTTAAGGGATCTATAAAGAGTAAACAAAAAACCGCCGGATAGCCGAATATGGAAGGAGTTTGCCTACTGGTAGCGAAAAATGAAAAAAAAACATCCATCTTTACTACTACTACGTTTTATTACGTGAATTAGAATTGAATTATTACGGATTAGTCAATTATAGTCCGGCAAGTTCGTGCGCGACCTTCCTGCGGTATAAGACGGTGGCAGGGACGGGGAACTTAGTCATAATAATATATTATTAAAAACTATGGTCACATCAAATATTTAAAATTGATTTCCGAATATTCTATAGGTACATTCTACTTTACTATCTGAAACATTTCTATGGGAGCATAAGAAAAAATTTGACAATTTCGATTTGAAATAAAACAACTTTTACGGATAAGACTCGCGTATAATTTGGTGTTTGGCATGTTAATTATTTAACCCGACGTTTCGATCACTTTACAGTGGCCGTGGTCACGGGGGGACTAAAGATGACAGGTGTCCAAACAATAAAGTAATAGTTAACTACCGTCTACCTACCGTTTAAAGACAAAGGTCTTCAATGCGTGTGTGTTGCCAGTGATGACTTACGGCACCGAAACGTGGCCGCTTACAATGGACCTTATAAGAAGACTCAAAGTCACCCAAAGGGCAATGGAGAAGGCTATGCTCGGTGTTTCCCTGCGTGATCATATCAGAAATGATGAGATCCGCAGGAGAACTAAGGTCACCGACATAGCCCGAAGAATTGCGGACCTTAAGTGGCAGTGGGCAGGGCACATTGCGAGAACTGACGGCGGTTGGGGCGGAAAGGTCCGAGAATAGCGGCCACGCACCGTTGGAAGGCCCCCCACAAGGTGGACCGACGATCTGGTGAAGGTCGCGGGAAGCCGTTGGATGCGGGCAGGACCGACCGGTTTGGAGATCCTCGGGGGAGGCGTATGCCCAACAGTGGGCGTCTCTCGGCTGAATGATAATGATGATGATAACTACCGTCATAATATTTGATAGTTTAGGTGTTGCGATTTACACAAACAGAGCTTACAGTATCATTGTTTTTGGCAGTATGAGGACGGTGTTGGGATTTAATTATTCTAATAATTGGGTCCCAAGCAGGTGGTATGTTCCAACCATTATCCCTATTGAAATTTGGATGTTTCTTGATTTCAATAGCTTCTCGTATCATTCTAGGTATATACCGTTTCTCTTTTGCAAGAATTTGCGATTTGTCAAATCTTAAAAAATGGTTGGGTCCGTCTAAGGCATGTTCACATACTGCAGATTTTGTTTCGCGCCTATGTTTCAATTTCGATTTTTTAATAACACCATAGTATTTATAATACTCTGTTAGCATAAGCATGAAGTAGTATTGTAGTAGTAGTATGTAGTAGTATTCAGGGTGTGCGTTAATTTTTCTAACATGTTGTATCTAGTGCTAAGAAAGATCTGTTTCAGGGTTGGTGGAGTAATGAAATAATCAAAATATTGCTGATAGTAAACTATATTTCATATATCTACCTGATTAGTATCCGCACGTTACGACTAGGTGTAAACTGTCACAAACAAAATGAGATTGGATGTATTTTTAAGTAGACTCGGTTTTATCAGACCCTAAGCAATTTCTATAAATAACACTTTAGATTAGATACACACAGATAAATATGTTGAATGTTTTCAACGAGAATAGGAATTTTAAATTATTAATGTTTACTTATAAATAATACTTAAAAGTAATAAATCCATTTAAAGTATTAAAGAACTATTTTAAATTAATATTCAAAATAATTTTGTAAATATTTAATATTGCCATTATTTTGTAGTAATAAAAATACATTACTGGTAAAAAGTAAAATTCTCACTACATCAAATCAATATAAATTAAATATAACAGAAAGGCTCTGTAATATTGTAACATTTATATTGTTCAATAAACTAAATCTGAAATCAGGGGATTTAAAACAGATTAACTAAATAATAGTAAAATTGTATAAAGCAATATCATATAAAAATGTCAGTTTTAAAGAACTCACTCAATAAATCACAATGTAAATTATAATTGTAATAATATTATTATATTTTTTACCCTTAAATAACTATAATCACACATGGTTATATCCTAGATAAAACTATGTAATATACCTACAATTATTCTATTGACCCAATATCGACTCAAAGATACGCCATCGTACAATATAAAAATATCGTATACGAATCAAAAACAATAATTAATTGAAACGCTAATGCATCCTGGTACAATAAAAGCGACATAAAACATTTAAAAAAATATATTAACAACTAGATGGCAATAAAATTGACCAAAAGATTCATGCACTAGATTCATATTAGAGCAAAGTTTCGAGATTATTCCAAAATATAACATTGGAAATAGTTTAATATTATGAGTACATTATTCTATATTAACTAATATACAAAAAATATAAATTGGGAAACCTGTTTCCCACTTTCCCTAGTGTTTCTAAACATATAAAACTACATAAAAATAGCTTCTTAATCTTGGTTTGGCCTATATCGATGTAAGTATTTAACTAAGAGCGCAATATGCATACCTAATAAGGTACAATTTTGTTTTATTCTAAGTAGTTTATTTAGGCAACAAAGCGAGTCTCTAGTTTTACAAATTATATGGTTAGTTTGTACATATCGTTTAAAGGCTTAGTAGAAATTTTGTGTATTCTAATCATAGTATGGCATTTACGATATGCAGTAATACGATACGTTGTTAGCTTTTATATTTTATGTTTATTATACAAATAATATCATCCAAATAACCAGTTAATGTAAGTATAGCGTGATTGAATGTCACTTTACATTAATATAAACTAGCAAAACGGCGAGGAACATTTCAATACATTTAAATTCTTGGCACTAAACAGTCAAGAAGCAATAATTTTTATAATATTAGTTATTTTGTCAAATGTTACCCATAATGCTTTTATGGCAACCATTGCCTATATCAAAAAGTAATATTGACAGTAAATTTTATCTTGGGTTAAATAGTTAACACCCAATTATCTGAATTAATTCCACACTTGGCACTATAAAGTAAAAAACTTGCAAAATATTGCAAATAATAATATATTTTTCCTATCATTACTCAAATCTCATCTAAAGCCCTATACTTATAGTATATCAAGACATTGTATAACTAATTCTAGTTTCACTGTGCATCTATTTAATCTAAGTAGGGTAATAAGCAGTCATCTACTATGGTAACATTCATATGCCAACTAAAATGGTTGACACCGGGTACGGTGACAATATGAAGTTTCTTTGCCTCGTCCAGAGCTCGAAGACCAATCCGATCCTCTTTGTAAATGTTCTGCTCCCTCATCTCTATCACCGTTTCGTTGGCATTGTAGTAGCCGAATTGACTGGTGGAAAAGATAGATAAATAAATAAAAATAAATATTTCTTGCACTCACAAATAAAATCATCTAGCCTAAAGTAAATATGGTCAGTGGCACTTCAGACGACGCAAAACTGTCAAATTTCTTCAATCGATTGTCAATCTAAGCTTTTTGGTAGTAAATTACAAAGTCGATTGAGACAATTTGACAATTTCTGGTAGAATTATTTATAAATACATAATAACATAAACCTCTTGGCCAAAAAATAGCATTCGACCAACCCGGCCCTGCCGGCCATATCATTTAACAATAAGTACACAAGTCTTATTATAGCACTAATATTTTTTTTTCCTAAAGTTTTGCTTTGTTTTTATTTATTTTACGAATTGAGTTCAAGCTTAATGTTGTTGGTTACTTAAAATATGGCGAACTTCTTTTAAAGATTGTTAGACAAATCTAATTTAATTACTTGTCAATAAGCCAAACTTCAGTAAAATTAATACGAGAATCGATCCAGTGGCAAACATGTCTCGTGTGTTAATTCAAAAGGACTTTGGACGATTAAATTGAACCTCTATATTAATTTAGGTAAAAATAATGTTTTGTTTTAATGCCTAATGATGTAATTTTTTATGAAATCTTAAATTCATTACCTGCTTTGCCAAGGTGTGATTACATCGTCATCAGGACCTCCTATCAATATTAGCCTCTTCAAATTCAGTAAATTATTCTTGAAATCAGCAGACTTCGCTGACCTGGAATAAATTGGTTATACATTATATTTTTGATTTGTATTTTTAACTTTTTATAATTTGTATATTCTATAGAATAGAAATGACCTTCCTCTAAAATGTTGTTATGATATCGCTTAAAATATTGATTATTTATTTATGTACCATAAAAGACACGTTTGCAAAAAGACGAATTAAAAAAAATCACATAAATAACCTTCCTAAAGACAGGGCCATACGCTAGATAATATTTTTTTGGGTAATTCAATTCTTTTTATAACACTCCATTAGACCTATTGACCGTATCGTACGAATCTGTAAACTTAACAAAATTTTTGTTATTTGAATTTAATTTTATCTTTTAATTAATTATACATAAATAAAAGAAAACAATAAAACCAAATTAAAAAGAATAGTTTTAAAAAATCTATTAAGAAAACAAAAAGATCAGGTTCCACCGAGATTTGAACTCGGATCGCTGGATTCAGAGTCCAGAGTGCTAACCATTACACCATGGAACCGATATTGAGAATGCCGAAATTAGTGTTCTTAATCCTGAAACCGGTTACATATAAAATAGTTGTTTCTTTTTAATGATTATTATCAAATTATACTAGTAAATATTAAAAAGTGAATTAGGGCGCACTTTCGCGCACAATTAACGAAAGGAATTATTTCATGCATTTCTATACATTTTTCTTTTACAAACCTAATATTTTATTATACATGTGTTAGTTATTTTGTCCTTGCAAATTGTGTTCTGTTGTATTCCATTTACCTAGGTGCCCTTAAAAATAGAGTGAACGAACATCTACATTATCGCCGTAACATTATTCAAAATGTTGCTGTCTCGTCTACAGTTTTATCTGCGTATGATTATGATGAAAGAAAGATGTAGATCTAGCTAGAATGAGCAAACGCATCGGAAATTATAACGCATTGGCGCTGTGCTGTCACTTTCAGTCGCATGGATAACAACAGTAACAGAGCGATAGGTTTCGATTTTATTATTATGTAGTTTGCTCAAAGTCGCAGACGGGTATTGGGATGGCAGGCCAAATTTGCGAATATAATTTGCGGATATCATCATTTTACCGCCGATTATGGTAATACAGTGAGTGACATAGGGTACGAGCGGAAGTCAACATTAATATTTTATTTCTGTATGTCACTGACTTCTAAAGTGACTGGGGGAATCATTATGATTGTGATACTAATGTGAATATAATAAATATTTATACATCGAATTATATGGTAATTACAGTTGTAATTAAATTTATTTATTTAAATTAAGTTTGGTTACAGGCATGTAGCCCAAAGTAAAGCAAAAGCACTTGTGTCATGGGTACTAGATGAGGGAAATATTTTACTATATAAAATAACTGAATATAAATATTGAAAATGTATGTGTGATAACACAGTTCTACTTACTTAATATGGTTATTGATGTAGGGCAAGTAAACGCTGTACGACTCGTACAGAGTCTGATGGTAGGGGTCGTTCCAGTAGTTGCCCACAGATGTGTGTTGGCCGACTCTCGAGTAGAACAACTCGTAAGCCGTGTCCTTGACTAGACCGGGGAACACCAGGTGGAGGAACCCGGCTGAAATTTAAAAAAATATTGGTACAGCAGAGAATTTTAATCAAATTGAAAATATTAAAAAAAGGGTCATACATATTGAAAGTAATTTAAAAAAGAGCTTATCTAATTGAAAGTATTTTAAAAAACAGCTAATCAAATTGAAAGTATTTAAAAAAATGGCCAATCACATTGAAAGTGGTTTAAAAAAAGTCCAGGTCACGAGTACACGAAACTGGCGGGCCATGCATGAGGACATTAATGAGATTGTTTGAAGCGAAAGAAGTATGTAAGGATCGAAAGATAAAAAAAAATTTAAATAAGTGATCGCTGCTTCCCTTGTGGGAGAAAAGCGTGACGTATGTATATATGGAATTTTAAGGACCTCGATAGCGTGATTACGTAATCTAAGCAATTTTCGCTAAGACCGGTTATTGGCTTATGAGGCACGTTAAGCCGTTGGTCCAGCTACAACTGCATTCGTTAATACCCACTCATACCCCCGAATACAGAATACAGTACTCAAAATTTGAGTAGAAAGCCTACACAAATTTTGAGCACTGTTTAAAAAGTTAAGTGGACAATACTGGTCATAATTTATATGGAACAACGTTAATTTTGACAATACTTAAATGTTAAGCAGGACTCAAACTTTGAGTAGCGTTTCTGTATTCGGGGGATAGTCGCCTTGACTTGACCCACGGGAAAGATGGAGAGTTGTGACAATTGTAGGTATTCTGCTTTCCCGTCACCAATTTTTCCAGAATGAACCAACCCCAGATAGCAGGGTAATATTGAGCTAGATTGTTATTTTGTATCGCGATTTAAAAAATAGCAATGTAATTGTTTATTTTCTTTGATTTCTCTCTTGGCCTCAAGTTTATCATCAAATGAAATGGCTGTGATAAATGGTCATTTAACCCATTGCACTGAGATAAAGAACTCTGGTACACTTTTCAAGTAAAAACAAAACTGATTCAAGATCATTTTAGCAATAACAGAACTACCTACACTTGAATTTCTCCCTGAAATAATAAGTCAACACTACATTTTTAGAAAGAATTCAAAATAATTCATTTAAGATTTCCATAGTTTACGGTGTGATGGATGATATGAATCAAAAGGGAGTGGATGGCTTGATGACGCCTGACCGATATGAATGGAAGAGGAAACATACTGCGCCGACCCCAGATAGACTGGGAACAGGGCAGGGAGAAGAAGAAGATAGTTTATGACCAGCACTTTCCACTTCTAGCCACAACTTGATTGGAAGGGCTCATACGCATTGTGTGGGTAACCGCAATACGGCTAGCCGTGCGGCTGGCGGTAAGATGCGGTGCGAATGCAGCCACGGCCAGCCGGTTAACGAACCGTTGGGATTTGTCGATATAACAATCCATTTTAAAAAAAATTACTTAACATGACAGACAGCAAGTACTACAGATAGGGAAATAAGAATACATAAAATACCTAGAAAAAAATTACTTTTTTTCATTAAATTTATCCCAGGCCAGACCACATTTTATGCACACACTAGAATAACTCTAAATGCAGGTATAATAAATGAATTGCTACATCCCTTGTCTTATCTGGTATTTCACATGCGTGTGATATTTCTCAATCAAAGTTACCAAATACAGCCAGGTGCATACCTCCATATTGACCAGCTTGCGGAGAACTCAGCGATATGAATGTATCTACCGACACATTAGCAAATGTCTGCACAATTCCTCGTGCAAGCAGACCGCCTTGGGAATAGCCTGTAATTAAAGTAAAATTTTTATCAAGCAATTGTTTGAGAATAAATGGATGGTTAGTAACCCTGATTAACATAATTCTTACAGATCTTAAATTCATTATAATTTGAATTGTAATATTTGTTGATAGTTTGAAGTTAACTAAATTATTATGAAGTTCTCATAGAGTATATCTATTGACACATTATGTAAAAATACATTTTATCAGTGGTCTTTTGACACAGTTCTTGATAGTAAAACAAAACGTTACAAATGCATAGAAAAACAATAACCAAACTAATGATGGGAATACCACCAAAAGCAGATACTATGATGTGTAAAATTATTTTTTGAAATTACGTATTTAATTGTTTGAATACTGAATAAGGCATATATAAGCCTTCGCAAGCATTTTTTAATATATATATATATATATATATATATATATATATATATATATACATACATAAGCATTTTTATAGCTGTTGCAATCAAAGTACTACAATTATAGTTTTGCTTATATTTACCTATTAGATTAATTCCTTCGGGATGCATAGATGATATGTTTGCAACATCCATGCCAATCTCCAACACTTGATGCCACATAGTCTCTAGGCTAGACCAACTTTCAAACCTGTGCACATTGTACACTTTGGTCCCTGGATGTTTCTAGAAAAATAATCATTTGATTAAATTTTACTGTTGTGTATCATAATTTTTTTATTGGGCAATTTTTTGCTCACCTCATTATTGTACAAACTAAATTTAATTTAATATAGAGACTGTCGGTTTAAGTTATTGACTACTGTCTGTGATATAATTTTATTGAAAATATTTTGTAACAATAAAAAGGCAACTTACTTCTTGAATTCTATGGGATATCATTTCCATACTGCCACTGCCAGTCATTATTCCATGAATTAAAACAACGGGCTTATAAGACATAGTTAAATTAATTAAGCAAAAAATAAACAAACATGTTCTCTCCATATTCAAATATTAAAGAACAAAGAAAGTTTTAAAGAAACGTTATTAAACTTAAAATTTATTTGCGAACTGTTTATCGATACTGTAATTGATTTAGACGCAATATATCTTTGGCATAACACGTCAATTAAAGATGATTTACATTTTACATAATACAATAGATTAAAATTAAACACGAACTCAATCGTACAAACGCTCGCCTCGCTTCTCGCTTTGTTTATCAAAGAGTATATAATACACTACGTTTATTGTTTATCCGCACATTGACAAGTACCTACAGTGCGTCCACAGTTATTTTACCTCTGACGTTTCCATTTACGTTTCATGTGAGAGAAGGATACTAATATAACATTTCCATATGTTAGAGCAAGATAATGCGAAGTGTCAGAGGTAAATTAACTGAACGCACTGAAGTTTGGCATTTGGCAGTTAGTTAGTTTTAAATTCCCCCTATATTTTAGGGAAGGCAAAGGGTCTAGCCCATACAGCCAAGTCTTTAGTGTATATTTTATCTGTAGTCTTATGAAATAATGAGTGGGTGAAATGTATGAATGAAATGAAATTTACGTTAAAATATGGGTGTCACACATTTTAACGCATCTAGGGAGTGCTTGGCGCGAATTGAATGGTAACAGAGTTCATGATGGTGACTGATGAAATGGATAAAACCACTTTTTATAGTGATCTTCACCACAATTTCAAACACATCTTAAGACTTGTTTTCAATGATTCTGCATAATTGCACATCAACACGGATGCTTGTGCATCAAAATAACACCACTTTCAGTGCACAAAATCCACTCTGTAACAATTTTTGAATTAGCGAAAATAAATCTGACTGACACCACGAAACGCGCCAAACACTCCATGGCATTTGGCAGTTGAGTTCAAAGAGTATATAATACACTACGTTTAGTTGAGTTCTCGAGTTGACATGACAAATATGACAATACAGATTTTCGATATCAATTATTTTGTCGGTAGAAATGTAAAGATTTAATTTACCGAAATATTAAAAAAATCGACTTAATCGTTTATTTTAAAACTTTTTTTATATGACCACTGTAGGCCTAGTACAGGACGTGGATAAAATCTCTTTCCACCACTTGACAGTGGTTCTCGGGATTTAGTGAGAGTCACAGCAAGAGGAAATATATTTATTTCCCCGAGGAGTCCCATGCTAAGGGGGCTGCAAGTTAATTTAGATACGATAGCTATGACAGCGAGCCTAAAATGTGTTCTTCTTCTTCTCCCTGTCCTGTTCCTAATCTACCTAGGGTCGGCGAAGTACGTTCCCTCTTCCATTCATATCGTTCAGACGTCATCAAGCCATCCAGTCTCTTTTGATTCCATGTCATCCATCACACCGTAAATGTGCTAGTGATGAATGAATGTATAGAAAAGAGACGGAACAAACCATGTCAAGAGACCGATGAACGGAGATAGTGATTGGAATGACAACATTCCAATCTGTTGCGAAATAAAACTAATTCATTGCGATAGCACTACTATATTCGAGATGAAAATATAATATTGAAAATTTACATAAACTCAAAAGTATTAATCAACAACTAAAACCGTAACTTAGCAACCGCTCTATATTTTCCGTGACACAATCCATACCGACCAATTCATTCCCAGCCGGCCGCATGCCTGACTCTTTGGGTATGCTGTTGTTGTTAGTTTACCCTCCACCATTCGTGTGCCCCAAGTTGCTTTTTGGTCTATATAGGGCAATCTCCTTAATTCGACTTTTGCGCACCCATGGGATGAGTCGGGGCTGGCACCTTCTACGTTATTTTTTCGCTCGCAGACCAGCATGGGTATCCATAGAATAGAAAAAAGTCAACGTTTATGCATTATGACAAGTTATTTTTTAGAAGCTAGCAGTGTCTGAGTTGAGAAATATAAGATTGACTGTTTTTCCATTTAATTTGTTATTTTTTTGTTCATTAGAAATGTTTATGCAACTCTACCTTAGTATAGCGCCTATTTCGTATGTTTTTCTGCTTTTAAAACATCGAGGCATGTCTTTAGTTTTTACTTTCCATGATTTTACATTAAGACATGGGTATCACAAATTTTAACACAAATACTCTTGCTTAGCGCGAATCGAATAGTAACAGAGTTGGTTCATGATGGCGATTGATTGGGTGGTGACGACCGTACAATTTTCGACGTCAAACACGTCATCATATAACATCTTAAAACTTATTTCATATTAATTTCATTTACACCAGTGTGAAATAAATACTAAAGACTAGAGTATGGGCTAAATCCTTTTGCCTTGCCTAGAAAGAGTGAATAAAAAATCAGAAATATTTTGATGCACAAGCATCCGTGTTGATGTGCAATTATGCAGAATCATTGAAAAAAACGTCTTGTGATGGTGTTTGATGTTGTGGTGAAAACCACGTAAAAAGTGGTTTTGCTCACTTCATCACTCACCATCATGAACTCTGTTACCATTCGATTCGCGCCAAGCACTCCCTAGATGCGTTAAAATGTGTGACACCCATATTTTAACGTAATATTCATTTCATTCTTAATTTCATCCACTCATTATTTCATAAAACTACAGATAAAATATATACTAAAGACATGGCTGTATGGGCTAGACCCTTTGCCTTCCCTAAAATATAGGGAGAATTTAATTAACTCTGTTACCATTCAATTCGCGCCAAGCACTCCCTAGATGCGTTCAAATATGTGGCACCCATATTTTAACGTAAAATTCATTCCATTCATACTTTTCACCCACTCATTATTTCATAAGATTACAGATAAAATATACACTAAAGATTTGGCTGTATGGGCTAGACCCTTTGCCTTCCCTAAAATATTGGAAGAATTAAAAAACAACAACAACAACAAAAAAAAATCAGAAACGTCAACGTCAAATTATGACAGTAGCTGTCAAAACAAAAATTTACAACACGTGCGTGTGGTAAAGAGGATTAATTTAATTCTAAAAGATATATCTTGATATACAAATTGCCGGCTACAAAAAGTAAGTATTTTACTTCGGTCTGTTAATACCTGTTTTTTCTTACCAGACGAATAGAGTATATAATACTTAAATACATAACTCACGCCTATATCCCCGAAGGGGTAGGCAGAGGTGAACTTGCACCCAAGCTTCGCCACTTATGTTAGGTCCCATGTAAAAGGTGGCAAGAGAAATTGCCATTTATCGGGCACAAAAGCCGCAGAACATTGCGAGATGGTACAAGAGGAACGCTGCTGTCCATTCCTCATCACTGATTTATCCTTAGTCGCCTTGTACTGACAGATTGGGGTGGATTTGGGGTGGTGACAATTTGTATTCTATTCTGCCGGCACCACACGGCATATACACATTTTATGATAACCTGATATGAAAAGGATATGTTTCATAACAGGTTAACTTTTGTTAACTTAAAATAAACTGTAATAAAAATAAATATTGACTGTCTTACAGAATAAAAATTTGGCCACCAAGATGGCTTCAACATCATTAGCAGAGCAATTGCAGAAGCTGTCAACTCCCCAGTCATCTATTTACAATGAGAGCAAGAAAAAGGCTTCATTGCTATTTGATCCTAAAGAAGCTGCTTTGAAAGACAGAGATACTTTCTATGAGATTGGATTGAGCGGACTAAATGAACTGATAGCGCTGTATGAAGGGTTTCGAGTCTATGAAGATTCACTTTTCAATTTGACTTCAAAAGATTTCGAAAGAGCTATGCAAAGCAAGGAGGTAAATCAACATCTAGATCTTACTATCGAAAAGTTTTTATTGCAACTCTCGCCTTATTTTCTACTCCGATCCACGCACAAAGCATTGGAATGGTTAGTGAACAGATATCATATACAGCAATACAATCAGAATGCCATTATGTCCTTGATATTACCATACCACGGTTCTAAAATTTTTGTTAGGTTCATCCAAATAATGGACATTAAATCAACTTCAAACCGATGGAATTGGTTACATCCAGTTCAAAAACATGGTGTAGCATTGGGTAATCAAGTTTGGTACAACCAATGTGTGTCAAATTCTTCCACTTTACAATTTGTCGCAAAAACTACACTGAAATATGTTAAGGAATTTGGCGAAAGAGCTACCCAGTTGTCCACAGTGTTTGTTTTCTTCTGTCAAACAGCATTGGGTGTATTAGAGAGTAGCAATAGAGTGACTGAGGCTACGATGAATGCCCTCTTGCCCACTTTGATAAAAGCTATAGAGTCCCCCATTGTTGACTTCAGATCATCCGCATACATTATTTTTGGGTTTCTTTTCACAAAAGCAACTATTAAAAGTGATACTCTACAAGAAATTTTCGATAGACTACTCACAACTGAATTTGATCTTACTTATGATGTTGCAATACTTATTAGTCTGATTTACAGCAGCCAGACCCATATGACTAAGATGTCTGATACAATTCTTAATGATATTTCGCTTGATGTAATGAATACCTTGTGCAGTTTCTTTAAACAGTCTGTGGACAGACGGCAGAATATTCAACCTTTCATTTTAGCTTATTTATCAAGTGTTCTGCAACTAATACAAAGTGACATTGAAGAATTCCGGAAGTTCAGTCAGCTGCCACAAGTGCTACTTGATGAAGTTGACTTGAAAAATCAGCAACCTGAAACAATAATTAAGTGAGTACTTATTTATAGTCCGACAAGTTCGTGCGCGACCTTCCTTGAGGTATGAGGCGGTGGCGGGGACGGGGCGCCCTGGATGTTAGCGGGGGCGGGTTATGCGGCGAGGAGCGAGTTTTCCCACCTCCGCGCATCGCCCGGCCCTGCTGGCATCTGGAGTGCCTCGTCCCCGCCACTGTCTCTCATTCTGCAGGAGGGTCGCGCACGAAGTTGTCCGACTATAATACATTTATTTAAAACTTGTACAGAATGTGGTGATTTTAAGATTAATATAACTTGGTTTATAACATTACTTTTATTATTTTAATGGGTATGTATAGTTTACATAGAATTAAAATGCTGTATGTAATGCTTGTTGATTATATATAATGAATGGTATCCAAAATTACCACATACAATAACTGAAAGGAAAAGTTCTATTGTATTTAGGTTTATTTTATCATGAATTAATATTTTTATTTTGTCTTCTTTTTCAGGTGTGTATTAGACTCATACCAAAATCATAATGAAAAAGAAACAGTTGATGGATATGAGAGTGACATAGAAATCATTTATGATGAAAATGATTTTTCATCTAAAATCTTATGTTGGTTCTCTATGTTGTTAAGGAACCTTGAAACCAAGTATCCTGATGCTTTTGATAAAGTTATTAAACAGGAAATGAGTTCTCAAAATAAGACTTCTTCAATAAGAAGGTTACAACTCTCAAAAATACTTGGCTTCAAGCCCGCTGTTGCTCACAGAGTTGGTGGTGTATACCTATTTGAGAATCTAAACCACATCAATCCAGAATTACGTGTAGAGGCCATAAAATACATCAACAAAGAGTTTGAATCACTTAAAATAGAAAATATAGATTTTGTTAAAGACTCTATTGTTAATAGATTGATTGATGAAGATATCAGTGTTGTGTCTGCATCTTTAGATATACCTAATGAGTATTTAACACAAGCTCTTAACGAAATAGATGTTGCAAATGTATTCATAACTATTATCACAAAGAGTTCCAAAAAATGGAGACAAATAATTCAAAAAGCTGTGAAGAAATTCTGTTCTTTGGATATACTTCCTGTCAATCAAGAAACTGTATTGGCGTTAATACCACATTTGTTTTCTTATGATGAAAATTCAGCAACTACAGCTTGGCAGATTGTAAATTCAACATGGGGCAACAAATTTGAACTGACCAGAAAGGTACAGAAGTCTTTAAAAAGTTACAAAGATAATTATGAAGTATTAAACCAATTTATATTTAAAGCCTTATTCATTGATCAAACTGTAAGCTTTGATGACATTCTTGACGAAAATCGATTAAATAAAGAAAATACATTTGATACTTATACCTATTTACTTTTAAAGAGTTGCTCGTTCAAGAACATATCAATTGAAGACCTATCAGCCACCCTTAATCTACTTTTAGAGTCAGTAGAAGTTGAAAATAGGATAATAGTCACCAGTTCAGAAGATCAAAAGTTCTCTAGTAAAATGTTTCCAGAATATGTGAAACGGTCCAAGCAAAATAAAATTTTGTTTGAGGTAGTTGAGTACATATTTTCAAAAATCATTCAAGATATGAATGTGGAAGCAATTCCCAAACCATGGTGCAATGTTTGTGATACAACTGAAATGATACTTGTAAGAAGATTGTATGAGATTTGTATAGCGGGATGTGCCATTCCCTCATATGAAAAAAACTATGTTAAACTTTTACACCAATTATTATCAAAATTTTTGAGCAATGGTCAAGAGCGATGTGAGTTCATTGCTAATTTCGCTTGTGGTCATATTTTGTTTGCTGCAGATCCAAAAGATGTGATTAACCCAGAGCTTCAGTTAAGAAGTTTGAAACTTTTGAACAATTTCTTCTCACTCCAAGATTCTGAGTGGATTTATGAGTCGAATGTAGTTATATTAATGATTTTATTCAACTTGAACAATCCTATTGCAGCGGTTCGTCATGGTGCAATAGAATCAATCAATAATCTTTTGAGATTTAATCCAGACCAAAAGAAAATATATGTACAGTTGGTAACAGAATTGCTACAACACAAAGAGGAGCTTTTATTAGACCATGAGCAAATACCATTTGTTTTAAATACTATATTCTCTCAAACTGCTCCGGTTAAAAAAATATTCCGTAAAAATTGTCTCATAAAATTCACAAATATTCTAACTTCCAACACTCCGCCACATGTTGCCTCCAGTTTCGTTAAACTGTTGTTTAATATTAATTCTGCAAATACTTTTCCTGCTATTATTCCTGTTCTCAATGTCTTGGAAAAAAATTTGACAGAAAACCAATTAAATTCAAAGTTTGCTTTTAACATATATGAATCAAATATGTTTAGACATATCTATAGCTTTGTTAATGAATCTACAGCAACTACATTTAATAAACAAGAAGTTTGGAAATCAGTAGAATTGGGATTGAAGGAATACAGAGAATGTATTATTGATGAATCTCAGACCTACAAAAGCCCCTGTGTTTTGTTGATGAAGCAAATAAATGAAGATGTATTCAATAAAATCCCTGATAATAAAAGCAAAGAGTTGGTGCAATTGATAACCTCAGCAGGTGCGTTTAGTAATAATCCTGCCATTTCGAGTACTGCAGCAAAAGTTATGAAAAAAATTAATTTGAAATTGGTTGATTTCAAACCTATATTGGAACGCATGTTGACCGCTATAGACCCGGCATCAAATGCAGCCAAGAAAAAGAAACAATCTCTGTCAATATTGTCATACCAAGTGACTGAAACTGACGACTGGCGATTAGGTGTTACTTTGCTAGAATACTTGCAAAATAAAAAGAAGTTGTCTGTGGATAATACATTTATCACTCTATTGTTTGATCTTCTCAGCAAGTGCTTGAGATTTGAAGAGCAGTCGTATGTCGAGTACGCAAAGCAACTGATACTGTCGTCTCTTTGGTATTATTGCAAGAAATTCGTTAATAACAATGACAGAGGTGAAATGGTACTCTTCAAATCCCAATTCAAAGTTGAACTGGTTATACAATGTATCAGGGGAACGCAGAATCCTCAAACACATCACCATGCCTTAATTCTTCTGTCACACGCCGCTTACATGTTGCCTGAGCAAGTTCTCCACCATACAATGGAAGTATTTACCTTCATGGGTTCATCTGTTCTGAGGCACGACGATGCATATAGTTTCCAAATTATCATCAAAATAATAGAAACTTTGATTCCGATACTTGTGAAATTGGACAAGAACGTGGAGGAATACACAGAGAAACAGCTGCAACTCTTGCAAAAGCGAACGGTGCCTGTTTTGCGAATTTTCGCTGACGTTGTTTTGCACGTACCGGAACACAGAAGACTGCCGTTGTATAATAAATTGATAGAAACACTTGGACCAGACGAGTTCCTCTGGGTATTCCTTGCTTTATTGTTAGAAACGCACGTTGCCCATTTCAATGACGACAAAAAGAAAGATAAAAGACAAAACAGGTCTTTGGCCGATCAAGAGTCCCCTGTAACACGTCTAGACTTTGCTCAGAGTATCTTATTGGAATTTCCACCTGAAATGTGCCTGGGAAACCTTATAAAGCTCATGGCCTATATTAAGTCATTACCCATTCAGAAGGATGAAACTTCAATGGACACTGATATAGATCCCAGTGATATATTCAGTGTGAACGGTCATTCTGCTGTGCAGCTAAGGCAATATAAGTACGTGATAATCACTTTCATGAATAATTGTCTTGCTTCATCGAGATTTATACAACACAGCTCTCAAGCTACTGATATAAAAGTTATGGAAACACACTACAAGACGTTGATTATTAATATTTTGACCTTTATTCAGAGCATTTCCAAATTCAGTGATGAGAAGACTGCTAAATATTGGCGCGTAATGTTACATCATAGTTACGAACTTTTAGACCATACAAATAACTTGTTGTCGGCGCCAATGTTCTTGTCTGTTGTTAGAGGTCTTTTCAAACACACTTTACAAGCGGTCCGTAGGAAAGCTATGGAATTGTTGAACTCCAAAATTCAATTCAGCCCTGAAATGTTTAATGATGTGGACAAAGAGCTAATGTATTCATTGCTTCCCGCGTTACTAGATATAATTAAAACGATCGATGTCAAAGACGATAATATAAGTGAAACTGCGGCACAGGAAATCGAATTGAACCAACAAACTGCTCTTTTATCTTTGAAATTGCTAACTAGACTCTTGGCTTCAGAGAATCCGGAGCCTTTTAAACCTGTTTTGGAGACTGTAACCGACTACATATGCAATCCGAACATCACCAACAATGTCATGGCGTCTATTGTATTGTGCTTAGCTGAGTTGTGCAGTAATTTGAAAGCTCATGCCCTTGCGAGTCTCAGGAAGTTCATGCCTGCACTGATCAAAGTCCTCAAGAAGCAGCGCAAGACGGATGCAGCAGAGTTGATACTTTTGAGCACGGTCACAGCCATCGCAAAAATAGTGGAGAGCTTGCCGTTGTTTTTGAGTCCGTATTTACAGAAAATCCTGTACGAGTACGCAATATTGCTGGCGAAGTGGCAAAACTTTGACCAGGAGTGCACCAAGGTGTCAGCCATTGTGGCGAAATTGGTCAACATCAAGAAGAAGATCGCTACTTCTATACCGCCACGAGTTCTGATACCTGTCGCGAATGAGACGCATCGGCTCTTGTTGGAGAAAGAGAACTACAGTGCCATAGGTCCAGTCATGTCAGTCTTAGCTGACTGCTTCGCCAATGTCACGACAGCTGACTTCACGGCTTTGCAGCAAGATTTGACAGCATTCTTCTTGTCCGCCTTGCAACTGCGCAGTGACGCAACAGAGAAGAACATTGACGCTGCCGCCATTGATGTGGCTGAAGATGAAGTGGTCAACGCCTTGGTGCGCTTAGTTCTGAAACTGTCCGAGACTAGCTTTAGGCCGTTCTATTTTAAGATTTATGACTGGGCAATAAGAACTAATGTTGATGGGCACAGAGACAGGGCGATTACGTTCTACAGGTAAGTTTTGCATTTTACTTTTCAACTTCGTGTTGAATTTGGAAGTTGTAAAATATGAAGTACTTATACAATGCTATCTTTTTATTACAGACTTAGCAGTGCCATTGCAGATCAGTTAAAAGGTCTTTTCGTGTTATTTGCCGGACATTTCATCAAGAATGCTTCAGATCTTCTCGATTCTTGCAACAACAGCAAAACCGAAGATCTCTTCTTCGATTCCGAAGAGAAATGCCTTGTACTTGTCAAATACATTATCAAGACGTTGAACATAGTCTTCTTATATGACAGCCAGAACTTCTTGAACAAAGAAAGGTTTGAAACTCTAATGCAGTCTATAGTGGATCAAGTTGAAAACACCATGGGCGGTATTGAGGACCTTAAAACGAGGGTGAAAGAGCTCTTAATACCTTGCATATCGCAGTTCGCCGTAGCTACGGCAGATGATTCCTTGTGGAAGTTGTTGAATTATCAAATACTGCTGAAGACAAGACACAACGATGCGGATATAAGGTATGTTTTGTATTGTTAACATACATACATAAATCATTCATGCTTATATCCCCGAAGGGGTAGGCAGTGTTGAATCAACACCCACATTTCGCCAATTAGGATACGGCCCATTTGGTGAGCCTATTGCCATGTATCGGTAGCGAGCCTATTGCCATGTATCGTAAATCGCAGTAACGATACATGGCAATAGGCTCGCCACTTCGCTCGCTTAATATAACGCTAGATTAAAAAAAAACACCGCCGTTTGGCATAGCAGAATATACATACATACATACATAAATCACGCCTTTATCCCCGAAGGGGTAGACAGAGGTGAACTAGCACCCACATGTCGCCAATTATGTTAGGTCCCGTGTAAGGTAGGTGGCGAGCCTGTTGCCATTTATCGGGCACAAAAGTCGCAGTACTATTGCTAGGTGGTATAAGAGGAACGCTGCTGCCCATTACTCCTTAACCCTTAGTCGCTGTGTAGGTACGACACCCGCGGGAGAAATGGGGGCGGTGACAGAGGTCATAAATTATTTTCTGCCGCGGTATTCAAACCGCTGGTGATGGATATTTAAGGGCCGATTTCACCGCAGAATTAAACGCGATCAGTTGAAGTTGAACTCGGTTTATGCTCTAAACTGAGTTCCGCTACATAGTTTGCATTAATCAAAACCAGGTTTTATTAAACTCAGTTTCTATGAGAGACGGTGAAATCGGCCCTTAATCAATTATCTATCATGTCATAGATTAATTCTTAGAAAGTCGCCTAAAATATTGCTTAAGTACCTACCTATGTATCTAATTCCTATCTATTAAAAATCACTAAGCAAATGAATTGAAATAATAAATTTTACCAAAATACAATTTATTAAATTTCATTCTTTTTGGATATGTAGGCTTATTTAGGTCCTCTTAAATGTACCTAGGTACCTACTTTATTAAGATTGGTCGGCAATATCAAGATATATCCGCCTATTTCTTGCTAATAGCAATTGTAATATCACCTAACTACTTGCAAAAGTAATTTAAACTGTTTGTTTATATAAGTAAATGATCTCTTGAAATTCACCCCTTATTTACCTACTAAGCAATATCATCTGGAGTATTTCTTAGCTAAATACGCCCGTCATACTTAGGCGGCCGCGTTATCAATTTGAACTGAAAACTTAAAAGCATGTTTAAATATTCAGTGATATTCGGTACTTGTTAGCCGAAGAATTAGGAAGACGACAACGCATTTTGTAATGTTGAGCGTTTAAGTACCTACCTGCTCACTTGGATAGCATTTTGAGAAGGTTAATGGAAAATGGTGATTACTTAGCTCTCGGTCGATTCGGTCGCTTAGACAAATTCGAGCCACATTGTGTAGCAACATCTCAAAACTGACTATCAAATTCTATGCCCGCGTCCTTAAGCAATCGTCACATAGTTAAGTAATTGATACCTAAACTTCATTCCGATTCCAATCTCTATTATTATAAAAATCTCGTGTCACAGTGTTTGTTATCGAACACCTTCGAAACCGCTTGACCGTTTATAAAGAGAATGAATTTTTGAATATGAACTTTAAAATATTATAAACTTTTTATACTTAGGCGATAAGGGCAAAACAAGTTGCCGGACCTCGTAGATATTATGTAAGCCGATTTCAGTTGCTTTGGTCCACCCGTCACTCTCACACTGCCATTTATTCTCAATGATTGAGAGAGACAGGTTGACGAAAGTAACAGCAATCGGCTTACGTAATAACCCCATCAGCTATTTTTAATTAACCTAGGTACGTCTACATTTGTAGGGTACATTCAGGTACATTACATAATTATACATTTTTGTTGTTATTTAATTAAAACGCACTTACAAAGAAAGCTTTTAGAATGGCAAATGCAATTAAGCAAGTTGTTCAGCCGGAGAGTAGGTGGTACTACGCTCCTACGTAGGACTGAGCGTGGTGAAATAAAAACAATTTGCACTAATCTCTTTCGAATGATACATTTTCAAGAAAAGAGGAGCTCGTCTTAAATAATGTTTTCTAAAGCCGGTTATTGGATGGTTGACCAGAAATATTATCTGAAGTTCCTCCATGCTTCGGAAGGCCCATTAAGTTGGCCCCGGCTACATTGCAGTTGATAATACTCTAAATTCAGCATGTACTTCCATATATAAACAAACAACGGTACCTACATACAGAAGGCCTAGCTTTTCCTCAGTTGTCCCAAACATTAAAGGGCTATACAGGGACATCCGGGAGTGATGAGCAGAGGTCGATTGGTCGGAGAGAATATTAGTTTTCGGTTAGGTTCGAATCAGCTCAAATCGGAAATTCAGCTCATAGCAAAAATCGGTGTGATTACGGGAGTGATGGTCACGATAATTTTCAAGAAAAATCCAATTAATATTAAACATAATACTGATTCTATCTCTTCCTTATAAAGAAGTTCGAAGTCTCGAGTTTCACCAAGCCGTGTGTTACTTGCTATAATAGTTATTTGTTGTACGTGAGTGCAAAGTTGTTTTTTAACCGCGTGCTCAATTTTGATGACCGAGCTAGCGAAGGATTCTAAAATTGAATCACGAGCGTAGCGAGTGATTTAAAAATTAGAATCCTGAGCGATAGCGAGGGAATCAAAAGAGCACAAGGTGAAAAATCTTTGCACTCGAGTGCAACACGTAACTTTTCATCCCCTCCAACGAGGAAATTGCAAAATAAAAAAAAAAATACAATCACAAGTTTCTGTTTTCACCCAAAAACTTCCACAACACCCTCCCATTAACCCAAACACACTCTCAACACCCACCCAGGAACACCCACAACATTCACACCCATCCACTTAGACAGACCCAAAAAACACCCATTCACCCAGAAACACACACAAAACACTCATTCACCCAGAAACACCCACAAAACACCCATTCACCCAGAAACACCCACAAAACACCCATTCACCCAGAAACACCCACAAAACACCCATTCACCCAGAAACACCCACAAAACACCGATTAACCCATAAACACCCACAAAACACCCATTCACCCAGAAACACCTACAAAACACCCAATCACACCCAAAAAACACTCAATCACCCAGAAACACCCACAAAACACCTAATCACACCCAAAATAAAACCCAATCACCCAGAAACACCCACAATACTCACCCATCCATTCAGACACACCCACAAAAACCCATTCACCCAGACACACCTCGGAGACGGTCAATCAGCTTGAGTCAAGCATGTTGATTTTCTGTATGTTTTTGTTCCGTTGCTAGCGTAAACAAATCAAACAGACCTAAAAAGCTTTTAAATGCTTGACTCAAGCTTCCAGCAAGCGTTGTAGACGATCAAAATGTTTAAAGCAAGATTGACGCCAAGCTGATTGACCGTGACGGAACTCCTAGGTTTTAACAAATTTGTGACGTGAAAAGAAAATGGCGCGCGCAAAGCAAATTACAAAAAAAGTACACCAAGAAGGTTCCGAGTCTGAGTTTTTAACAAATTAAAATAGGTTGCATGACAATTTCGGCACCATGGAGGTAGAAATAAATATGTATTATGATGTTTTGAATTCACAAACTCATTGCACACGATGTTCTAAATTCAAATTTACTTTACCCTCTAGAGGATAAAAACGGCTTTTGCACTCAGATATCGAAGAGCAAAAACGCTTTTTCCGAGATGGTGGGATGAAAAGCCATTTTCCCATGTATCGCCAAGCACAAGGAAGCTTTGCATGACCAAAATTGGATTTTAGCCAGCAGGCGCTACTGAAGGGTTTCTTAGTAAACGATACCGGTAAATTAAAATGAAAAGGCAGATGGAGCGTGCTTCGGAAGGCACGTTAAGCCGTTGGTCCCGGCTGCATCTGCGGTCGTAACACCCACCAACCAGTACTGGGCCAGCGTGGTGTTTTACGGCCCAATCTCCCTATATTGACATCTTTCATTAAATTTTCATTGAATTTAGAATTATATATGTAACTAAGGGAGGAAAATACCCGACTGAGTTTCTTGCCCGTTCTTCTCAGAACAGGGCCTCCCGGTAGCTTACGAACGGATGGCGTAGATTTTTCGCTAGATATTGAAAACTTGTGTGTCCGTATAGGTAGGTTGGGGGTTGGGGGGTTGATTGGTAGTGCGCGGCATGTTTCGGTTTATGTGATTGGCGAGTTGTGGGATTGTATTTGGTGCATAATTTACAATGTACCTGCAATGTCATAACTCGTTGACAATGGTGGGTTTCTCTACAGCCTACTTGCGTGCCGTTCTGCTAGCGGAGCGTTGGGTTTAGTACCATCTTGGTATTGAACGCGGCAGGGTCGGCGCTTCGTTGCGGATCGGGGCGTGGGCGGGTTTGGGAGACCTATCATTACCTGAGGCATGCTGCGCACTATCATTGACTGAGGCATGCTGCGCACTCAACTATTTTTTTCCACTATTTTTTTTCTTGGACACACGGGTTTTCGGTATCTAGCGTCTTGACGATTCATAAGTGTATTGTAATCATACCAGATATTAATAAATTAATTTTGACTTTGACTTTGACTTTATATTCTTCCATCTGTTGGGAAGGCCTGTGCCCCAGCAGTGGGGTGGGGGCATAAAAGGTCTCGTGATGATGATCCAAGACTGGCCTTAGCGAACATTGCTTAGTTTCCGCAAGTGCGCTAAGCCACTGCACTATCGAGCTCCCACCTATTACAATACGGGACCTAAACATAATTGGCGAATTTAATTACATAATGATTTTAATTTGAGAATTTAATAGAGTTTTAGTGGCAAGTTAAATCCCATGGTTGCTCCCTCACTCGTCAGAGCAGTCAATAAGGTTGGTTTAACTGGATAAATCGGTTTTGGAAATGATTTTATTAACAGTAAGTATGTACCTACCTATATTACCCGTTATAGTCTGACTTCCCCTGTTATGTGCTCCATTCCGCCGACCACAGAATTATAATAATGAAAAAACAGTAAATTGAACTGGCAATCCAAGGTAAAGAATCTTTTATGAGGTTTCTTGAAAGTGGTCGGAAGAAAATAGGAAGCAATATTTTCTCAGACAGCTTTTGACTATCGCTCTGCAGAACTTTTCTCTTAGCTTACGTACCTTAAAATATGTTTCTAGATTATGGCCCTGAGATTGCGAAAAACTTTCCGTACAGAATAAAAGTTTCAAATTCACAAGTCTGCCTGTTTCGTCTGCTTTATAAAGTTTAGAAGAACAAAGTTTTTTATACTGTACGAGTAGTATTATTATTTATAACAACATTCCAATTAATATGGCTCAAGGTTTTGGCTTAGTTTTTACATTCGCTTGCCTAACAGTAACAACCCTTAGGTATACTGTTGATGGTGGCTTGCCCTCCACCATTCGAGTGCCTCGTGCTTATTGGCCCACACTGGGCTATCTCCCTTGGTCGACTTTTACAACATTCCTGCCCCCGTAGCACGGGACGTGGACACATCTCTTTCGGGGGACAGACAATCTTTTCCTCTCGCTCTAACTCCCACTAAATGCCGAGACAAAACACTGTCAAGTGGTGGAGAGAGACTTGTCCACGTCGCCGTGCTAGGCCCGCTGGGGCTTACTCTAGCGGCTAGAGTTAGAGGTAGGTATACAATCAGCATCATAAACTAACATGTGTGCCCTGTCGAGTGTAGGTACCTACTAATGACAGCGTTTGCACATTATAGTAGCCAGCATTATATTGTATAAATTATCATTGTCCAAAATGTTCATCAGGTTATAATGTCGACCAACAAAAGTGGGTTTGAAGACTTTTAAGATCTAGCGTAGAAATCAAACACAAAAGAACCCAGTAGCCCGCAGCTTTTCGAAAGTTAGTTCCAGCGGGATTATTGTCTATTAAACCATGCAACTTCCACAATATCGAGGGAGGCAACCTCCTGGAATGTTTGAGACTTTTTTAATATTAACCAGGGGAGTGTCAACAAAGTGCTTTGTTGTCGGGGCTGGCTGAACTTCGAATCTACACCTTAAGTGACTGCATTATGTTTGGAATAAGCTTTTAATGGATGATAGATTGATGATTAGAAGATAGTTGTATGATGGATTTGCTGATGACATTTGGTGACGGTAGAGCGAAATACAAATTGTCATCACACCCAAACAAGATATTCCTCTTGTCGTGTAAAGCGACTTAGAGCTAAGACGGTGACGAGTAATGCTGGCCATTACTCATTACTGTCTTAGCACTTAGGGCAGCAGTAATGGGTTACTACGATTTGCCCGATTAATGGCAATATTAATATAATTATTTGAAAAACGTGGATGTTAATTCACCTCCCCCTACCCCTTTAGAAATAAATAATAAATATGCGTGATTTATGCATTTGCATGTATTTGTACTATAATTAGAAGGGAAAAGGGGTCAGAAAAAAATAGAAATATTATTGAAACGGCTCTAGGACAGTTATTTTTTCTGACTTTCTTTGTTATAATTTTTCTAACATTAAAATTTATATTGTTTAAAACAAAAATCAAAGTAAAGCATTATTGTCTCCACCTAAGGCTCAAAACAGCCTAGCTCGTCATCAACGGAAAACGGTTCCCAAACTGCAGGACCTCGACAATAAATTAGTTAATTCGGCCCCGCGCACGGAGGGACACGCTCCATACAAGGGCGGTCATAAATAGTTAAAGTCCTGTTACTATCAATACATTGTATTATTTTAGTGACTTATAGTTGTAAAAGTGTTTTAGGAACATTAAAATGAAAGAAGTACATGTATGTACGGAATAAAAAACGTTTACTTCAGTAAAAAACAAATATAAACAATAAAATACTTTTACCTAAATTTATCATGAACAAACACGAAGCACCGCGGCCGCGGTGTTTTGCGACGCATTCAATTAGCTCATTCCAAGTTGGTAGCTTAAATTATAGTCTGGACTGCGCTGGATATAGATTGGAAATCACTTAGGGCCTGAGCTGAATATCGTATCTCTGGACAAGATGTTACTTTTAATGTGTATTTTTGGGGGATATCGTGGCAACAAATTGTGTCGTTTTGGTTAGTTACTAACCTGCCCGGCTATGACCAATGGAAACACGATATGATATAGCCATTTATCGCTTTGAACCGTCAAAATTCTATGGAGTTTTGACAGTTCAACGCGATAAATGGCTCTATCGCATCGTATTTCGGTGGTCATGCTAGGCGGGCTGGGTATCTTTTTATATTCTATCCACGAATGCCGTCGAAGTTTGACATTTTTCATAAGGACTATTTATTTATTGCCTTCTAATTACATCCGAACCGGGACTACTGTCTTCTTGTCTCTATATTCATGCTTTCTCTTCCATTCGCACTCCTTATCTCGCAACAATTTAAAGGCTTGGATTTTCTCAATTTCTAAAATATTGCCGAATTTCCGCTGAAGCGGGCAAAGTTGCCAAATCACCTGTTAATCAAGTTATTATCGCTTTAAGTAATTTTAAAATTTCAGAACAAGAAACAAAGTTGGAGGTAACTTCTGTAATTCCACCTGCTAATTAGGGCAGTTAGCATTCACCGGCTTAAAACTTCGCGAGTAACGGTTAGCAAGGGCGTTAATGGGGCTGCGACGGTATTTCGGGAAAAGTTTCCGATTTGCCTTATTAAAACAATGAGCGTTACTATTTCTGGGAAACTGGCAGAGTTATATTCCGTATTCAGATAGGTTTAGGTGTAGTAAAGAATGTTGTCTCTTAACAATAAAAACGAGAACCACAAAATCATTCGCACTTTTAATAATAAACTGAAATAATGCAAAATTCAAGATTGTTGGGAAAACGCTTTTTTTTATTTATTTCGCTTTATTATTAAAGGTGCGCTAAAGAATTTGTTTGTTTGGTTAAACGCTCTAATCTTAGGAACTACTGACTCAAATTGAAAAATTATTTTTGTGTTGGATATATATATATATATATAGTCCATTTATCGAGGAAGGCTATAAAGGCTATATGATAACAGACATTAACGCGAGCGAAGCCGCGGGCGACCACTCGTATTTTAATATAGGTACTTAATCTAGAAAACAGTGTTGTTGGTGTTAGAAAGCCCGTTTCAAAAGTCTTTAGTATTTATAAGTACTTAATTTGAAATCAATAGTGTCAAAAGTCTATTAGTTTAGTTGCCTAACAAAATCTGCTATTTTAGTAATTCTACACAATTGTCTGGCCTTACAGCTTCAGTAAGGTTACTTCTATCTGTAGTTAGAATATTGATGGGACAATTGCAAAGTAATAAAGTTTATATTATAAAAAAATGTAGCCTTATTTGGATTACATGTATATTCACTAATATATTATATCTAGTCGTCGCCAACGTCAAACTGCCCGACCAATAGCATTGCAGTATGTTGTGTCTAATTTCCTGTGATATGATTGGTAGGGTAGGATTTGACGTCAACTGGGTCTATAATTTATTCGTCACAGGCAAGTTTTGTAGTTATAAATAAAAATATTGACATCACAATATCAGACCACAATTATTATTTGGAAACAAAGCGGCTTAGTAAAATTTATAGTCTACAGATATTTAATCAATATAATAATAATTCAATTTGGCTTTACAAATATAAAGGCTTAATAGGTAACTATAAATAACTAATCTATTCCATCGGTTCGTCATAACTTGATTAGTTTTGAATTAATTTAATAACTCTTATTAGGTATACGTAGATATACATTGTTAATATAATATATTGCGACTGGTAGGTA
The DNA here is from genome assembly GCA_963931975.1 of Cataclysta lemnata. NCBI lineage: Eukaryota > Metazoa > Arthropoda > Insecta > Lepidoptera > Crambidae > Cataclysta > Cataclysta lemnata. The sequence continues at coordinate 15,811,178 of OZ008341.1, read as the reverse complement.
CTTGGTCTATCACATCTTATTATACTAATCACTTCATCATTATTGATTGGATGTGTCGCTGACTAAAACAAAAGGGATAATCAATCCGATTGGGTGAAGTAAAAACTAAGTACCTATTCACTAATTAAAAGTAATCCAATTAACTCTTTAGGATCATGATAGCGTTATATTGGCGTAGATAAATAAATAACGTCAATTTATCAAAATATTCTGCGATTTACGTCCCGATAGATGGCAATAGGCTCGCCACCTTAATCGGCAAAACGTGTCTGTTTATTCTCTTCTGCCTACTACCCCTTTGGGTATAAAAAGGCGTGATTTGTGTATGTATGTAGTAAGTATGTACTTCATCCCGTAAAACTCCGTAATTTAACAGAATAAAAACAACGTCCACGCGATACAATAATAATAATATAACGAAAGACTTTTTTCTCTGGCAACGATTTAGCGAAGTCGCCGTAACTTAATATAAAAAGGTTAACGAAGAACATCATTAGGATAATGGCGAAGCGTCAAAAATGTGCGTTTATTAAATTTTTTTTGTAGTTCATTACTTCGGCAATACGCTTTAATTAGAGAAAGTTTGGACACGAGTTTGCAAGATGATATGCGATTCTGGCTCTTACTGCCGCACTCAGAGACACCAATTAACCTTAATGAGTATTTAATGTCAAAAATTTTCGTTCAAATCTAGACCATAGACCCGGCAAGAATAGCGACTGGTTTTGAATTGTCATTTTTGGCGTTGAGTACTCATTGACGTTATTTGACGTCTCTGAGTGCGGCAGTTAGTCATCATCTGGGACGGCCGGTTGGGCTAGCTATTGGCCGAGAGGTCCCGGGTTCGAGTCCTGGTAGGGGCAAATTTTGTGATGAACACAGACATTTGCTTCCGGGTCACGGATGCTTAAATGTTTTTGTAGTATATTTTAAATGTTTCTGTCATCTAGTATCCATAACGCTTATTCTTCTATCTATTCTATTCGTCTGGCTAAATGAGAAATGTTAAATTATTCTCCTGCCCTGTGCCCAGTTTATCTGGAACTGGTGCAGTAGGTATGACGTCTTTCTCGACTCTCTTTTGTCACTCATCGTCTCCTCATCCTCACCCATTGGTATTATATCATACCTTAAACAATCCATCCTTTCATTTTACTTGGCAAAATTTCGGTATTCATATTATATAGATAAATAATATGCTGATATTGGTTTCATAGTGTAATTACTTTTATACATACAAACATAAATCACGCCTATATCCCCGAAGGGGTAGGCAGAGGTGAACTAGCACCCACGTTTCGCCAGTTATATTAGGTCCCATGTAATAGGTGGCGAGCCTATTGCCATTTATCGGGCACAAAAGTCGCAGTAGGTACATAGCTAGATAGTATAAGAGGAACGCTGCTGCCCATTCCTCATCACTGATTTATCCTTAGTACAAGACGTGTACGACCCCACGGGAGAGATTTGGGGTGGTGACAATTATATTCTACTCTGCCGTCACCACACGGCTGTTACTTTTATTAATTAATAAAATAAATAAATTGGCTGAAGTACTCAGTAAACATTCCGTAGCAATCGCTTTAGTACGAGCGAATTACATTCAAAATGTTAATGTATTACAGCAAGAAGAAAAGAATACGATTTATTATTATAACATTACTTGTGGACGTATACTAAAACACGCGAGGTAATCATCCTTTTTTCTTTTTATCCATTCATTCCAGTGGGGGTATGAAGAACATGTCTAATGCATAATATTAATATGAATTTGGGTTTATGATCTGTCGCTGGGGAGAAAAAAAACCCTATTTATATCTTTTGAACGCCTTGGCTTCCGGGTAGCATTGAGGAGATTTCTTTTTAAATCTTCTTCTTCTTCCTGCCCAGTTCCCAGTCTATCTGGGGTCGGCGCAGTATGTTTCCTCTTCCATTCATATGTCGGACGTCATCAAGCCATCCACTCCCTTTTGATTCATATCATCCATCACACCGTAAAGGTGCTAGTGATGAGTGAATGTATAGAAAAGAGACGGAACGGACCATGTCGAGAGACCCATGAACGGAGAAAGTGATTAGAATTACAACATTCTAATCCATACTGCCCAAGGTTTTGGCTTAGGTTTTACAGCCGGCCGCCTGCCTGACACCAACCCTCTTTGGGTACGCTGTTGTTGGTGGTTTGCCCTCCACCATTCGGGTGCCCCAAGGTGCTTATTGGTCTACACCGGGCAATCTCCCTTAGTCGACTTTTACGACACCCATGGGATGAGTTGGGGCTGGCCTATTCTACGTTATTTGTTCGCTCCCAGGCCAGCATAGAAGTATTAAATCTTGGTATACATATGTCACGCCTTTCACCCACAGGGGTAGGCAGAGATCACTTCTTTCCACTTGCTACGATCCTTACATACTTCTTTCGCTTCATCCAATCTCATCAATCTCTTCATGCATGCCCGTCGGTTTCGGGTACTCTTGACCTGGCCCTTTTTTAATAGACTTTTAATTTGATTATGAAAGATCCGCCTAGGCCTTCCCCTTCCCATTTCTCCATTCACTTTCGCGATGTAAATCCTTTTTGTCATTCTCCTTTCATCCATTCTTTCGACGTGACCAAACCATGCGAGCATCCCTTTCTCAAACCTTGTCATTACATCTTCTTTCAAACCACACCTTTCTCTTATTACACTGTTATACAATCGATCGCTCAGCCTTACCCCAGCCATGCTTCTCAACGCTCTCATTTCTACTGCATTTATTCTACTTTCATGCTTCTTCTCCCTTTCCCGTACCCAACTTTCACTTCCATACATTAATGTCGGGACCTGCACTCCATTTTGAACAGCCATACGAGCCTTTCTGGACACGCTTTGGCTGAGTTTATGACATCATTCATTAACAAAAAGCTCGTTCAAGTGTAGTACTCACAGAAGCTCTAGACAAACGAAGATTTAAGTTTTATTTAATATATTTTTTTTCAATACAAATACAATAAAATGTCCCGTTACTTCCTGTTTTAAGTGAAGTATTTTATTGTGTCGTGTCCCATCATTGCACTTCTCATATCAGCTTCGAATTCAGGCTACGCCGAAAACTGTAGCGAGGTTCGAATTTTGCAGATTCTCCAATGAAAAATATTCCATATCTCGACCGAAAAGTTATTAAAACATTTCCAATAAGGCAAATCAAACAAATTGTCGGATAGCGTGCCTATTCAAAGCGCGCTCGCATCCAAAACTATTTTGATTTAGTTCAGTAGTAAACATTCCTTGGAAAAGGTTAACAGGAACACAATAACTGGGCACGAAAGATTGGATCGCCGTAAATTATTAGCATTATAAATTCCGACGTATTATTTTCGTAAAGTTAATTATTACATACACATGCATGTATCACGCATATTTATTACAGAAGCTCTAAGAAGGTAGAGGTCTGTATCTATCGGGTACGTAATTCGCAGTATATTTCTAGACAGTATAAGAGGAAAGTCGCCTTGTACGACACCCGCGAGAGTGATTGACTAACAATTTTGCCCATTGCCATGACGAGACCCATTGTCTGACTCTTATGATTGCAAGTGGAAATATAGTCAACACTTACGTTTCGCCAAATGATTTTAGGTCCCATGTAGTAACCGGCAAGCCTATTACCATCTATCGGGCACGTAAATCGCAGTATATTACCCGGTTGTATAAGAGGAACACTGCTGCTCATTACTAATCGCTGTCTTTACCCTTAGTTACCTTGTAAGAAACCCTGGAGAGAGATTAGCGGTAGTGACAATTGTATTCTGTTCTACTGTATACGGTGTACGGCTCGAACTCGAAGTATTCCCAAGACTCAACCAAGGTAACGTAATGATGTCTCGCTGAGGTTGATATAGCGTCTGGTGTGCCAGAAAAAATATAATATCGATACCTCGCCGGGAAATATATTTAAGGGTGGCATCGGTGGCACATTAGGCAGGCCTCGGTCTGTGACGAGCGATATTGTGCGCCGCATCCATCTTCGCCGGGGTGACATTCTGCAACTTAATAAGAAGTACAAATTGATAATCCAAACCTTGCTTTCTTTGCATACGTTCCCACGAATCTGGATCCGATTCTAATGTTACAGGTTTAAGAAATTTGTCTACTCTTTAAGAATCACTGAGAAAAATACTAAGCTTAATATGATTAGGTATACAACCAAACATAATGTGCGAAGACACTACAATGTGAAAACTGTTTTAGTTGCATATATTTCACGATTCTCTATATTATATTTCGACGTCTGGAATGTTTTAATTGAAGGGATGAGTGGACAAAGGTGTTATCTAAAAAAAAACAAAAACTACTTTTTTGAATGAACACAGGTAACGGAAAATTGACTGATGAGCTCGTAACGCCCAAATTTTAATTCGAATCAAAACTACAGACCCTAACAAAGGTGTTAACTGACAAACATGCATACATTTTACATTTTCAAACACTCATAACTCATTTTGAACTTCTTGTTAGTTAATACCTTTGTCCACTTACCCCATCAATTGTGTTTAATTTTATTATATTATATATTTTATTTTGTTTAATTGTGTTGTCTTTAAGAAAAGACAAAGGAAATCCGTATTAATTGAATAGTGCTGAAGCATGTCATCCTCAAGTGTAGCTTTATAGGAAACACCTTTTGCCCATTTAAAGCTGCGTTTCCACCAGCGATATGCGAGGATGCGTTGCGAGGGATGTGTTTGAGGAGAACCAATAGAATCGCTCCATATTCCTAGGTTTGCTCAGCACAGCTTTGGTAGAAAAGGGCTCAACGAAGTGAGGTCTGCACAAAGACCTAACTAAATAAGCATTGATGTGTTGCTAGGGATAGATTGCGAGTAATGTGTTGCTAGGTTAGCTGCGATTTCGTGTGCTTCTAGTGTGTGTTTGTCGGAAGTAGATGTTCGCATCGCATCTTCGCACCGCATATGTTCGCTTCGCATCGTATATATAAGAGGAAGAGCCGTCATTAGACTACATTTTCTTTTTAAATACTTGTCTCGAGCGATAACGTTTTCACTCCCCTAAAACCTTACAAAATTAGAAAATTTTGATCATTTTAGATTCAAAACATCCTAATCTAAGTCTGTACGTTTTTATTGTTAATTAATTCGGTACAGTTAAATTAAAAATATATGTAAGCTCGAGGAAGCTTATCGCTTTTTGTACTAAAGTTTGCAGCTTCACATTCCTCTTAAGCGCATTTTACGGTGGGAACCCCCACACATTTCCACAGCACAGCTAGGTACACATCCTCGTACGACACATTTACCTCGCACTTCTCCAGTGGAAACGCAGCCTAATAACGGCCGGTGGCAGAGTACTTACTTCAGTGCGAGGGTGCTAACATCATCCATCACCCCGCTATATCTAGCCTGTGAAACTATTGTTTTCGCGCAGATGATGGATGTGTTAATAATAAGGGGTTGGACACTTTTATATCTGGTTCCATATTAATAGTTGGAAAAAAGGGTTTCCTGTTTCGCGATGTGAAAAAGTTTGTACGGTAAATGGTTTTATGTTTTGATGCTCTTGAGGAAATAAAACGTCGAGTATTTAGTAAAATCACCTGGACTTTTCGCTTAATTGTATCAAACGCACCCCATTCGTTGAATTACACAAACCTTTACACCTCTCTTCTTCCCCACTCTTCTCAGTTTCATTAGAGTCGTACCAACACCTGAAAACTTGAAAACACATCCAACTCGAAACGCATAAAATCCACAGACAGTTTATATTCAGACAGGAATTGAACTGCAAACCTTCTAATGCAAATGAGCCAAAGCTTTCAGAGTTTTCAGCGGAAAGTTAAGTATTCCGCATTCAGAAATCTTGATGAAACTTGTGAAATGAACTTTGCGGGTAGTTTAATATTATCGAGTGAGTCATCCAAATACTGAAGCTCTTTTAAAGCACACACACTAGAAAGAAAGAAAACGTTTATTGAGACAACATATAGAAAAAAATATTAGGCATGCAGACAAGGTCCTCTAGTCTAGATTGACGGTCTTAGAGCATTTTGGTCCGAACTAAATATTCTTCGTCTTCTAAATCCGTCTCTAATAATACGATTCATCAAAAAAAATCTAGTGTTAATTCAACCTACTAATAGTGTGCGTAGTTTTAAAATAATAAAAACAATTATTTACTTTGTGGATCTATTTTTAAATTTCCAACGTTTTTATACAATATACAATCATGTACACATTTACAGATAATGCCAGTGCGACATTAATTTTAATTATTGGCAATTTACAGCGAAATTAGCAAAACACAACAAAAGTACTTACAAAAGCTCCAATGTGCGCAGTTCGACGCTCGTACATCGAATGACGCTCGGTCGTCGGACTCGCTGTCCTTTTATAGGAATGACAGCAGGCGTAAACAACAAGATGGCGGTCGACCGAGTGTCATCGTTTTACAATACTTAATAGATAATTAACTCATATTATTTTACTAATCAATGTAAAGGATAATGCCAAGATACCGACGAACGGAAAGAGTAATTGGGATGACAGAATTCCACAATTAATACTGCTCAAGGATTTGGCTTAGGTTTGACAGCCGGCCGCCTGCTTGACACTAACCCTTAGGTATGCTGTTGTTGGCAGTTTGCCCTCCACCATTCGGGTGCCTCAAGGTATTGGAATGTTAAGGATTATTGCTTTACAACGGGCGATCTCCTATAGTCGACTTTTAGTTTACCTGCCCGGCTAGCATGACCACCGAAACACGATATGATATAGCCATTTATCGCGTTGAACTTACAAAAATCATTGGATATTTGACAGTTCAAAGCGATAAATAGTATATACTATATCTTTAACATATTATCATTGGATTTTAACACTTATTCAAGTGTTAATTTGATTTTTTTTTTACTTTTGACGGTTCAACGCGATAAAAGGCTATATCGTATCGTGTTTCGGTAGACATGCTAGCCGGGCTGGGGTGAGTTGAGGCTGGCACATTCTATGTTATTTTTTCGTTCCCAGGTCAGTACTTAACTTTATATTCTTTTTCCATTATTCGGAAAGCTTACAGTACTAAAAAAATTAGGCTACCAAAGGTCATTAACAAACTTCTACATCTTCTTCTTCTTCAGTTTCCTCTTCCACTCATATCGGCCAGACGTCATCAAGCCATCCCTTTTGATTCATATAACCCATCACACCGTAAAGTGCTAGTGATGAACGAATGTAAGTATAAAAGAGAGACGGATAGGACGATGTTGAGTCGAGAGACCGATGAACGGAGAAAGTGTTTGGATTGGCATGTTGTCATTCCTTAATGCTCAAGGTTTTGGCTTAGGTTTAACAGCGGGCCGTCTGCCTGACACCAACGCTCTTTGGGTATCCTTCCACAATGTTTTTAGCATAAAAGGTAATGTATCTACATTTTTCACAATATCCAACGAATATGCTCTACATTGTACGGAACTGATCAAAGCAAAACGCCGGAACCACCGTTTCCAAGGCGACTCGTTTTGTATGCAGTTCGGAATTGAACCGACGACCCTTGTGATGCAAATGCCGGGTGAACGCTGCACTGGCGACATTGGGAATGCTCCTCGGTGGAAACGAACAAATTAGTTTCTTGGCTCGTGCAGCGATAGCTCTGTAACTGCATACGTTACAAGCGAACTCTAAGATTGTGGTGTGATAGAAATCATTCCTTTGATTCCTATGTAGATGGAGGTATATTGGTTGTGGGCTTTTTTGATATTAAATCATGTAATAAGAAAGTGTTGGATTTAGGCTAGTACTCTGGATTAGCTGGAGTTCACTGACACTAACAGGAGATTATTAATTAACTGTCTGTTTATGACAATTTACCGTATGGAGGAACTGTCAAAAAATGACTGTTATCTATTAATCTCTTGTTTTACTGTCGGTGGACTCAAGCCTCAGTCACTCAGCATCACATTTTTTTGGATCCTTGCTCATTTTTGTACGTATTTATTAACGTATTTGCTATCATAAGCCAAAAAGCACCAAAAAATCTGTTCAATCAATCAGTTATATATCGGATAGTTTGATAATTAATTACCTATATAATAAGTCTGACTCTTACAAAAAGTATGAAAAGTACATTAAGATAATGCGTACTATCTCAATTCTATCTAAATTAACTAAGCAACTAGCTAAAGAGCTCGTAAAGAACGAATTTACTGAAAAGCACTACTTTTACTAACATAAAATTTCTCGGAATTTATTTTTGTTGAGATGTGAGTGTATTAGTATACGGACAGTAAAAAAGTAAGTCAGCACGTCGTCAAAGGATTTAAGATGTCAAAAACTCGTGAATTTTGAAGTAATCTCTTACACTACTTGGCCATTACTGAGATTCTTATCAAAGAGTCTTTGTCGATCTTTCTAGAAGGGGTTGCGAAGAATCCGCGTGTTCATTTCCCACCGTCAAAGGCCAGAGCCGTGTCACAGTGCACACAGAACAGTAGTTTATCTGCGGCCTGTTGGCGTGTTATTAGCTTGTATACTATTGCGTCGATGCAAGGGTTGTAACTAAAGCGGTAGCTGCGAGCGCGAATGTGAACGCGCAATCACCTTGTACACGCCCGATCACACCGAACCCTTATGCCTCCGTATTATATGTCAATGTGTGTGTCACAGTGCGTGCCTACACGGCGCCGAGTACGAAAGCACACTATCTAATGGGCAGCGGCCAGTTTGTATGAAGACGTATTACTGTTCTGGGTATATTGTGGCCGTGTCTTTAGGCGCCCTCATTAGTACGAGTGGAGTTCTCTGCGGAGCCTTTTTATTAGGTGTTTACGTGCTGGGATATCTCTGAAAGAGGGCTGGCGGCGACTGGTCATGTGACAGGTTGCTTGCACAGTTGTAAGGAGGAGCTCGCGTGCGCAGTCTGCGATAAACTAAGCAATGTGCGCTAAGGCCGGTCATTGGATGGGTAATTAAAAATTTACTATCTCGAGCTCCTCCGTGCTTCGGAAGGCACGTTTAGCCATTAGTCCCGGCTGCAGTCGTTAATACCCACCAACCTGCACTGAGCCAGCATGGTGGATTATGGCCTACCCTCCCTATATTCTTCCATCCATAGGGATTGCCTTGATTGCCCCAGGAGTGGGGACATTAAAGTAAAATTTGCCGTACATACATAAATCACGCCCATGTCCCTGTGAGGGGTAGGCAGAGGTGAATTAACACCTAAGTTTCGCCAATTAGGTCTCATGTAATAGTAATCCCTCATAACTGTTACAATCGCGGGCGGGGAGATGGAGACGGTAAGTGTCACCGTCTCCATCTCCCCATTCTTGACTGCCGTCACCACACGGCATTTAAACATTTGTGCGTCAAACATATTGTTTATTCGCGCGTTGTAATAACAAACAATGGAATGGGCGAAAGTAAACAAACGCCCGCGACACAGAAATCGCCAAGAAACTCATTCGCGTTTCCCGTGCCGCGGAGACGGCAGAAATGGCACCTTTTTAAGGTGGTAAGGTAAACAAAGGCGGTACGGTCATGACATGACGCAGAACGTCACTTTCGCAAAATGTCATTGTGAAAAATTTAGTCACTTTCGTTTAAATAATGTCTTTTCTTTTTCTTTGGAGAGATCTAATACTAACACTGCAGAATAGCGTAAGAAATAAATTAAAAATATACCCAATCACTTACATGATACATGAAAAAAAATAGCTGGAGTTACATCTGGCTAAAAATGACGTTTTACGAAAGGCACGTCCTACAAAAATGCCACTTTGCCTAAGTGTCGTTGTGCGAAAATGACCAACTACGAAAGTGACCAATTTTTTGACGATATTATTTTGCGAAAGTGACGTTCTGCGTCAAGCAAGACCGGCCGCACACGTTCATACATCGACGGACAGCATTGTGCTCCGCCTCGCCTCGCTCCCCCCTTTGTCTGAGCAAACAGAGGCACAGTTCGAACTATTTTCTTGCACAAGACTCTCCGAGAAATGTTGTGTAAGCCTCTCGACGCTTTCGCTCTGATAGTTCTTTCGAATTACTAATACACACATTCACACAGAAGGTATAAGTATATATAATCACACATTACCAACTTATGTCACGTACCAAGTAAACTAAATACATAGGATCATCATTCCTCAGTTTTCCGTGCTGGCGTACCATAAAGTGGACTTTTCCGCCCGCTGCGCGTACGGAAAATCCCACTTCCTGAACAGGAGGTGACATAAAACTATGATCTTACCTCGGGAGATAATAAAGAAGGCCTAAAATCGCATATTTATCATTTACTTGCGATCTCTGAGACATTCTTTGTTTTATCGCCCTTGGTATATAATGTACTATTAATGCACCACGGTGATCAACAAACCGCTGCACTATACATCAAACGGTCCTTCGTGCCGGATCATAAAAATGACAACCGATTACGAACCCATAGAAAAATATAATTATATTTTATATTTGCGTTCTTGCTTGTATAAAATAGAATTTATTATATTCAAGCAAGACCTTAAATATTCGCTCTTGGACCACGTTCAGTTGATTATTTAATATTCAGGGCGGTATTTATGTTTTGCATTACAACTTCCCGTTTACAAGTTTGCCCGAAATTTATGAAATAAAGGCCATTTATCACCCCTGGACTTCAAAATTGTGTGTCTTAACATTTAGCTATATTAATGACTCAGCTCCATAGGGTTCTATGGAGCGGCGAGAAGGACACGGGCTTAATTAAAATGTGTATTAAATTTGTTAATTGCAATTGGGCTTAATACAAACAGCGTTCCGACAATTATTTACGATGCGAGAGTGGATTTGTTTGTTAATTGAGTGAATTGGTAATGTTTGAAATATTACTCGATTCTTTAAATTGCACCAAAACACAGAGTGACACTTATGAGAAGGTGTCCCAGACCGACCAAAACGCAGAATCTCGTGCTTATTTATAGATATGAAATGATATAGATTAAATACCAAGGGTGATAAAACAAAGAAAGTTCCAGATCGCAATTATTTTATCATCATCATCCTATCCATAGTTTTATGTCACCTCCTGATCGGGAAGTAGGATTTTCCGTACGCGCAGCGAGCGTAAAAGTGCACTTTATGATCAGGTGTGACATAAAATCATTTTGAAAATGCATATATTCTCGTCAGAACATATGCCCGTGCTCATCACAAACATCATTCGCCTCTACCAGGATTCGAACCCCAAACCTCTTGGTCGATAGCCCGTGGTGACGGCAGAGTAGAATACAATTGTCACCACCCCAAATCTCTTCCGTGGGTGTCGTACAAGGCGACTAAGGATAAATCAATTATGAGGAACGGGCAGCAGCGTTACTCTTATACCACCTAGCAATAGCAATGTACATCGTCTTTTGTGCCCGATAAATGGCAATAGGTTCGCCACCTATTACATGGGACCTAACACAATTGGCGAAACATGGGTGCTAGTTCACCTCTGCCTCTTCGGGGATATAGGCGTGATTATGTATGTATAAATAATACTTAGTCACCTCGTACGTACACCTGCTATCAAATGAGGAAAATTAATATAATTATTATATAATGAGAAATGGACGAAACAATTTAGCATTACTGAGATTGCCGTGTCCGGCAGATAGCATTAGGCTCGCCGCTAATTACACGGAGTCTGATATAGCTGACGGAATGTGGGCGTTATAGCAACGCTCTCCAGTCTGTATATCTTTTTCGAGATAAAAAAGTACGAGACCGTTTGTAGAAATGGGCTAAATAATAACATGTCCGTATCACCATCATCACCAGCCTTTTACTGTTCCCACTGCTGGGCACAGGCCTTCCCTATGGATGGAAGAACATACGGAGAATGAGCCATAACCCACCACGCTAGCCCATTGCAAGTTGGTGGGTATTAACGACTGCAGCTGCAGCCGGGACCTACGGTTTAACGTGCATTCCGAAGCACGGAGGAGCTCGAGATAAAAAATTTTTGGTCACCCATCCAATATCTGGCCTTAGCGAATATTGCTTAGCTTACGCAATCGCAGGCCGAGCGCGCTATGCCAATGCGCTAGCGAGCTCCTCCTCCTTCACATGTTTGTTAGGTACTAGTCTATTGATAATGTTTTGAAAGTAGGCTTTAAGATATATACAATAATTTTTTTCTTGTTTTTGTAGAAGCATAAATTACTCTAAGGTACCTAATTTATGGCACGTCAGGCTAAGCAATATAAACATACAAATTCTTGAGTCGCCATTATTTTGGGCCAAAGATGAAAAATAGTTGATGTCCTTTCTGGTTACGAAAGAAATTTTATAAATCTGCTAGCATTGGGTAGGAATTCATTGGACTTAACAGAACTGGAATCCTAGTGCTTAAAGATAGGGCTGGCGCCATTTGTATTGCAAATAAATTTCATGTTTACGAGCTCAGCATTCGCTTGAAAAGTTTTTTGATGCATTATTGCCTATTAATTATTAGAGAACTTGCCCTCTACATGGGTATTTATATTTCCATTCTGCAAATTGATATTAAATAGGAGCTCAGCACAGTGGCGCGCTCGCCGTGCGATTGCGTGAACTAAGCAATGTTCATAAAGGTTGGTCATTAGATTATTAGGTGACCAAAAATATTCATTCATCATCATAAAACATTAAAAACCTTTTGGGTGTGATTGATGAGATGAATCAAAAGAGAGTGGATGGCTTGATTGCCAGCCGATGATGATGTTTGACCGATATGAAGACTATGATGATGATGATGAATGGAGTAATAAAGTATTAGCAAATTTATAATACCAGAGTCAGGGTTCTTCTTCCTGCCTTTGTATATATATATCGCTTTGAACTGTCAAAACTCCATAGCTTTTGACAGTTCAAAGCGATAAATGGCTTTATTATATCCTGTTGCGGTGTTCATGCTAGAGGGCTGTTCTGTTCCCAGTCTATCTAGGATCGGCGCAGTATGTTTTCACTTTCATTCATATTGGCCAGACGTCATCAAGCCATCCACTAACTTCATATCATCAATGACACTGGAAAGATGCTAGTGACGAATGAATGTATAGAAAAGAGACGGATAGGACCATGTCGAGAGACCGATATCCATACTGCTTTTGGGTTAGGTTTTAGGACTCTTTGGGTATGCTGTTGTTGGTGGTTTGCCCTCCACCATTCGGGTGCCCCAAGGTGCTGATTGGTCTACACCAGGCAATCTTCCTTAGTCGACTTTTACGACACCCATGGGATGATTCGGGGCTGGCACATTCTATGTTATTTTTTCGCTCCCATGCCAGCATGGAAGACCGTCTTCAGCTTTATATTATACAATTTATCAGTACGAAGCGGACATCCCTAATCTCCACCATAACGAGTTTCGAGATCTCCTAAATCTTTTCCCTGAGGAGTGCCAACTGTAATTTATTTTGATTTACTTTTATATACAAAAGAAAACGAAAAGTCATCGCGGATTCACAATAGACCAATAGCTTAAGGGCGGATTTCTAAGACTTTGGGGGCCTAACGCTAATTAAAACCTTAGATTATGGAGCCACGGTCTCTTTTTGTATGAGGGATTTTCGATTAGCAGCTTTATATTGAACAGAAAATTGGTTATATGGGACTAAACAGCCGTTGGAAGTAGATACTTGGGATAATTATAATTCCCCTTTTCAATACAAATACAACACACACAACATAAAAAAGACTTAGGGCCTGTTTCACAATCGACAAGTAATTACTAAGTAGCTTACTTCGCAGATCATTTGACAGTTGTAATATGAAAGATATGTCAATTGAACTTCAAAGTAAGTTACTTTAAACTTACTTGTCGATTGTGAAACAGGCCCTTAGGTACAATAATGGACGCTAAGATTTACTTTTGAAACAAAAAAAATCTATGGAATTTTGGGTTGTTTTTTAGTACACGTATTAAGAATAGTATGTTATTTATTGACCACTTATGACATGGTTTGTATTAAGATTCGGATTTGAATTTACGAATGATTACTTTAAATACCTACTTCCTTAACTTACTTGAGTGGTTAAGCTACCCAATATGATAAACGTGGGTTTGTGCCCGGCACTAGTACAAAACATTAGCTTAGTTTTACAGCCTGCCCCTTGCCTGACACCAACTCTCTTATAGCAACCGTCAGTAGAAAACCGCGAATTATTCGATATACAATCTGCGATTCCTTCAACTCGATAAACCCAATTATTGCTCGGGTTATTATCATGATCGATAACCCTGTGAGCGATCGCTAATTCTTATAGGCTTCTGCGAAATGCTTCCGAGCCTGCCGGGGGCGAAATGTAATGGATTAACTCTCTGTCCCCGATCTCATTTTTTAAATCTCCACAAGGATCTGATATAGCAATGAATGAGAACCGAAATATGTTTATAAAATAACTTCGTTCACGCTCAGTAGTTAGATTTGATTTTCAATTTTGTTAATTAAGCCCCTTATACATAAAATAAGGGATATGATTAGTTTCAAAAGTCTCTTTCTGTCGAAATATGGTTAGGCTGCGATGAAAGAGGGAAAAGGCAATTATTTAATTTGAAACGTATTTTGAGATCGAATTATTATTCAAATTACACGGGACCGTATTACATTGGAACTGAAATAAGCTGGTGAAACGCGTGTGTTATAATACCTCTGCCTACCTGACAAACGGGCGAAATTTATATAATAATAATGTTAATGTTTTTATTCACGACAGTACCCGATCTGGACGCACTTCCCCTAATACTAATCAGCGAACGCTATCCCCGAATGTAATTAAAAACAATTCTAAATTACATTGTTTGACAGGCCAAAATTTCCACGCGACCCACCTCATATCTTATTCTTTGGATAATTAATAAACCTAAAGCTTCCATACACCAAGTTACCAACAGAATTAACATCTAAAGTTTAATTCTGTTCCGAGAGTTTTGCACATACATACAGAAGTTAAATCAGAATGTAACATTGTCACTGAACCATAAAATATTCAGCAAACATAATTGAGTCAAGAAACTGCTGAATAGGCGTAGTGAAATCTCAAGAACCAAATCCCGCTGCGGGGTAACTTTGTTCCAATTCCTCTGCTACACACGGGGTCGAATACGGGGCAGGTAGTTCAATAAATATAGACGATAACTCTTAGCTCTAAGGATTAAATAGTGTCGAGGAATGGGCAGCAGCGTTCCTCTTATACCACCTAGCAATGTACTGCGACTTTTGTGTCCGATAAATGGCAATAGGCTCGCCACCTATTACATGGTACCTAACATAATTGGCGAAACGTGCGTGCTAATTGACCTCTGCATACGCCTTCGGGGATATAAGTGTGATTTGTGTATGTATGTGTATGTAACTCTTAGCATTCCATGGATTTACCGTGCGGGTGCCGGGTCATGGTGTGGCAGAGGGGGAAGTCAGTGGCAGCGCTTGAGACTTGTGACCCAAGTGTAGTTTCACTATACGGTTTGTAAAAGGGTACATTTATGTCGACATTCATAAATTTTCATTCTTAATGTTCGCTCTGAGGTTGAGGGTTACAGGCGAAGCTCGATTCCACCATCGGCACTTACCACCAGTTGAGATGCAAGCCAAGAGCTTCCATGTCTAGCGTAAAAAAACCTCGAACCAATTGACCAGCAGAACTAATAAGGGGTGAGACTATCTATTGCCAATTGGAAAACCGGGTAGTTTCCAGTATTGGTAGGTGATTCACGCTGTCTCCCTTTCTGTACTCTTATAAGCGATTAGTATAAGCGATTGCTATAACGGTGTCGTATCACAGCAATCGCTTTGTTTATTAATACTATCCTGCCCCCCCTAGCCAAGTGGCCAATCTATTGAACGCATACAATACAAAATGTATGAAACTGACGTATTAGAGAGAAAACAGTACGTCAGTTTCATACTTTTGTTTTCTATGCATTCGAATAGTTATGCGACTTGGCTAGGCCCTCTGCACCTAAACTTGGTCGCGAGGCAGTCAGAGCTAAACAGAGAATCGTCGCGGCAACGCAAGCAATTACCGCCCGTGTGTAGCAGGCCAGCATCTAGAATCTTTTAAATAATGCTCCATTGTAACCGCGTTGACGTTCCATCCTTCACCGGGGCGACCCGCAGCGTTCGTTATTAATCGACCTTTACCCGGGAAATTATATCCTGTTTATCACGTTCAACGTCGCGCGTTCGGAAAAATCGAGCAATAAAACGGGAGACGTAGGTGGGACCAGTTATAGGTTATCAATGGATGCCGTTTACCAATATGCGGGCTTGGAATAAATTACGCGGCGGTTTACTTCGTGACATGAAAAATACGAGACGGGTATTTGGTACTAGCAGCATATTATACCTAATGATATATGATACTGGACTTTGTGTGAAAGCACTAGGAACGCTTTGCAAAAAGGATTGGGCAAAATTTCGTCGTTAACGGAAACACTCAAATAAGTTTTGGAATAGATTATTTCGATTTTCGATACAATTATGAATGTAATCATTCAACGTTGCGAATATTATTTTTCGATCTGTATTTATTCTGTATGTGTTCAGATATGTATAACATGGGTGCGTCTTCCTATGACTGTCATCGTTTGTACAATCTTTTTGATATAAATATATTATATATTAGGTAGAATCCGTTATTACCTATAAATTTTTATTATATGTTTCGCAAAACTGTACAAAGAGCTATGGAATTTCTGCAATAAATAAATAAAATGTGTAAAACAATGTACCTACACCTGTTTACTTTGTTGGCTTTTATACGCGAAATGCCTCCCCGATTATGTTTTCACATAAAAAAGTTTTTCTTTTTATAGTCGAACACTTTGTGGGCGACTCAAATATTCAAAATCTCGCCCGTTGCCGGTAACCACTGTATTTCTGGCAGGAAAAAATTAACCGACATTTCACGAGTTGTCGAGCCTTCGGGTAAAAAAATTAAGGCCTATTTATAATTCAGGTGAACGAGAACGGACGGGAATTATATATGAATTTCTGGCGGGAGGTGTGTGGTGTGCTTACTTTGTATCAAAATAGCAAATACTCTGTGACGTTGTAAACGATGCAATATTGCGTAGTGAACCACGCGATGCAATATTGCGTAGTAATCCCACAATTTGTGTAGCACATTACAAGCCGTAGCACAATACTACGTAGCAAGTGTACACTAAACAATTTTAGTCAATTTGACACAATGTTATTGATAATGTAGAATTGTTGATTTGGAATACTCTCATAAACAAAAAGTACCATCATCAACAGCCTTTCAATGTCCCCACTGCTGGGTCACCGGCCTTTCCTTAAGGATAGTGGGCTATAACGCTGGCCCATGCGAATTGGTGGGTGTTAACGACTGCAAATGACTTAACTTGGGTTCCGATGCAAGGAGGAACTCGAGATAATTTTTTTTTGTTCGCCTTAGCGAAAATTGCTTAGTTTACGCAATCGCAATCCGAGCGCGCTAAGCTCCTCCATCCGTCGAACTCCTGCAAGATCAAAAATCTTATTTCAACTTATCTTAAGTAATTATCCTTTTCTGATTACTGTTGTCTAGATATTTTAATTAAATAATAGGAGTTTGATGGCGCAGTGGCTTGGTGCGCTTGACCTACGATTGCGTAAACTAAGCAATATTCACTAAGAACGGTCATTAGATAGTTCACCAAAAATATACTGTCGCAAGTTGCTCCGTGCTAGGCAGGCTCCGTGAAGGCACGTGGTGATTTTAATAAGTATAGAGAGCCAACTAAAATATTGTATAGTGTATCATCTAAAATTACTAATCAACTTTTAGTGGTATTGAATGAATTTACTAATAAACACAATAATATTATTTTGAATTTTGCAGAAAATAATTTTGTTAAGAAAACGGTTTTCCGGTTATGGGGACAGAGTAGATATACGAATATATGATCGAAGTAAGGAGTTACATTTATTCTGTATAATAAAGATAGAGCTTAGATAATATTGTCGACATAGGAATGAAATACCCCTGTCCCCATCCTAACGCTTAACGTAATACGCATTTCAATGGTTTCTCCTATAAAAGGTTTCTAAGTTCGATACCGTACGTGCACTTGGTGGCACATCAAAGAAACACAGACGTATAAAAATACAGTTATAAGCTTAGAAGGAAAAGCTCTTTGAGCGAACGAACTGAAAAGTAAATCCCAGAATGCTAAACATGCAATGCATTCTTTTTATTTCTATTATTCATTTTTTCTTGCACAAAAAAACACGTGCCAAAAGATTTAACAACATAGGAAAGCACGATTATTTATGCATTCACTATGTTGTATTTTAAATATGTATATTAAATGTTATTCACAACATAAACCTCGACTACTATTCAATTCTAATCACTGTTTAGTCCTAAGTTTCCTTACACAGCTGTGGCAATTATAAGCTATATGTGATTAATTATAATAATTAATTGTATTTTGCTCTGCCACGACCACCGTGGCCGTGTGGTGACGGCAGAGTAGAATACAATTGTCACCACCTCAAATCTCTGCCGTGGGTGTCGTACAAGGCAACTAAGGATAAATCAGTGATGAGGAATGATCAGCAGCGTTACCTCTTATACCACCTAGAAATGTACTGCGACTTTTGTGGCCGATGAATGGCAGTAGGCTCGCCACCTATTACATGGGACCTGCTATAGTTGTCGAAACGTGGGTGCTATTTCACCTCTGTCTGCCCCTTCGGGGATATAGGCGTGATTTATGTATGTATGTATCACCACAAAAATGTATGTATCGTCGTCATTCGCGTCAGGCAGGCTAAGCCAAAACCTTGAGCTGTATGGATCGGAATGTTGTCATCCCAATCACTCTCTCCGTTCATCGGTCTTTCGACATGGTTCTTTCTATCTCTCATCTATAATATTTATTCGTCACTAGCATATTTGCAATGTGACAGATGTTATGCATCAAAAGGGAGTGGATGGCTTGATGACATCTGAGCGATATTAATTGATGAGGAAACATATTGCGCCGACCCCAGATGAACTGGTAACAGGAACAATACCTTTTAAATTGGCTATTTGATTCCGCTATATAGTCATATACATGCATACATACATATTTTATGTCACGTCTTTCTCCCACATGGGGCAGGCAGAGATCACTTCCTTCCATTTGCTACGATCCTTACATACTCATTTCGCTTCTTCCAATCTCATTAATCTCTTCATGCATTCCCGTCGGTTGCGGGTACTCTATTTTTATTGACTTTCAATTTGATTATGAAAGATCCGCCTAGGCCTTTCCCTTCCCATTTCCCCATTCACTTCCGCCATATAAATCCTTTTTGTTATTTTTCTTTCACCAGTTACTAGTTTAGATCACTAAAAAACGTATGACATGTGATGTGAGCTCACGTGTTATGAATTTTCAGGCAGGCCTCAATTTTTGTGGAATTAATACACAAATTTGATTGCACCCCATATTTAATTACAATATGCGTGGGGCTGGGACGTCCCTGTGTTGGATGGTAGCAATCAGTGATCGAGTTTGAGCTCTGAATATCAATGGCCTCCTTGCTACGTGATTTACGGCGAACCGAATGTGTTGCCTACGAATGTTTGCGCAAATATGCTACCTGATTAGCTGTACATATCGCTCGTTCAATACAATGAAGATGGTACTCATGAAATTCTTAGAGATACTGTGTGTTATAAATTTATGATGGCAGAAAGACTAAGGACCTGTTTCACAATCGTCAAGTAAGTTCGAAGTAGCTTACTTTGAAGTTCAATTGACAAATATTTCATATTACAACTGTCAAACGATCTGCGAAGTAAGCTACTTAGAACTTACTTGTCGATTGTGAAACAGGCCCTTACTGTTGAAGGAATACAGTTTTGAGCTGTAGGGAAACTAAAATGGTTTTTCGAAATTCTTTTTCTAACCACCAAAATCTTTGTACAAATTTTTCTAACATTTATATAATGTTCAAATTAAAATTGCCGTGTGGTGACGGCAGAGCAGAATACAATTGTCACCATCCCCATCTCTCCCGTGGGTGTCGTACAAGGCGACTAAGGGTAAAGACAGGAATGAGTAATGGGCAGCAGCATTTCTCTCATACCACCTACAATATAAATTTGTACTGCGATTTATGTGCCCGATATATGGCAATAGGCTCGCCACCTGTTACATGGGACCGAAAGTGGTGGAAAGTTGGCGAAAAGTGGGTGTTAATTCACCTCTCCCTACCCCTTCGGGGATATAGGCGTGATTTATGTATGTATGTATGTAAAATTAAAATCGAATAAACTTAAATGGGTCATCATCATCACCGGCCCTTTAATGTCCTTTAATGTTTAAGGGCACGGGCCTTCCCATATGGCTTCCCATATGGCCATCCATAGAAAAGACCCGTGCCGTGGAATCCATAGGAAGAATTGAAGGATACTACGCTGGTCCAGTGCGTGTTGGTGGGTATTAACGACTGCAGATGCAGCCGGAACTTTGTCAAATAAAACGCGACGAGCTGTAAATCCGCTATAATATTTTGTGAAAACAATTTCACCTCTATCACATGACGAGCATCATTCTGCAAGAGTACAAACAAAACAATTGTATTTGCGGACAATGTGAAGTCTAGACCGAGCTATGCATTTTCGGACAATACTCCACAGAAGCAAGGCCCACACATCTACCAGATGCTGCGTGGAACAATGGTCGTACGATGGGACAATGGCTGGAGCGGCCAGATAATGTTTTTCATGTTGCACGCGACTGTTTGGGGCGCCAGTGCGAGCGGAATTAAAACAAGTATGTATTTCGTATTTGCCGACGACGACCCAATATCACAATGACCACCCTGCGCATATCCCATTCTATTTGGGGTCTATATCCTCTTTCTTCACTCTCTTCTGTTACTCGTCATCTCCTCATCCGATACTTTTTCATTTCGTTCCTCACACAATCCATCTGTCTTCAGGGGTCTTTCTATGCTTTGTCTTCGTATTTTCGTTGACGATATGTTCCTTAATTCTCCGTTAATATGTTATGATCTGATCATTTATCATGAAAGACAGATGTTGATATGTATGTTGTCCCACGTGTTTGCTCTATAATTACACCATTTATTTCAGAATAACACGTCATCATTTCAATTTAAGTTACAGACAGAACATTGTATATATATTACTGAGTTCAGCATGTATTTGAAAGAAACAGTAGGTGGTTTTTGGGCTCCTAGATTGCAGAGATGTCGCTCCTCAGGTCGGAGGAATAACAAATTTCCTCCGACCTGAGGGCGTTAGGAGTCTATCTGTAAGTGTAAGGTAGCCGATTAATTATTATTCTAGCTGTAGTTTACGATCTCTCAAATGGATAATCTCCCTCATCCGCGCATAACAAGCGCATCGTCATCGACTAACGAAAACCTTACTCGATATTGACTCAATGAAAGAAATCTGTTAAAAAGTTCCCGTCTCTCCCGCCCCGCTGTCAGTGGGACCGCACCCTGAACATTTTCAGTGACTCGCATTTTGTGCAGTGATTCAACGTTTATTCTGGGACAATAGGAAGTTTTAGCTGGATATAATGGTTTTTAACGTTAGTTTCTGTATCGGCGGAACCCTTTTGTGTGTCGGCTAAGTACCGTAAGTCCTTTACAGTTAGCTGGTTGTTGTGTTTGTGCTCTATATTGTATTGTTAGTTGTGAGTAGGTCCAAGGAGTAATGGCCTCAAACTTATATAGTAAAAGCATTATTAAATAAACACACGTAGTATTTTAAGCCGTGGGGTGACGGCAGAGTAGAATACAATTGTCACCACCCCAAATCTCTCCCGTGGGTGTCGTACAAGGCGACTAAGGATAAATCAGTGATGAGGAATGGGCAGCAGCGTTCCTCTTGTACCACCTAGCAATGTACTGCGACACTTTTGTGCCCGATATATGCCAATAGGCTCGCCACCTATTACATGGGACCTAACATAACTGGCGAAACGTGGGTGCTAGTTCACCTCTGCCTACCCCTTCGGGGATGGAGGCGTGATTTATGTATGTATGTATGTACGTAGTATTTATATGACTACTAGCTGACTCGGCGAACGTTGTTGTGCCCTTGTCACCAAAGGAATATAAAAATACTTACACATAAAGTTTCATAACAATCGTTCAAACCTTTTCGTAGGAGTTTATTAACAAACACTGTATAACCAGATTTTTATTTATTCGGTGTTAGCATGGGTAGCTTTCAGGATGTACGTTATTTCTGTTACATGTTGTAGGTAAACATTATTTTGCGTTTTCCAACTCAAAATATAAGGTTCCAATCACGTTTCCCAGTTAGCATTTCCCAGTAAGCCGTTGGACCGTCCGCATTGAAACGAACGGTGGGCTAAACACTTAAATGTGCAATGGCTTATGTAAATCCGGCAAATTCGGGTCGTATATGGCGGAATACAGCGTGGTTATTTTTAGCGGGCTATAGGTCTCTATTTATGTTTCTACGCATATAAAAAAAAGCTATATTATTTATAAGTGAAGGTGTATACTTTAGTGTAAAAAAAAAATTCCGTACACCCAAGGAGAGGATTTTAAATTTTAATTCAAATTTTCACATGGAAGGAAGGAAGGAAGCCTCAGGAATATGAAAGAGACACAAATCAAAAACGCTTTTCTTACAAGAATAACTGCCGCACTCAGAGACGTCAAATAACGTTAATGAGTACTTAACGTCAAAAATGATAATTCAAAACTAGTCGCTATTCTTGCCGGGTCTATGGTCTAGATTTGAATGAAAATTTTTGACATTAAATACTCATTAAAGTTAATTTACGTCTCTGAGTGCGGCAGTAAGTCTTAATGATATACATTTTGAATACACAAAAATTATATTAAGGCTATGTGGGCCGAAATAGGCAACTTTTAAAACAATCTGAGACATTCAACATAATGTTTACAAGTCTGAAAAAAATATATGTATAAGTTAAGGATTTATTCTAGTCAAATTCGCATTCACTTATAAGATTTAATAAACTTCACTCGATAGAAAAAAATCCCAAAGCAACCCCTTTTTACTAACATTTTTTCAATATTATGACGAAACTACTGATAATTTAAATTTAATTCTTGCGCACAATTAAAGCCATTAAATATTTATAGACAAATTCGCAGGGTTAAACTTGATAAAATAATTGTTTTAATTATAATGTTTAAATACCTATAAAATGCGCGAACGCAACAGCTCGGCAGGCCCGATCAGTCGCACGTTGGTGCTCTCGGACGACGGACCTGTGCCAATTTTTTGATTTTTTTCCGCTTCGCTTTTATCGTGCACCTAAAATACTATCATAGTGCCACAGTAAAAGAATATCGGCAGATGTTAAACTGGAGATAGCTATGATTTTTGATAATTCATATTTTGTCGAGCTCGCTAGCGAAGTGGTATAGAGCGCTTGGCCTGCGATTACGTAAACTAAGCAATGGTTGCTAAAGCCGTTCATAAGATGGGTGACCAAGTTCCTTTCTTCGAGTTCCATCGTGCTTCGGAAGCACAGTGTGTGTTTGGCAGTGTTGGGCAAAATTTAATTAAAAATACATACATAAATACATAATTCACGCCAATATCCCCGAAGGGGTAGGCAGAGGTGAACTAGCACCCACGCTTCGCCAATTAGGCTAGGTCCCACGTAATAGGTGGCGAGCCTATTGCCATTTATCGGGCACAAAAGTTTGCTAGTTGGTAGGTATAAGAGGAATGCTGCTGCCCATTCCTCATCACTGATTTATCCTTAGTCGCCTTCTACTACACCCACGGGAGAGGTTTGGGGTGGTGACAATTGAATTCTACTCTGCCGTCACCACACGGCCAAAATAACAATTGATTAATTGTTTTGTTAATTGTGATTACAATTAACATTTAATCTATTGTTATTTTTAATTGTATTTAAATTATAAATAATGTAAATAATATAATAATATAATGCTTGAATCAAGCTGATTGATGTCAAGCATTATCAGATTTGTGATTTATTTGACCTAACAACATGTAATGAACAGAAACACATAGAAAATGATCGTGCTTGACTCAAGCTGATTGATGCTTGAGTCAAGCTGATTGATGTCAAGCATTATAAGATTTGTGAATTATTTGACCTAACAACATGTAATGAACAGAAACACATAGAAA
Source organism: Cataclysta lemnata (assembly GCA_963931975.1). NCBI lineage: Eukaryota > Metazoa > Arthropoda > Insecta > Lepidoptera > Crambidae > Cataclysta > Cataclysta lemnata. The sequence goes on along the minus strand of OZ008341.1, from coordinate 15,787,036 downwards.
ATGATCGTGCTTGACTCAAGCTGATTGATGCTTGAGTCAAGCTGATTGATGTCAAGCATTATAAGATTTGTGATTTATTTGACCTAACAACATGTAATGAACAGAAACACATAGAAAAAGATCATGCTTGACTCAAGCTGATTGATGTCAAGCATTATCAGATTTGTGATTTATTTGACCTAACAACATGTAATGAACAGAAACACATAGAAAATGATCGTGCTTGACTCAAGCTGATTGATGCTTGAGTCAAGCTGATTGATGTCAAGCATTATAAGATTTGTGAATTATTTGACCTAGCAACATTTAATGAACAGAAACACATAGAATATGATCGTGCTTGACTCAAGCTGATTGATATCAAGCATTATCAGATTTGTGATTTATTTGACCTAACAACATGTAATGAACAGAAACACATAGAAAATGATCGTGCTTGACTCAAGCTGATTGATGTCAAGCATTATCAGATTTGTGATTTATTTGACCTAACAACATGTAATGAACAGAAACACATAGAATATGATCGTGCTTGACTCAAGCTGATTGATGCTTGGGTCAAGCTGATTAATGTCAAGCATTATCAGATTTGTGATTTATTTGACCAAACAACATGTAATGAACAGAAACACATAGAAAATGATCGTGCTTGACTCAAGCTGATTGATGTCAAGCATTATAAGATTTGTGAATTATTTGACCTAGCAATATTTAATGAACAGAAACACATAGAAAATGATCGTGCTTGACTCAAGCTGATTAATGCTTGAGTCAAGCTGATTGATGTCAAGCATTATAAGATTTGTGAATTATTTGCCCTAACAACAATTAATGAACAGAAGCACATAGAAAAAGATCGTGCTTGACTCAAGCTGATTGCGCGGCCGGGACGGCGCTAAATACCTATTTACGCTGACCTAAAACGGCCCTTATAAAAGGGCCCGGTTAAGAGTACGTACCCGAAACCGATGGGCATGCATGAAGACAGTAATGAGATTGGATGAAACGAAAGAAATATCGTAGCTAGAGGAAAGAAGTGACCTCTGTCTACTGTAGGTGAAAGGAGTAATTTATGTATGTAATATAAAGTTGTATGCTCATGCTCAGTAATAAGGTCCTGTAGAATTAGATAATCTGCGTTGACGAAATGTAGTTACCATCATTTATTAAACGCAGAGCCTTGTTTCTGGTTGACGCAGAAATAATTAATGGCCTTTGTCTGAATTAGAGAGTCAGGTGGTCGTGCTAACATAGCATTATTAAATACACATGAAAGTGTAGAAATATTTTTGATATTTTAAATTGGAAAACATACCAATATGTTGAAAATAGATGACAATAACTATGTAGTAACAGGTAAGTTTTCGCCAAGAGGAGCTCGATAGGCAGTGGCTTAACGCGTTCGGTCTGAGACTGCATAAACAAAGCAATGTTCACTAAGCTCGATCATTGGATAGGTGACCATACATACATACATACATAAATCACGCCTATATCCCCGAAGGGGTAGGCAGAGGTGAACTAGCAACCACGTTTCGCCAATTATGTTAGGTTCCATGTAGGTGGGGTGCGATTTTCCGGGACCTCCTCGTGGTGCACCCTGGGCAACGGCTGGTTGATGGATCGACGCCTGCCGCGTCGAACCATCAACCAGACGGCTGACTCCGGACTAGGGACCGTGGCGCTCTCCGTCTGCTTTTGTCCGCATAGCGGGGCGGCGGTTGAAGTGTCCACGAGGCGTTGAGTTGGTGATTGTCAGTGGTGTTACTCCCCCTTTTTATCCTCCGTTTTTGTAGGAGGGGGAGAAAGGTCCCTATACAGGACTCTTGAGGAGCTGCTCCCTCTCTTTTATCTCCGTTTTCGGGGGAGAGGCGTAGCGGCATTTTGGCGGAGCCCGTTTTTGGGCGGGTATGGCGAGTGGGAGTAGTCGCGGCACGGCGAGGTTGACTGCTACGTGCGTAGTGGTCAACTCTGTCCTTTTTGGGACCCCCGTCGTGCAACTTGTGTGGATGACCAGTGAAGCGCCTTTTTAGGCGCCGAGTGTTGATCATGTCTAGCAGCTGGTCAACAACACAAGGGTGTTCCCTTAATTGGGCGCACCGAGTGGAGACAACCACAATAAAAAACCCCAGACTTCCGGCGTTGCGGTAGCACGGCGTCGGATGCCCGTATTTGCGGGAGGTGGGGGGGGCATACCCCCACCAGCTAGTGGCCTTTCCTCTCCAGCCACCCGAACTGGATGAGACGTAAAAGGGTTGCCCGGGTAATAAGGCTCTGCCCGGGTGGACGTTTGAATTCCTGTGTACTCGTGGGATCTTTATGGACAAATTCTTAAAAACCTCAAAAGTCGAAGGCGCAGTGGGCGCGGGACGAGGCGCAGTGGGCGCGGGACGAGGCGCAGTGGGCGCGGATGAAGGTGCGGTAAGCGTGGCGAAGATGGCGCAAGACGCAGTAGGCGTAACCAGAAGCGCAGAGGGCGCACAAATTGAGGATCGGGCCAGGTATTGGGGGAGGGAGTCAGAGGTGTCCTCTGACCCGGATCCCAAGGGGGGGAAGCCTAAAATGGGGGGGAAAGGGGCTACTTTGCGCTTTCTGACTCCAGTGGGTGATTTTAGGCGCTCAGACTCGGCGGTTGAGTCATCCGAGGTTAAGGGGGGTGTGGGCTTACCGGTGGACATCGAATCCGACACATCCTTCACCGATGGCTCTGTAGTGGGGACGATTTTAGCCCGAAGAAAAAGGGCGCTTAGTGGGCGTCTTTGGAACGCTGGGGATTCCGATGGTGAGGCAGCTGAGGTCCCGGGAAGCCCGGAGGCAGTCGCCTCGCCGAAGATCCCTCGTTCGAGGACTGGAAGGGGGGGGTACCACCATTCGGTGGGGCTCTCCCAAGCCCGTAGAGAGTTGCGGGAGGGACCAGTTGACACCGATTGGGAGTTAGCTTTCACTGACTCAGAATCGGAGCCAACCTTGACGGAGCCAATTCCTGCTCCCAAAAAGGCCGGGAAAGGGAAGCGGTCATCCACGCCGGTGATGAGCAAGGAGGAGCTACGCCGCATGTTTGAAGAGGGTGCGGGCGAAATTGATCAGGTCCTCTTGAAGAGCAAGAAGCTCAAGGGGACCTGCATAAAGGAAGTGAAGCAGGCCATGGGCAAAATGGCGACTGTGGTCAAAGACTTGGCGGATCGTAGGGAGGAGAGCGAACTTGTTCGTCGGCTTCATGCCGACAACAAACGCCTCAAGGGCCAACTTTCGGTCCTTGGTGAAGAGGTGGCTGCCCTACGTAGGGCTTTTGCAGAGAGGGAGAACCCTCCCTCACGCAAGGGGCAGGCAGCGCGGTCAGTGGTGGTCGAGCCTATGTCGGAGGAGGCAGCTTCGGAAGCGGAGGTTGAAGTGAAGAGGGGTCCGAGGAAGAAGGCTGACATAGGCAAGACGACATTGACAGTCGAAGACTTCGGCCAGGCCATGGCTAAGCTGCAAAAGGAGCTCATGCAGCACATAGGAGGGTACATAAATGCCCGTCTTGAGGGCCTAGAAGTGGACGGCCGTCTACTGCCGGCCCCATCGCATCGCCCCCCTCTGCACTTTGACAAGAAGGTGGCGAAGCAGGTGCCCAGCAAGCGCCCAGCGAGTCCAATTTTGGGTTCCGCTACCACAAGGACGATGAGGGCCACCTTGGCCCCTGCTGCAAACCTGCCTAAAAGGGCGAGAGAAGTGGTGCCGAAGAAGGCGGTGGCCTCAAAAGCCCAGACGGCCAGACCCAGGGAGAGAACCATGGACCATATCGCGGGACCTTCCTGCGAGGAACTGCCTGTCGTCCTCAGTGAGTGGACGACAGTAGTCAAGAAGGTCCGCAAGGCCCCATCCAAGGCGTCGGCTCCGGCTCCGGTGAAGGTGGCTCCGGCGTCTCCCAAGGTCCCCAGAGCTCCTAGGTCCTTGGCGGTGGTCGTCGCTCTCCAGCCAACGGCTTTGGCAGAGGGAGTGACCTACAAGGATGCCTTGGCTATCGCCAAATCCAAGGTGTCCCTCCGGGAGCTGGGCATCTCGCACTCCGGCAAATTTAGGAGGACCATGACCGGGGCTTGCCTGATGGAGCTCCCGAAGGAGACGACTCCAAGCCAGGCGGACACGTTGGCCCAGAAAATCGGGGAGGTCTTGGGAGATACCGCCCGAGTGACCCGCCCGACAAAGATGGCCGACTTCCGGGTGAGCGGCCTCGATGACTCGATGTCGGCTCTTGACGTCGGCGCTTCCCAAAGAGATGGAGGGTCGGCAGACTTTGCCTCCTCCGCAAGGAAGGACGCCCTGCTGACTCCCCATCGGGATATCGGCCGGTGGTGCTGCTGGATGAGTCCGGGAAGTTTCTCGAGAAGATTCTCGCTTCCCGGATCCTGCAGCACCTGGAGAGTCGTGGGCCGGATCTAGCCGAGCCCCAGTTTGGCTTCCGAACCGGCCGGTCCACCATGGACGCGGTGGCCCGCCTCAGGAGGTGGACCAAGGCGGCCGCAGAAAAAGGGGAGGCTGTCATCGCGGTGTCACTCGACATCGCGAATGCTTTTAACAGCCTCCCCCACGAATGTATAGAGGCGGCACTCGCATTTCACGAGGTGCCCCTCTACCTCCGCGCCCTTGTCTCGGACTACCTCCGTGAGAGGGTAGTCCTGTATGAGGACGGGGAGGGCCGCGTCCGATCATGGGCTATGGCGGCAGGTGTACCCCAGGGGTCTGTACTAGGACCTCTTCTCTGGAACCTGGGGTACAATTGGGTTTTGCGCGGCCGGCTCTTGCCGCGAATGGAGATCGTCTGCTTCGCGGACGATACTCTAGTCGCGGCAAGGGCCCGCGAATGGGAAGATGCGGAGCATCTTGCGTCGGTTGGCACCTCATTGGTCGTCTGGCGCATCCGCATGCTGGGATTGGAGGTGGCCCTCCACAAGACGAGGGCCATGTGGTTCCAAGTTCCCAGGCGCAGAATCCCAGCGGGACTGACCGTCCGAGTGGAGGGGGTCCGGATCCCTGTCGAGGTGCACCTAAAGTACCTCGGCCTCATCCTGGACCCCCGGTGGAGCTTTGAGGAGCATTTCAATCTTCTCGCTCCCCGGCTGTGCTCCGCCGCAGCCGCACTCGGACGAGTCCTTCCCAATCTGGGGGGCCCCGGTTCGGCCTGCCGTCGACTGTACCTAAACGTAATACGGTCGATGGCTCTCTACGGAGCCCCCGTCTGGGCGGAGTGCCTCTCCCCCCGCACGAAGGCCCTTTTGCGACAGCCGCAGAGGGTCATCGCGACCCGGACCGTGCGGGCCTACCGCACGGTTGGACACGAGGCTGCCTGCGTCCTATCAGGCATGCCTCCGTGGGAACTTGATGCCATGGTTCTGGCCCAGGTACATCAAGTGCGGGTCGCGGCAAGAGAGCGGGGGGGACGCCCCGTTCTCGAGGAAGTGAGACGGGTGCGGACGCTGGCCAAAAGACGCGTCTTTGGCCAGTGGGCAGAGGCACTTCTTGCCCCGCGTGCCGGCCACCGGACGGTAGAAGCCATCCGTCCGGTGTTGGAGGAGTGGGTTGGGCGCCGGCACGGCAGCCTCACCTACCGCCTAGTGCAGGTGCTGACCGGACATGGGTGCTTCGGTCACTACCTGCACAAGGTCCCCCGTCGGGAAGAGTCGTCGCGGTGCCACCACTGCGACGCTCCGGATGACACGGCCGAGCACACACTCTGTGTGTGCTGGCGATCTGAGCGCCGCGAACTTCGCGCGGCGCTAGGCGGGGGTCACCTCTCGCTTCCGACTCTGGTCAAATTCATGATTGGGAGTGAGGGGAACTGGGAGGCTGCCGCCTCCTTCTGCGAGGCTGTCATGTCGCAGAAAGAGGCAGCGGAGAGGGAGCGGGAAGAGGATGCTCTAGCCGCTCCCCTCCGGCGTAGGCGGACGGGCCGAAGGAGGCGAGCTCATGTTCGTCCTCCTTAGGCCCGACAAGAGTGGCCTGCACACTCGGGTTAGCCCCCGTGTGTGCATTGCACAGGCCATCCCGTCTGGGGGGATGTCCAGTGTTCCGGACATCCCCACCTCGGCGCTGACCCCGGCGTAAGCTGGCAGGCCCTGGGGAGAGACTGGTGAATTGCCTCGCGGCAGACCCCAGACCCTCCCCGTCAGAAGGGCTGGAGGGACACCGGAGTGGTTTAGTGGCGTATTCCCGACTCGATCTTGAGTCGGGCGAGTCCCACACACGTCGGCCGTCTAGCTAGCGGCCGATACGGTGCGTAAATGCATTCCACTCCGTCAAAAAAAAAAAAAAAAGGTTCCATGTAGGTGGCGAGCCTATTGCCATATATCGGGCACAAAAGTGTCGCAGTACATTGCTAGGTGGTATAAGAGGCACGCTGCTGCCCATTCCTCATCACTGATTTATCCTTAGTCGCCTTGTACGACACCCACGGGAGAGATTTGGGGTGGTGACAATTGTATTCTACTCTGCCGTCACCACACTATATTATGTTTGGTGGGTGACCAAACATAATATATTAAACATATATTATGTTGGTCCCGGCAGTCGTTAACCTATTCGCACTGGGGTATTTATTATTTATTTATTTATTTAATCTTTATTGCACAATAAACAAATTGTTACAAATGGCGGACTTAATGCTAAAAGCATTCTCTCCTAGTCAACCACAAATTTTAAAAATACACATTTGTCGGCGCTATGAGAAAATAAAATACTTAACTAAAAATTAAAATTACCACAAAGAAGTAAAATATACCATTAACACATATTTTCATAGATATATTATAATAATTACTATTTTAAAATAAAATATATTTAAACATAAATAAACATACACACTTTACACATACCTACATAAATAAATAAACTATATACATATACATATAAATAAGCTAATGATGTCAGTTTAGAGAATTTATATAATAATCATAAGCCAATCTCTTAAATTCAAGCAGATTAGGTGCTCTACGGATATGCAGGGGTAGATCATTCCACAGTCGCGTAGGGTAGTGTCCTCAGGGGTAGTGTGCGGGGTTATGCCCATTCTCCCTATGTTCTTCCATTCACATAAAAGGTCCTTGCCCAGCAGTCCACGGATTGAAATACTGTTATCCCAACACTCTCAATACTCTCTCTCTGTTTATCGGTTTCATGACATGACATTTCTATACACACATTCACCACAAGCACCTTTCCGGTGTGATGATATAGATTAAAAAAGTGAATGGCTCTGACCAATATGAATAAAATAGGAAACATACTGCGCCAGATAGCCACAACCCCAAGAAAACCTGAAAACAGGGCAGGAAGGTGGATTTAATAGTTAACTTGTAAAAGTAATACCTATTTCAATTCTCTTTGTAATATTTTTTCTGACGTTTACATTATGTTTTTCAAATGATATTTGAATATATTTGCTACAGCTGATAACTGCCAGTTCCAGGTATTGTGTTCGCCCGGGTACCTCACAATATTAGATTTCATGACGTCTCAGTAGGCAGTCGCTAGTGCCAGAATATTAAAATTCACCTGAATGAATACATATTATACGTCGTCGTAAGGGGGAAGGGAAATTTAATAGAAAACGACTGTATTCACCTAATAAGGCGGAATAGGGTTGAGTTTTCTTTATCTAGATACATTTTTATCAACGGATATCGTATTATACTGGTAAATTAAAAATGAATTGATGTCTGTTCTTTGTTGGATCTGGTATGATATTCACTTTAAGTACCTAGTAATTACACCATTCTTGGGTTAAAAAGTTCTAATACAAAATGCAAATTTAATTCCGATCAAACAAAGTATGTATATTAAATTAAATTTCTCCGTGCGTCATATCGTATACATATAAAATTGTCTCTTGGTGTTATTGTATCTGTTTCTTATAGATTTCTATCATATTAGATTCATCACAAGTAAATTTGTTCCGACGTGGGATTTTTTTTTGTTTTTATTAATGTTTGTCGTTATCCAGAGACATAAGGAGATTAAATTTAAATATACGTATCGCTTTAACACTGGCACTATTTTACACAAGACACATAGGATGACATCATGGGAAACAATAATCCCCAAGGTTCGGGATATCGAGTATAAATTTGCATGTATCAGGTTTATTGGATACACTCCGGTGAGTTCGCAAAGGAATTACTTTAAGACATTATCCTCTCGCGTTAGTAGTTTAATGAAAAACCTTCTAGTTTAAATTCCCTTCCAATACGAACGGAATATGTCGTCAGTTTTCTCCATTGCAGAAGAAATATATATTAAATATTAATAAATTACAATGTTTTTCTATGAAAGCGACTTCAGTTTCGTATCGGAGATTGCAAAAAACCGGTACAATATTTAACGTGTAGTTTAGTCTGCGTCTGCTTACCTACCAGCAAGACCGACTTCACCGGTGGTATTAACTCTCTCCTTCTCTATCTGAGTTTTGTCTGTTTACCTTTCGAGATCTACTGATTGCCCAATGTGGTTTCACAATTTAGGTCTTGTAAAGCATCAATTTTATAAAGGGCTTCTATGTGGGCCTGGGAGCGAACCAACAACGCAGATTGTGCCAGCGTCGACTCACCCTAGGGCTGTCGCAAGATTGCCCGGTGTAGACCTGTAAGCACCATGGGGCTCCCGAATGGTGGAGGGTAAACTACCAATCCCTCCTTGAGTAGTGTGAATTGGAATGTCTTTTTGACACGGCTTTTACCATCACTTGTTCATCATCACTAGCACCTTTTCGGGAGATGGATGATATGAATTAAAATGGATTGAATGGCTTGACGATATCTGATTAGTATTAATAAAGAGGAAACACTGTGCCAACCACAGATAAACTGGAAAAAAGGCAGAAAGATGACGTCTATAATACTAGATTATTTCGCTTTTAGAACAAAGAAAATTGTGTTGAGAAAATGTTCGAACAATTACTAACCACCATTTTCTATGTAATATTTTTTTCATCCCACCATCTCGGAAAAGGCGTTTATGCTCTTCGATATCTGAGTGCAAAAGCCGTTTTTATCCTCTAGAGGTTAAAGTAAATTTGAATTTAGAACATCGTGTGCAATGAGTTTGTGAATTCAAAACATCATTATACATATTTATTTCTACCTCCATGGTGCCGAAATTCTCATGCAACCTATTTTAATTTGTTAAAAACTCAGACTCGGAACCTTCTTGGTGTACTTTTTTGTAATTTGCTTTGCGCGCGCCATTTTCTTTTCACGTCATAAATTTGTTAAAACCTAGGAGTTCCGTGACGGTCAATCAGCTTGGCGTCAATCTTGCTTTAAACATTTTGATCGTCTACAACGCTTGCTTGATGCTTGAGTCAAGCATTTAAAAGCTTTTTAGGTCTGTTTGATTTGTTTACGCTAGCAACGGAACAAAAATATACAGAAAATCAACGTGCTTGACTCAAGCTGATTGACCGTCTCGGAACTCCATTAGGGACGGTAATTTTTATTAGGTACTTACAGGTGTGTCAGGATAAATATTGCGGGTGTGGCTGGGTGGATGGGTGGCTGTTGGAGGTGTGTCTAGGTGAATGGGTGTTTTGTGGGTGTGTCTGGGTGAATGGGTTTTTGTGGGTGTGTCTGAATGGATGGGTGAGAATTGTGGGTGTTTCTGGGTGATTGAGTGTTTTTTGGGTGTGATTGGGTGTTTTGTAGGTGTTTCTGGGTGAATGGGTGTTTTTTGGGTGTTTCTGGGTTAATCGGTGTTTTGTGGGTGTTTCTCGGTGAATGGGTGTTTTGTGGGTGTTTCTGGGTGAATGGGTGTTTTGTGGGTGTTTCTGAGTGAATGGGTGTTTCTGGGTGAATGGATGTTTTGTGTGTGTTTCTGGGTGAATGGGTGTTTTTTGGGTGTTTCTGGGTAAATGGGTGTTTTATGGGTGTTTCTGGGTGAATGGGTGTTTTGTGGGTTTTTCTGGGTGAATGGGTGTTTTTTGGTGGTGTCTGAGTGGATGGGTGTGTATTGCGGGTGTGAATGTTGTGGGTGTTTCTGGGTGGGTGTTGAGAGTGTGTTTGGGTTAATGGGAGGGTGTTGTGGAAGTTTCTGGATGAAAACAGAAACTGTTGTGATTGTATTTTTTTTTTGTATTTTGCAATTTCCTCGTTGGGGGGGATGAAAAGTTACGTGTTGCACTCGAGTGCAAAGATTTTTCACCTTGTGCTCTTTTGATTCCCTCGCTATCGCTCAGGATTCTAATTTTTGAATCACTCGCTACGCTCGTGATTCAATTTTAGAATCCTTCGCTAGCTCGGTCATCAAAATTGAGCACGCGGTTAAAAAACAACTTTGCACTCACGTACAACAAATAACTATTATCTAACAATGATTTTAATGTTTCAAATAATAAAAGTTAAAAATATTAAATTGCGGATTGTGGAGGATGCGCTTTCGATTCCCGCATCAGGACTGTAATTTATCGAACTTTTTCTACATTCATACATACATAAATCACTTTTTCTAAGTGCAATTTTTTTTGTAATAATTAAATCCCTTTTCTAAAGGGCATCAGCATGTATTCACGCATAAATATTTGGTCATTGGACCCATAATGTAGTGGGCGATGCGTAAAGAGGCTGGATATTGGTGGACATTCATAACAGTGAATTATCGCTATCGCGGAGGCCTGGCTTGGTGTTGACTGTTGCCACGATTTGCTGGATATGACTTCGTCTGCCCTGCGAATTGAATGTGGCTCTGTGATAGATGACGCGCCTTTGTTAAGGGTAGTGTTGGGATATGTGTGTTAGTCGAGAAAATTGTAGAAGGGTTATCGATAATTAGTTTAGCAATTTCATCAATCAGTGTCTGCGCTTGTAATGTGATATAATCATGACAATGTGTTTCAGTATCATTATCATCATCATCAGCAGCCCTTTAATGTCCTTAATGCTCGGGCACAGGCCTTCCCTGTATTCTTCCTTCTATTGTCTTCTGATGGAAGAATATAGAGAGAATGGGCCATAACCCACCACGATAGCTCAGTGCGAATTGGTGGCTATTAACCACTGCAGACGCAGCCGGGACGAAGAGCCTAACGTGCGTTTTGAAGCACGGAGAAACTCGATGTAACATATATTTGGTCACCCATACCATGACCGGCCTTAGCAAGCATTGCTTAGTTCACGAAAACGCCTCAGCCCCTTAACACAGCGTTAAAGATAAAAGTAATTGTCAAAAAAATCTCATTTGTACGATAAAAACGTTTATTGTCGTGTTTGGTTTGTGATATCGATAAAATGGACATCACTAGTCCTCAGACAAATGGCTTGGTTGGGTACGCGTTAAGGACGCCGGGGTGCGTTAGATGCTCTTAACGAGTGCGATGTGGTTAGCGGGTTATTGTCTTTGCCAGTAGGTACACATTAAAGTGCTATATTAAATGTGACTTACCCAAAAGAAGGTTAATATCGGGCAGACAAATACTTTAGCAGTATAGATTGGAATCTTATCCCAATCTATTTGTTAATCTGTCATTCGCCATAATATTATTACTTTTCTATAAATTTATTCATCAGTAGCACCTTTCCGGTGTGATGGATGATATAAATCAGAAGGTTTGATGACGCCTGACTGATATTTATGGTAGAGGAAACACACTGCGCCGACTCCAGTTACTCACACTCTTGTTAGCTGTCATCGCCTCATTCAGTCCACTCGCATTCATATCATTTCTCACGCCATACATTCATCGCTTCTGCGGTCTTCCGTCTTAAGTCTTGTACACAAAATTGCGATGCGACGTCGCATAGTAAAAATCTACGAGCTTCCCACGCGAGAACCAATAACTTGCGAATTGATTCGCATCGTGCATTCATTCAATTTCATTCTTCTTTGTTTCGCCGTCTTGCCGCACCAAATTGCGTCGCAGCAATTTGCAGCATTCGCTGTTTATATAAGTCATAAATGTATTTACTATGACGTAATGGGTGCATACATACATACATACATAATTCACATCAATATCCCCGAAGGGGTAGGCAGAGGTGAACTAGCACCCACGCTTCGCCAATTAGGCTAGGTCCCATGTAATAGGTGGCGAGCCTATTGCCATTTATCGGGTACAAAAGTCGCAGTACTTTGCTAGGTGATAAATAAGAGGAATGCTGCTGCCCATTCCTCATCACTGATTTATCCTTAGTCGTCTTGTACGACGCCCACGGGAGAGGTTTGGGGTGGTGACAATTGTATCCTACTCTGCCGTCAACACACGGCCACACGTAATCGGTGCATGATATGTATAAATGTCATGTATAAACGTATAAATGTCACGTATAAATGTTCGAAGTGGTTGCTTTGAACATTTATACGTGAGAACCATAATCCGAGGGTTGAACCGATAAATTTAAAAATTATTAAAGCAGCTTACCCACGGAAGCCGTAAATATGAAATTTTAATTACTCCGGTAAGAAACTTCACGTATAAGAGTAGTCGGCTCGCTAGCGCTGTGCAAACGATTATTAATTATTAAAACTCTAATTGGTCCGCGCCGTCAACTCTAACCCTTTGAGCGCTCTGCCGATAAAATTATTAAAAGCTCTTGCTAGTGATGTACTTTATTGATGTTTTATGGTATCACCGAAAAAATTAACTTACGTTTTTCAAATTATATCCCATTGCCATCTAACAAGCATGTAATTGGCGTCATATTGCTGGCATTACTCATCGATTACCTTGATCGCCTTGTACGACACCTATGCGAGAGATAAAGGCGACAATGAAATTCTTCTCTGTGAATGTGCCTACTCTTCGGCAATAAATAGGTAACAGTGATTTATCTATGTAGGTATGTATTGCATGTATTACACTTGATTTTACTTTAAAATATAATGTCGATAGAATTTATTGGTACCAGACATTGGAACCGGCTAGCTTGAAAATCCTAAACGTACAATTGAAAGTAAACGCATGTCGATACCCAGCACCACACCTCTACATTCTACAAAATAAACATTGTCATCGTTCAAAAGGCTAATGACGTCACTTTATTTGGTGTTGCCCGTTTAATGAGAATAGTCCCATTGGTTTTACTGATTCGTCAATCTGCATTTATTTATTTATCTCATCAATTATGTCAAATAACAAACCACACTTTATTTTTACAAAATTAATTATTCCTTAATAAATAGGAATAAAACCAATGAGTAAAATTGTACGAATAGCAATGACATTTCAAAAACTTAGTGATTCTATTTAAGTAGTGTCGAAAAAACACGACAATGACAAGCAAGACAAGTTAACAATTATAATAAAGAGATATTAGACACTGTATCTACGTAGTATGTTGTGCAGTTGATTGTAAATATATTTACCATGTTTTGCATAAGATAATCTCCCGCATTCTGAAAAGCATGCATTCCTTTTTTCACTGAATAACTCAACACCAGCTGTCATAACAGAGTTAAGCAATAAACAGAAGCCATTTTAATAATTGCATTCGAAACGGGAATGCGGTTGCACGAACCTAGTACAATAACAGTTGAGACGAGGTGGAAAGGGGGGGGGGTTTAGTCAAAAGGCAGACAGTCGCAAGACGTAACATAATTATAGTCTGAACACCACAGGCAATTGTACAAAGGCTACCTAGAACCGGGGCTAGTACAGATACCCGCATATCTAATTATACATTCCCTTTTGACATTCACCACATAGATACATTGCTCTGTGGCTTTCAAATTAAAAACCTTTGCTTTGTAGCAATAATATTAATATTTCGTCAGTTACAACTTAAGCTTCCAAAAATTTTTTATCTTGAGTGAGTTGAGCCAAAACCGTGAGCGGATATGAATCAAAAGGGAGTGGATGGCTTGATGACGCCTGACCGATTTCAATGGTAGAGGAAACATACAGCGCCGACCTCAGATAGACTGGGAACAGGACAGGGAGAAGAAGATGCTTAATAATAACAAATAATAGTTCGTTAAATAAAATTTTACTTGGTTTCCAAATATGCCTTGTCTTGAGCACAGAACATTTACTGTTCTGTGGTCTTGAGTGTGAAATTCGAACGCCTACTCTGGACAAACGATCAACCGAAAGATGCCCAAGTCGCAGTTAAGTTATGTAACTGATTGATTTCATAGAAACCGCCCAAAACGTAGCATAATTAGCTACGACCGTTGTCGTTACGCTATAGATCGTATTTTTCGTTGCTACGTTTATTTTTGTGCTACGGATGTAATACATACTCTACTCAAGTTTGGTTTTTCTTCCGTAGGCAAGGATTTCGCCTGTTGTTGCCTGAAATTTGTGAACACCTGTGCCCTAGCAGAGCTCACTGGCGTAGTGGCATTGCTCTCTCGACCTGCGATTAACTAAGCAATGCTCGCTAAGGCCTGTCATTGGGTGTGTGATCAAAAATGTATACTAGACATTTTTGAGATACTGCTTTTTGACTTACGAGGGCCGAGTAAGCATTTTATATTATGACAAGCCAGTCCTTATATTTGTCTTTTCTTATCCTATTTTAGCTCGGCGACGATTCCTAATGTAAACCGAAATGACGCTCTTTATTTTTAATTTCATCCAACTCATCACCCGACGTTATTTCATATAAAATATGACAAACAAACGACTGTTGACCCCAATTAAAGTATACAATGATGGAACAACTAGAGACGCAAAGTACACGTCGAGTCGCTAAGTTATATTTGGCATTCTAAACTTTATGGCCTTTAACTTTATGATATAAAATCCCGTGCAACACTGGACTGGGAAGTGAAACAAGAAGAATGTAGAGTGAGAGCTCCCAGTTATTACGAGTAACGTCCCGCAAGTTGGAAGTTTAAATTGTTTGGTTTGCTCATAAAAAGTCGTGCGGGATTTATTGTTATAAAGAGATATTTCGGGTTAGAATGTCGCGTGTTATGATGAGTTATCATAGCTCAATCGCTCTCTCCGTTCAGATAAGTTATGATTAAAATGCAGATGAGTTATAGGTTAGAACGGTATTTACCATTTTTACTGCCTGACTTTTCGGCTGGGTTGCACCGACTGTGGTCACAGGCAGACTGACTAACCTATATCCAAGTCAAAGTCAAAATTCATTTATTCATATCTGGTATGAATACAATACACTTATGAATCGTCGAGACGCTAGATACCGAAAACCCGTGTGTCCAAGAAAAAATAGGGGAGTGCGCAGCTTGCCTCAGTCTGTTTAGAAGAGATTACAGATAAGTTATAATAGTTTAATCGCTCTCTCCGTTCATCGGTCTTTCGACATGATCATTTCCATTTCTTGTCTATACATTCATTTATCACTAGCACCTTTCCGTTGTGAATGTTGTGATGGATGATATGAATAAAAAATGGGTGGATGGCTTTTAAAGGCTGACCGTTATATACCTTTTATTACTGACTTCAGATAAACTGAGAATAGCTATAGGGCAGGAAGAAGACGTTACAAAGAAGTGTAAATGAATGGTTTCTAAACGTAGCCAAAATCCCAAAACTAATTTCGCTCGGCTTGATGTGTTGGTCACGGTACATTAGAAGTGTCGTAATGATAGAGGCATTACCTCGGCAAGTGCCATTAAGACCCTGTTCGGAAGTACGCGCGAGTATGACGCATTTTGTTATACATCGCTCGCTCTCAAGCAGAATTTGTAAAATAGTTTAGTACACCAGCAGCGTTGGACACGAGAGCGCAGAAGAATACGCGGCTAAATCGCCTCATCTAGACAGGCTCTAACCCAACAGTTTTTTTGAGCTAAAGAGAGAACACATTAAAGTCTCGTGCCTACTGGCTGGTATAAAGGTTAACGTTCATTAGTTCCAGCCGGCACCCGACCAGCACCGCCTTTCGTACGGTTAGTATTCTTTATATGGATTTGTATTGAGGTGCGCTCACTGCATTAACTCCGTAACGCCTCCGGATCACCTCTGTCGTAAGGCGTCCACGGATGGTCACCGCGCGGCCCGCGAGTTGACCACGAGGCGACCGCGCGCGGCCCTTGAGAGCTTTCATGCGAGGATAATGTAAGGCGAAGCGTCATTTCCAACGTCTCAGACTAATGGTGTTTGCCTTCTAAACGGATAAATAAAGACTTGTATGTCACACCTTACAATAAAGTGGACTTTTTCGCCCGCTACGCGTACTTTAATCCCACTTCTTGGTCAGTAGTGGGTGACATAAAACTATGATATTATTATTACCTAGGGTGATAAAAAAAGAAGCCATCTGAGTTCATTCTTTGTTTTAACGCTCTCGGTACATAATCTACTATTATTTTATGGTCTTAGTGACTCCAGGTACAGTGATGTCAGGACCTCTGGTTGACCGCGCGGCGTCCACCAGTGCCGGGTGGGTCTAATGAGCGTTGACCTTAATACTGCCATTATTCAGTATGGCCATGAAATATACATGAGTGTTAAATTAGCTTCAGCCCGTCCCGCAAATGAGTACACGCTTAACATTTTTATAACGATGTTTTCGAAGCCGGTACACATTTTCGGAGCGCCCCGTGACATATCGGGGAAGCTTGATTGATATGTTTTATACGGGCCAGTCAAATGCTGGTTCCGCTTGTTTTGCGAAATTTCCTTGCCATATTTGGAGTCCCCTCTGTATCTACTTAAATTTTGTTCTTACAACATGTAACAGAAAATAACGCTACCCATGGCATCATATAAAAACCATGGCGATGTCAAAAATATTAAACTAAGTATAATTTTCGAATATTCTATTATATCTTTACAATTTTGTTGTATCGTTTTTTTAACACCATAGTAATACATATGAGTGACTATGTTATCATGGGCAGTATAATTTAGAGTATGCGTTACAAGTTGTATATTTGAATTCCTTCATTATACTTAAATTTCCTTTCTATATTTGAATTTGCTTTCTATATTTAAATTTATTGAATCTCTTGACTCCAGATAGCTATTTTATCTCCCTCAGTCTTGTCTGTTCGAATAAATTATTGGAGGCCCGTACAGTATGTTAAACTGCTCCCCTGATTGACTTGCCTGACACGAACTATTCAATCAGCGGTGTTGTGAACGATGTTCTTGTCACCGAGCGAAAGACCACACATGCGATGATACACACAGATCTATAAAACGCGATTAGTTGCTCCCTACCAACGACAAGGAATATGCAAACTATAAAAATACTAGATGACCCAGCAAACGTTGTTTTTCCTTTATGACCCAGGGGTATAAAAAATACCCCAGGGTCCTAAACCGCCGTGTGGTGACGGCAGAGTAGAATACAATTGTCACAACCCCAAATCTCTCCCGTGGGTGTCGCACAAGGCGACTGAGGATAAATCAGTGATGAGGAATGGCCAGCAGCGTTCCTCTTATACCACCTAACAATAGTACTGCGACTTTTGTGCCCGATAAATGGCAATAGGCTCGCCACCTATTACTTGGGACCTAACATAATTGGCGAAACGTGGGTGCTAGTTCACCTCTGCCTACCCCTTCGGGGATATAGGCGTGACTTATGTATGTATATATGTGTAAATAATAGCCTACGATCTATTCTCAGATTTACCAAATATACACAAAAAAGTACATCAAAATCGGTCAAGCCGTTTCGGAGGAGTTCACGGGAGATTTTTTTATATTCAGGTATATTAGATTAATATTTCTTACATTACAACTATAATAATTATAGCTTAAAGTAAGTAGCATGATCATTTGCTTTATGGATACTAGAAGACTTTTTTATAACATAACAATTTAATATAAATATTACAATATACTACATAACCAACCATGACACGAAGAACAAATGTCTATGTTCGTCGCAAAATTTTACATCACAATAACTCGAACACGGGACCTCGTGGCTAAATAGCAATTGAAATGACTATTGACTATTCGACCAAACAGGCAGTTCTGTTTAACAATTGATTATGTTGTGACATCAGCACGTTTCTATATAATTGTTTTGTAGAAAACAATCTAATAATAGTATGTTATACCCTAACCGACTTACAGAATAATTATGTTAAAACAATTCTCGAAATGTAGACTTTATCTTGAGATGGGAAAGAGTTAGGAACTGCGGACTAATCTTCAGTTACGTCAAACAAGTTTGAAAGCTTTCATCCGCAATCTCATGTAATATGTATGGCGTTTTGTAAAAGGCTGCTCGAGATGTTCTACACAACGCAAAGTTTGTCTCTAATAACAGAGAAAATTAACTCGAACAAAGTCTTATTTTGAATGAACAAGATTTCTTTTAAGGTAAGAAGACTTAAGGTTTTTTTCTGGAGTTTGGACTTGTGTGCTTTGAAATCTTTATAGGTACATACTTGGGAAAATTATAAATGTCTGTGATCTGATGAGTGATTTTCCAAGTTTATCACCAGATCAAAAAGAAATTTGTTTTTTAAATGTATTATTATTGCTGTTTTAATCATATTAAACTGAAAAATGGAAATAGAGCTACCAGGGCAACGCAATACAGTGGGTTAGTTTCACATAGAAGAATTGTTTAACAAGGTAGTAAAGATTCTTGGAATCGAGTGTTCAAAGCAACAAGTGCTTTCTTTTCATTCTTGTCTCACATTTCCTGATATGTAAACTATATGGCATAGACATATCCCTTTAATGTCCCTACTGCTGACCTTGATTATGGATTGGAGAATATAGGGAGAGTATAATGACTTATACATTGTTACCTTTTTGTTAATAAACATAAAAATAATTTTTGGAAAAAAAAAAATTATACAAAATGCTTGCATACAAGTCTTTATAATAGTATAATTATAGTGTATATAATAGTATAATGTGAAAGTCGTTTACAATATTTTAAAGTATATGTTGCAGAAAAAACCTGAGGGATTGGACTGTATTCCTCTGAATAACACCACTGTTTCTCCCATAGGGGTAGGTAAAGATCACTTCTTTCCACTTGCGCACATATTTTACAACATTCAATCTCAATAATATCCCCATGCATGCTCGTCAGTTTCGGGTACTCTTGTCCTGGCCCATTCAATATAGCTTTTCAATTTGATTATGAAAAATCCACCTAGTGATTTTTTTTCATTTTTAACATCAAATTACATTAAATCCTTTCTGTCATTTTCTTTTCACTCATTTCAACGTGACCTAAGATGGGCATCCCTTTTTCAATTATTGCCAAGGTACGTCTTCTTTGGAACCACAACATTCTCTTATCACATTATAAAAACGATTACATAATTTACGAAAGACAATTTTGAAGAGAAAACTTCTTCAGGAGAACAAAGACTTACTTCCATATTACGTGCCTTTTTATATTCAAACCTCAATTGGAATGGTTACTGTCGGAAACGCACCAATTACCAGAGATTTGATAACAATCTCAACTCCAGATGAAAAAAAAAACATTTAATTCGTCTCCCGTGGAAAAGACGGTGGCCTAAAGGAGGTAAATTGACACGTACGTTTTTATTTCAAGACTTGCCAAACCCTTTGTAACTCTTGGTGAAGGGAATGGAATAAAAAGATGCATTAAAAAAAAGGAAATTTCAATAATTTTGCTTTTAAGGTGATTTAAGTGTACGAGCTATGTGGTTCGATTGGATAGGGCAGAATAGATTTCGTAGGCCGGTTCGATCTAATGGTCAGATCACTGGCTATCGGCAAGAGGTCCCGAGTTCGAATACTGGTAGGGGCTATTGTTTGTGATGAACTCAGACGTATTAGACAGCTTTAGACTATTTTTTGAAATAAAACAACTTTTACGGATAAGAGTCGCGTATAATTTGGTGTTTGGCATATTAATTATTTAACCCGACGTTTCGATCACTGTACAGTGGCCGTGGTCACGGGGGGACTGAAGATGACAGGTGTCCTCACAGTCAAGTAATAATTAACTACCGTCATAATATTTGATATTTTAGGTGTTCCGATTTACACATACAGAGCTTACAGTATCATTGTTTTTGGCAGTATGAGGACGGTGTTGGGATTTAATTATTCTAATAATTGGGTCCCAAGCAGGTGGTATGTCCAAGCTTTAGACTACTCTACGCATTAGCTAAACGCGCTCGGCCTACGATTGCCTAAACTAAGCTATGTTCGTTGCGGCCGGTCATTGGATGGGAGACAAAAAAAAAACAATCCGCACTGGACCAGCGTGGTGGGTGATAGCTCACTCTCCATATATTCTTCCATCCATATGGAAGGCCAGTACCCCAGCGACGTTAAAGGGCTGGGGATGATGATGATGATGATGAGATGAAAAACAATAAATGCAGCTTTTCATGGGCCGATATACTTATTTTATCAAGCATTCCCCTATCGAGTACTCTTTTTATTTGTCAATTACGATCAAATCCATCGCAGAGTAGTTTTCGGTTATCTATCATTCATAGCTGAACACTCTGATGCGAAACGCGGTTATATCATAATTTTATTGAATTATTATTAAATTACAGAACATGGGATTAATCAAACCCAGTGTGTGCGATACAAACAAATTAATTGATGTTTGATGTTAATCTAACTGATATCCTAAACCTCAGCACATAGTTATAGTACATACCATTATTGGCATTAATTACTGACGTGAAACAGATAGTAGTCAATCGTTTACATGCATACATAAATAAATCACGACTTTCTCCCCTAAGGGGTAGGCAGAGGTGTTTCATAATCCGCGTCCCCTTTCTTCAGACCCCATGTAATAAAGCGAGAGCCTATTGCCATTCACCGGGAACTTTAATAGGGATGATGACACTAACAAAGAATCACTGATATAATGATTTATAATAATAATTTAGGATAAGGAGATTCGTTAATAGTCACTTGTTATCAGATTATACTTGTGATTGATATTTATTTTATAAAAATAAATCACAAAACTTAGCAATCCGCCATATTTGCTAAAACGCCGCGTGGCGTCGTTAGTATCTCCATTTTGACATTTTATGTGCCAATCAAATTCACCAGTTTAATATAGAAACTGACCTTTTTACGGTATAGTGACATCACACAGACGTCATTGCTATTTTGGCGTTTTGGCGGAAATTTCAAATTGCATTATTCAAAACATGTTTTTCTATCAAAATCGAAAGTTTTTACAAAAATATAATTTATTTTGGGTAAAGTAGACACGTAAGAAAAACATGGTGTAGTTTTTCAAAATTAGTCATAATGTCTATTTCAGTAATTTGCTAGATTGTGCACCATTTCCGGTGTGATGAATAAAAAATATGAGTGGATGGCTTGATGATGTGTGACCGACAATTATGGAAGGGTAAACATACTGCGCCGACCGTAGGTAAACTGGGAACAGGGAAGGAAGAAGAAGCTAATGTTGCCATGGAGAAAATATTAAAGCTGTTATTTAAGTTGCAACATTCCGACTGTTCAAGTTTTTGGCTTAGGTTTTAGAGCCGGCCGCCTGCCTGACACCAACCCTCTTTGGCAACAATAGCATCAGAGCTTAAGCCTAATATAAAATTGAATTTCAACCTGAAATCAGTTTCGTACTGTACGGAACGCCAGGTCGCGTTAGTTCGTGCTTGGTTACTGGGGTAATATAATTAACTCTGCGGAATCTAGCGCAGTATTAGGGAGACGGGCGTTTGTCAAATTATACTCACACTCTCTGATATTGAGGTTGCCACGACTACTCGCAGTGTTTATTTAGCTACCTGTTTGTCTTTGAAGACATGAAGCGTAAACTTTTCTGTTTGACGGCTTAAGAATGAACAAGGAACATCACAAATCTCTTTTAGGGCTCTACCTGAAAATAATCCCCCACCTTTCTCGTGTTTTTTATTATTATTTTTATACTAAATCAAATCTGTACAGATTCTATAACAACAGTATATTTTTTTAGTATTATTAATTACATATAATTTATTATATAATAAAAACTGAAGTATTTATACTTCCGTAACTCAAACCATGCCTGTCGTAGGAGGCTAATGTAGTTTTTTCATGGTCACAATAAAGGTCAGGAATGAATATGTTCATCCAATCGTATCATGAAACTGTGTTGATTAAATTCTAATAGGCACTAGAGAAGAAAACTCTCACGGAAGAACAATAAAACTAGACATGTTTTGTCGTAATACAATCACGGAGTTAGCCCATTTTATTGTATTTCTATTCTGATTCTCTTCGACTCGCATTATTGGTTTCTACAAGCAAACCTGTATTATATATCGCAGTCAAATTGTCGAAACAGGCACTTTATAACATGTCGGCATATTGTGAAGGACTTCTAAAAGTTTAATTCCTGTATTCTACATTATTATTACACTATTCGACAGTTTAGCTCTTGGTCTAGTGCTACCATCAGCAATCACAAGACAACCAATATATTGATAGGTTTGAAGCGTAGATTGATTCCTCACTTCACTAAGTGTCGACACATTACGAAATGCCGTATATGACGGTTTGTGTAAGAAACATGAAGGTATAATGCTAGAAACACATTTTTAAAACACGACGCGACCCCATGTCTGTTAGTCGAATAAAATGTATTGGTTTTCTATGACCAGAAATACACTATGAACATCCGACGCAACGCTGTTCGGTGTCTTAACGTCGAGTCGCGTCGCGTTTCAAAAATGTGTTTCTAGCATAAGAAATGAGATGAAAGAATACAACATAACTATAATAATATTCGTGTAAGTAAGCCTTATTTTTATGAGTAAACCGAAGCAATTGAGTTCCACAAAACAAATCATATTTATTTATTCGCAAAATTTTCACGGTTGATCACTCCGTTCTTTTAGGGTAAAAATCTCTCTCAAACATCTCAATGTATAACATCCAGGTCTGCTCGAGGCTATTATACTTTAGAAAATGTTTTTCTACAGAAATGGGAAGTTGACGGTATTCGTTTAAAATGACGGCAGCTTTTTAAGACCACAATCGCTTTCTATTAAATAATGTTGGTTGGGGCGTTATGTTTTGCTGTTTTTCTTGCTAATATTGATGGTGTTTATAGCTTTTGTTTTTTTGTTTTTTTTTTGCTGTACACGGCAGCCTTTATCTCACCTGGGGGCCTAGACAAAGTAACATACCGACAAGGATAACGAAGTTCGATAAAGCAAAATGTATGGGATTTGACGTAAGGCGTCGTGAGTTCCTAGATATGTTGGTAGCGCAAGCTAACACGCTGTCGATACCAAAGTAATATGGCCGATCGTGACGAACTTCGACACGTTATCGTTATGAAACGATTGCCACCACGTCGGTTTTGGGTACTCTTGACCTTGTCCTTTTATAATAGACTTTCAATTTGATTATAAACGCATATGCATAATGCTGTTAACATTATTATTATGGCGACAGATTTTGATAAGATGGTGTTAGCTAGCCAGGCGGCCTTGAAAGAAGTCCTACCACCAACCAAACCAAGTTGTTTGTACCCCCCTGGGGATCGAACCCGGGACCTCTGGATCGTAATCCCGGTGGACGAACCACTAGACCACGGATGCGGCTAAACGATGGCGGTTGATTGATGATGTTGTAGAAGATGAATATTATAAGCGCAAACCATTTGGTTGATTGTCAGAACGATGGGAATCGGCGAAGAGGTTCCGGGTTTCCCTTAGGGAGAAAAGGCGTGATTTATGTATGTATATAATATGTAATTGTGACCCGTCCAATAATCCCGAACAAAGCAAGTCGTTTATAATAATTAAGAGATTCGCTTCCAATAACCAGAAGCTACAGCAAATGGGTTATCAAGAAACAGGTCAATTGAACTAATATTTGCCTTTGGGTGAGCGTATATTTCGCTCTTTCTCAGTGACCACGTTTCAATCTGTTTTGGATGTGCTTAAGTAATAAAATGTTAACTCAAAAAAGTGGATATATAAATACATACATACATACATAAATCACCACTATATTCCCGAAGGGGTAGGCAGAGGTGAACTAGCACCCACGTTTCGCCAATTATGTTATGTCCCATAGGTGGCGAGCCTATTGCCATTTATCGGGCACAAAAGTCGCCGTACCTTGCAAGGTGGTATAAGAGGAACGCTGCTGCCCATTCCTCGTTACTGATTTATCCTTAGTGGTGACAACTGTATTCTACTCTGCCGTCACCACACGGCTACATACATATGAAATGGTAGTGTAAAATGGTTTATGAATGATTATCAATAGAGTAGTTGTAAAAATTGTAAATGTGGGTTTAACTAACATGATATTGCAGCCAAATATGATATGCCTAAGATGCTTTACGCTCGCCTAGAAGATGCCTGTTCGCTCTGACCTTGAAGATGTTCAGATTATACTGATCCGAGAAAACATGCGTCCGTGTGACGTTAGGGCAGAATACAATACACCTCCATCTTTCCCTGAGGTGTCAAAGCGACAAAGGTTAAAGACAGTGATGAGTAATAGGCAGCAGCTTTCCTCTTATACTACCTATTAATATTATGTACTGCTGATTTATATGCCCTATAGAGACGCAGGTGAAATTGGCGAAAAGTAGGTGTTGATTCAACTCTGCCTCACGATATAGGCGTTATTTACGTATATATTTATGTACGTCCGTCAACACAATCTGATAATTCATTGAAGCCTTCCGTCAAACTATCATCGTCAAAGCAACTGGAAGATCCGAGGCATTTTTAACGCAATCGAGGTCGGGGCGAATCTTTGTGATACAACATTGCCCCCGTAATGGCATAGATCCTAATAATGGCCGGAGGATTATCTAGCCGTTACCTGAGTTTTACGAGCAAATTTTTTTTTTTTTTACGAGCGAGGTTGTAAAATGCGAAACTATTTTTTTATAAGACAAATAAATTTGTGTTAAGGTGTGAGACGAATGCTTCGCTCTGGCTTCTGTTTACAATCGCTATTGTTGCGCACTAATGTATTTACATTACATTTACTACAATTGTATTCCACTCTTTTGTCAAAGTCTCAACTTCAAATAATCGAACTGTACAATGATAAACAAATAGATTAATCGCCTCCGTGTTCTTGTGGTTTGCCCACCGGAATTGAGATCAAGAGGTCCCGGGTTGGAATCCCAGGGCAGTGCAAATTTGAACTCGGCTTAGTTGGTGGTAGGACCATGTGATAAGATAGCCAGCCCCTCCGTGGTTGAGGACTTACCATCAAATGAGATGAAGGCCATGAGCTTCTCTGTGTAGCATAACAAAATTAAGACAATAATCAATCATTTTATGTCTCAAACGTTTGTCCCAATAAACGCTAAGAAAACATCGGCATCCTTACGCATTAGCGAGTTTAATCCATTGCTTTGTTCCATCGATGATTTCCAATTCCGGTGCATCTCTGTAATGGACCGCGTTTACTCCCGACCAGCGACCTAATTCTGCAAGCCGATTGACATCGTCTTAGTCTACCGGTCACTCTCACTCATTAGGTATGATAGCAACGTTTGAGAGAGATGGCAACACAAAACCGATTCTAATTAATTTAAAGAGTAGCCCCTCAGTTGTTGTAAGGCCAATGTGTACTTACGTCGGGTGTGGGCTTTCATCATTGATTATACCGACTAACTGCCGCACTCAGAGACGTCAATTAACGATAATAAGTAATGAATGTCAAAACAAAGACAATTCAAAACTAGATTCCGTAAAATTTTGCTTGATCGCTGTGACAGCAAGCAACAAATATCAAACTGCTATAAGTGCGAAAAGGATAGACAGAAATTTGTATGAGTATGACAGCTGTCAAATCGATCATCCTATATTTTACAAACTATAGTCTCTATTATTGTCAGGTCTTTGGTCTAAATTGAAATGAAATTTTTTGACATTAGGTACTCATTACAGTTATTTGACGTCTCTGAGTGCGGCAGTAAGAGCCTCTTCACACTAGCGTTTGTACACGGCACGTCTGAGCCTTTAGTGGTATTCTCAGGCCTGCCGCTCCATTCTCCGACTCGTAGCTGTCGTAGCACCCCGTAGCATGGGGGGTGGGCGTGGAGAACAAAAATACTTTCCTCTCGGTCTATCTCGCACTAAGTCCTAAGTTAAGTGGTGGAGAGAGATTTTATCCACGTCTCGTACTGGGATTATTGTGAGGCTCTACGTGGCAGTATATCTCCCCCTGGGAGATGTCGTCCCCTCATTGGGAATGCCTCCTGAGGAGAAATTCTTTGAGGGAGTACTCGATTGTAAGGTTTGAGGACAAGGTCTTCGCTTTCCCCGAAAAACCCGGTAGATGCTGTAAAGGCTTCTCGACCAACAGCTTAGGCCCTTCTAAAAAAAAGTATTCCTTCCCGAATGAGAGAGAAATTAAAAGGACTGACACTGACGCGTGATACCCAAGTTAAATGATGATGGATAGCTGCCTTCCGCAATCTAATCTGAAATTATAATCAAGACAACTTTAAAAATAACTTGAGTATCAATTCAAAAGGCTACGAACTTTATTTAATTTTGGCAGAAAAGAATGAAACTGATAATTTTCTTAAGTTAGTGGCGGGGATCAAAGTTCGTTAATTAGGGCTTTACCGGCATAATGAAGAAGTTGTGTTTTTTAATTAATTAATTTCTATTATAAGGCTGGCATTAAATATAAGAAACTGTTACATAATTTTATTATTGGCAGTCTTGAGATTTTTTAAAAACTAACGGTGTTATTACAATAAAAAATTAAGGAGTAATAATTTTGTTTAAAAACGGTTTAATCTCAAGTCTTCCCTATTTGTCAATAGTATATGACAGTGTCTGATTTAAACACTTCTAAAACAAGAGACGTCTTCCACATTTTTTGTACAGTCTAAATAATATCCTACGAATTTAAATAAAACACTTCGAGTAGACTAGTGGCGGAATGGATAGAAACGTGCATTGTATTTTACAACCTCGGTAAATTTAATAAGACACATTTTACAGTGCAGCCGCCATACCAGCGCAGGTGGTACGTTGTAGCTTGACAGATGTAGAACATTTTATTTTGCACAGCACGTGTAGTGGTTGTAAACCGTTTTATGTAGCTCAGTACAAAATATCTGCCTTCAGTAGACATTACGTCAGTCCGAATAAGGTAAAATATTTTACCAGTATAAATGACTCGTGCCATTGAGGAGCTAGCGCAGAGCTAGCTAGCGCGATTGCGTAAACTAAGCAATGGTCGTAAGGTCGTTAAGGCCTGTCATTGGATGGGTGACCAAAAATGTAGTATCTCGAGCTCCTCCGTGCTTCGGAAGGCACGTTAAGATGTTGGTCCCGCCTGCATCTGCAGTCGTTAAACCCATCCACCCGCACTGGGCCAGCTTGGTGGGTTATGACCCAATCTCCCTATATTCTTCCACATTCAAAGTCATTTATCAATATATCTAGGGTCGGTTTAGTGCGTTTTCACTCCCTTTTAATTCATATCACCCATCACACCGGAATCATCATTATCACCAGCCCTTTAATGTCCCCACTGTTGGGACACGGGCCTTCCCTATGGATGGAATAATATAGGGAGATTGGGTCATAACACACCACACTGGCCCAGTGCGGGTTGCTGGGTATTAACGACTGCAGATGCAGCCGGGACCAACGGCTTCCGTGCCTTCCGAAGCACGGAGGAACTCGTAATAATAAATTTTGGGTCACCCATCCAATGACCGGCCTTAGCGAAATTGGTTAGTTTATGCTATCGCATGCCAAGCGCGCTGTGCCACTGCTACACACCGGAATGGTGCGATTAAATGTACAGAAAACTAAACGGACCATGTCGAAAGCCCAATGAACGAAGGGAGCGATTGGGAAGACAATATTCCAATCTATGCTGCTCAAGGTTTTGAAGCCCTAACCGTCTGCCTGACACCGACCCCCTTTGGGGTATGTTGTTGTTGGTGGTTTTCCCTCCACCATTCGGTTACTCCGAGGTGCTAATTGGTGTACGCCGGGCAATCTCCCTCTCAATTTTTTTTTGTTCCCAGGCCAGCCTGGAATGGAACACTGCTGACTCTTGTATTTTTTCTAATATGAGATGTTTTCTAGCTAATGTTTTAAACTAAGGACTCTTATCTCGAGGAGAATCGAACAAAATTATTTGACAATACGCACAACGCTCTAGCGGGTGCGACGATTGACTGACACCCATCAAAACGGACTACGTGTTTCGAATAGAATTTCATTTCAGTTACAAAATGAATAACGTATTTGGGTTTTTGACAGAGCGCGTGAGTTTTTTTGGGACATCAAACGAGCTGGAGAATGGTTCGCTGTAGCACTATTTGCCGAAGGTTTTCTGTTAAAATTTTTTGACAATGTTTCTAACAACTGCAAAAGCTTGCATTGAAATAAATCTGGCTGAAATTTTACATAAAAATCGGTCAAGACTTTTCGGAGGAGTTCTTTAACAAACACTTATGACACGAGATTGACTATATTTTGCTACCATTAACTAACTAGATTAGTAATTGTAAATAGTAGATTGATTATTAGTTTCTGAAATTTCGACAATTAATAAAATAACGAATTCGACACTTTGCCTGCGACATTTATGCTGTGACAGTTCCAACAATGCCACACACACAATACGATTTTGCAAGCAGGATTCCTACTACAATGTGGAACAAAAATAGCGTTTCCTATACAAATATTTTCTTTGCAAAACCCTTTTCTATCGAATTAGGACTTTGTAATTTGTTTAAGGCAAGTTTTCCCGTCAACAGTTGGTAAACATGCAATGGAAATTTCCTTCTATGCCATGACGTATAGGGCTTAAACTCATTTGCTGGGTAGCAAGCGTCCAACGGGCAAGGTAACCTAATCATCCCCTGCCAAACGCGAAGAGACAAGGACTTGGGGAGTCGCCTAGTAATATTATGAAGGTGAATCTGCATGTCTGTGTATTTGATAAAAATGAGTTAAGGGCATTTAGAATGGTTTCGTCACAATTTACAAAATACATTTACATAATATATAAATTACGCTGATATCTCCAAACAGATAGAGGTACACGCACATTTTGCTAACTATTTTTAGATCCTAGAACAGAGGGCGAACATATTGCCATATTTAGGACACATAAATCGCAGTATATTGCAAGTTGGTATAAGAAAAACGGTGCTGATCTGTCTTTGCCCTTATTCAACCCTTCGTCGCCTTGTACGACACCCGCCGGAGAAATCCGTCACGTCACATGGCTTTCATAAATTTTGCTGGTTTGAACCTTTCACCTACCAATAAGATATATTTTTGTTTAGTTTTCCTCGAGGCAAGGGAAACTGAGCCTTATTTCCAAAAATCCTATTCTTCAGATATTAAACACCACTGTAATATTTCCTGGTTTCTCCTAGGAACTAATCTTCTCCGTGCCCTGTTCCTAGTCTATCTGGGGTCGGCGCAGTATGTTTCCTCTTCCATTCATATCGGTCAGACGTCATCAAGCCATCCTCTCCCTTTTGATTCATATCATCCATCACACCGTAAAGGTGCAAGTGATAAATGAATGTATAGAAAAGAGACGGAACGGACCATGTCGAGAGATCGATGAACGGAGAGAGTGATTGGAATGACAACATTCCACAATCCATACTGCTCAAAGTTTTGGCTTAGGTTTTCTGCTGTCCGCCTGCCTGACATCAACCCTCTTTGGGTATGCTGTTTTTGGTGGTTTCCTCCCTCCACCATTCGGGTGCCCCAAGGTGCTAATTGGTCTACACCGGGCAATCTCCCTAAGTCGCCTTTTACGACACTCATGGGAGATGAGTCGGGGCTGGCCTATTCTACGTTATTTTTTCGCTCCCAGGTCAGCATAGAAGTACTAGAAGTCTCCTAGGAACTAATAATTAGTGAAATTGGTTGCACAAAATAATGAAAACTTACATACATAAGCCATGTCTATTTATCCCCGAAGAGGTTAGCAGAGGTGGTTAAATACCTAAACACAAGACTAGAATATTGAATGTCACCAGAAATTATCTTCTTACACTAACAATAATAATGTTCACTTAAACTACTATATGTATAACTGAAACTTAAGCCAAATTATGTAAAAGCTATCGCAACTATTCTCATAGAGGCAATTTTAATACCGAACACATTTCCACTAACCATATTTGCTTTCCGGGACATGCTCACGTAATCTTATTATCTCAAAATCACAAATCATATTCATCTACAATACAAAGGAGTACATGTTATACGCGCGTACAGATAGCACTACATTATGTTCTTGCAAACCGCATATTCCTTTGAACCTTATTTTGTAACTAATAATGCTTGAAATCATGCAGCGTGTCTCTTTTGAGTGAATTCATCCGACGCTGTCTGTACGGACGTCTTCACAACACAGATATTCATTTCACGTATGTTTACATTTCATTAAAATACTCAACTCAAAATATTAATATCAAAAGTCTCATGTCGTAATTATTTGTTCAACTGGTAAATGGAATTAATTACACCCTACAGGAATGAAGGCTTGCCAAGTCTTGCAGATTGTCTAAAAATAGACGTTGTGGAAAACCCGTTAGTAATGGAAAGCAATATGACTGAAAAAAAAGAAGTATTCGATTTTAATTTTAACATTATATAAATGTTAGACAAATTAGTACAAAGATTTTGGTGGTTAGAAAAATAATTTCGAAAAATTATAATCTTGAGGCGGGAATCGAGCCCGCGTCCGCTGCTATCCGGGCAGGTGCCTGACCGCTCGACCACCCAAGACACTAACTAACTTGCCGAAATTCTTATAACCTTTACACTTCACGTTGTAAGCCAACGGGTACCCTAGCAATGTAGAAATACCCGCGGGAATCGAGCGGTCAGGCACCTGCCCGGATAGCAGCGGACGCGGGTTCGATTCCCGCCTCAAGATCATAATTTTTCGAAATTATTTTTCTAACCACCAAAATCTTTGTAAAAAAAGAAGTGCTGAAGTTTCGTTGTTTTAATATTGAGCGTGTGCAATGTGTATCCTAAAAACATCCATAAATTACGCCATTGTGTTTTCATTAAGGGTGTAGTTAGAGTTTGATAATGGCAAAGAAGAATACACATAACTTGCTTGTAGGAATGCGAATCCTGGTGCAGTATTTAGCAACCGATTGTCCGGTGAATGGCAATAGGCTTGCCTCCACATAGGAACTGATTTGAACTGGTTGTTAATATAGGTATAACTACAAACATAGATCATGCATATTTATCACCGAAGAAGCAGGCAGTGCGTAAACAATCGTGTTTCAGTGTTTAAGACCCATGTAACAGGTGGCGAGCCTATTGCCATCTTTTAAGCTCATGGATGGTAAAATGCTCGTTGGAATACGGTGCTGCGCATTACCCATCGTTGTCTTTACCCTTAGTCGCCTTGTACGATACCCGGGGAAGAGATGCTGTTGTGACAATTAGATTCTGCTCTGCCGTCACCATACAGGTATTTCAATTTCAAAGATATGATAATTTCAATTTCAATGATAAAGCTAAGACGAAGGAAAATATGAAACTCTATTTGTATACTCATGCTATGCTATAGCATATTAAATATAGTTGTCTTTATATATTGTTATATGAAAAAGCAAAGAATTCGCTCCCGCCATTGCGAAAGGGAAAGGTAGACAGATTTATACCCCATTTACAGGGAGATTACCGTTTGTCTTGTTTCAGGATAATATATTTTGAAGTGGCGATAATTCAGGCGTTAAAAATGATATACAGCAGTTGGAATGTTCATTGTTTCTTCATTAGTGGTAGTCGCTGTATAAAGTGTTGGCTGAAATGGAGACAGTGCTTATTGGTCTACACCGGGCAACCTTTAATCGAACTTTTACGATACCACTGGGGTGAGTCGGGGTTGGCACATTCTACGTTATTTTTTCGCTCCCAGGCCAGCATGGGAGACCGCATACACCATCATACATATTGAGCATTAAAAGCTTAATAAATATTGAGTAACTTAATTAATATTTTTTAAAACAAAATTAATACAAAAATACAAAAATGTTTATTTCAGTAACTTACTGCCGCACTCAGAGACGTCAAATAACGTTGAGAGAGATGACTTAATGTCAAAAAATGACAATTCAAAACTAGTCGCTATTCTTGCCGGGTCTATGGTCCAGATTTGAATGAAAATTTTTGACATTAAATACTCGTTAAAGTTAATTGTAGTCTCTGAGTGCGGCAGTTAGTCTAATACAATCATGAGTGTTTGGTGTTCCCTTTTAAGCTAGTAGGCTTGTGTCAGGCAACACCGCTCTTCCATAGCATATTTACAATAGACTAATCCACCTTAAAAGTAATAGTACAAAGATTTTTCTAACATTTATATAATGTTGAAATTAAAATCGAATACTAACAACACACACAATCTAATTTAAATAGCAGTACAATTACCAATATCTGTATGTGATGTTGGTGTGTTGGTGTATGTGTGTGTTGGTGTGTATGTAGGTATGTGTGTTTTTGTTTTTGCGCGCATGTATATGTAATTGTATGTATGTGTTTGTGTAATCAATTAAATATATTTTGCGATTAGATAAATTATAATAAGAGACAGTCCCTAATTAATTTATATACAATTCTACTTCTGTATAACTTTTTGTTTTTAGCCATTCTGTCAGCATATTCTTACAATTAATGTAATTCATATTGTAAATTCCAATTTCTTTATTAATTTTATTATACAAGAAACTAGCTCTCGAAATTTCATTATTTTACAGCACACTACTTATACACGAACGATTCACACGTGTCAACTTGTTTTTTATTAACCTTGCGTGTTGCCGACCTTACTTTTGTTCATTATAGGGATAATTGATTGAACATTCGATGGCGCTCAATCAATAATTAACCTTTTGTGTGTGTGATAGGTTTTCTATCAAACAGAAGCCGGTATGGAGTTAAAACTCATCTCTTGTTTGTGATCATTGTTGTTGAGGGAATAAATTATCTTTGATAAAATTGACCTATGGCTGCTACCTAAAGCTTTTGTATGATGATACATATTACCAAATATCCAAGGGGTCAGTCAGTTAGCCGAGAGTCGCCCACTGTTGGCCTCCGCCAAGGATTCAGCGGCTTCCAGCGACCTTCATCAGATCGTCTGTCCATATCTAAGGGATAGGTGGGAATAAAAATTTCCAAATTGCCTTAAGATTTTCACAAGCCCCGTTGTAGGGGCACTTAGATTTTAGAAAATTTTGTAAAGGATGAGAATATTCATTGTACGGTTATCATTATTCAGGAATATTGTCTCAGTGTCTAAAGAGGTTGGTGTCAGGCAGGCGGCCGGATTTAAAACTTGGAATGTTGTCACCCCAATCACTCTCTCCATTCATCGATCTCTCGACATGCTCCTCTCCATCACTTTTCTACACATTCATTCAATACCAGCCTTTACGGTGCGATAGATGATAGGTATGAATCAAACGGAGTAGATGGCTTGATGGCGTCTGACTGAAATTAATGGAAGAGGAAACATACTGCGCCGACCCTAGATAAACTGGGATGATTATGAGTGTCAACAGCGGCACAAACATCCGGGAAAGATTATCTAAGTATTCCGAAGCGCTAAGGAAATCGAGATGATCTATCTTGGTCACCCTTGCAATGGCAATGCCTTTGTGAATATACATGTCACATTACACATACATGAATCACGTTTATTTATCCCCGAATGGGCAGACAAGCCAATCATATTCGGTCCCATGTAATAAGCTACAAACCTATTGCCATCTATCGGGCTCGAAAATCGCAGTTTAATGCTAGGTGATTTATGAGGAACCCTGATGCCCTTTACTTATAGCTGTCTTTACCCTTAGTCGCCTTGTATGACACCCGCGGGAGAGATGGGGGTGGTGACAATTGTATTCTGCTCTGCCGTCACTACACGGCTTTGTGAATATTGCTCAGCATTTATTAATCCATACGCTGGCAGTGTAGTAACATTAACGGCTGTGACTAGGAAAGTTGCGAAATCTCATTTTGAATTATTCCACGTTTTTCAATCAATGAGAAGTAATATTATATACTTTAAATCCCCTAGTGTCAGACAAGGAGCTATCATTAATTTCATTTTGTCGTTTCACCAACATTGTTTTGTTGTTTATTTGTTTTTTGTTTATTTTATCACATCGCTTTACGGTGAATTGTCTGTAATTTCAATAAACTTTTATTACTTTTCCGTTATATTGTATGTAACCAGGGTAACAAAAAAGGGGTATGGGACTGTCCGACTGACTGACACGTCCGTCTGCGTTTGATTCGTTCCTTGACAATGTCGTGTCACCTACAAAGGTAAATGATATGCATCAAATTGTTTAACAGCTAAAGTAATAATACATTGGAAAAAAATAATTGAATTAGGATTCACATTGTTGGTGTCCTAATAAATAAATATACAAAACACCCACTCGAGTTTCTGTGATCCAAATCTGTTCTGTCCGGAGTTCAAAGTGTTTCACACGAATTTGTTTAATGATGCGACTAGTGAGTTATTGGCAAACTCTAGGTGTGGGGTCCAACGGCATATTGCCTAAAGCGGGCACTTTTGTGCTTAGCATTATCACATGAGAAAATAAACGGAACAGAGTGACAGCTTGTCCACTGGCCGGTTTACGCTCATACAGCCAGTAGAGAAGCCTGTCACTCTGTTCCGTTTATTTACTCATGTAGCATTATTTCGAATGCAATGGTGCGAACGTAAATTTTGCACTTGCTTTTTCAAGGGAACAGCAGTAGCTGTAGAGTATAACATACATACACACATACATAAATCACGCCTTTAAGGCTGAAGGGGTAGGCAGAGGTGGAACTAGCACCCAGGTTTCTCCATGTAGAGTATAATAAATCTTTAAAATTCCTTTATACACGACTACACGACTGTCCTGGACCCCCTTCCCCTAAACCCTTTAAGACTCAATCGTCTGTCTCCCCACTAGGTTTGTGAGATAAATATTTTCGAAGTACAGGAACGGCGGGAAATCTAACTGGGTTTGAACAAGAATGATGTTTAATATACTATTATTTCATCATCAACATCATCATCACCAACCCTTTAAAGTCCCCACTGCTGGGGAACGGCCCTTCCCTATGGATGGAAGAGTATAGGGAGATTGGGCCATAACCCACCACGCTGGTCCAGTGCGGGTTGGTGGGTATTAACGGCTGCAGATGAAGCCGAGACCACCGGCTTAATGTGCTTTTCGAAGCACGGAGGTTTCCGGAGGTCCTCGAGCTAATAAATGTTTGGTCACCCATCCAATTACCAGCCTTAGCAAACATTGCTTAGTTTACGCAATCGCAGGCCAAGCACCCTATATTAGCGCGCTAGCGAGCTCCGCACCCTCTGTTATTCAGCAAGGCAAAATTTTGTCGACCTTACCACTGTCATTTCTTATTAGGGGTGTGTATCGTGTGTTTTGCTGCGATGCCCGTGAGAGCCGATTAGTATTAATGATATTTTAGTACATTTGGCGACTTGGTTGGCTTAATATGGTATGATCGAATGGAAATATACTATTCGAGATAGTTCGAATCGAACGGATAAAAAATATACGAGGAAAAAATCGTTTGTGACCACTGAAGTGCGTCATTACTACACTGCTACGATTTGTCTACGTACAACTACGATTTCCGTAGCAGGTGCAGGGTGATACGCTTTCGCTCCTACATTAGTTTTGCTACGTGGATCGTGGTCGTGAGATTGTTTACCGTTGTTTTTATGCTTTGATTCACTTGCTACGTTGCAAAGTAGACTTGTGAGGTAAATAGTATCTTAGGCTTGAGTTCGCCACAACTTACATGGGCGATTATTATGTAACCGTCAGTTTTTGACATTTCATCATATGGAAGAAAAGTCAAAAACTGACCGTTATCTTTAAAACGCTTGTTTTACATGTTGGTGAACTCAGGCCTTAATGGAAGATAACTTAAAGTTAAGTCTGATATTAATTCAGCTCTGGTAGGAAATAACTAAGCGACGCAAGGTAAAGACCTTGCGTCGTCATTTTAGAGGTACAATCAGCAGGCCAGGTCACTACCATCTGTCAAATTTTAACTCTCAAAGTATAGAAAGCCCATTTAAATATTATATTACCCATTTATCTCAATTCTATCTAAAATTACCACGGAACTTAATGAAATATAATGCATTCAATATCATTTTATGCAAGTCGCGAGAAGCCGCTGGATGCGGGCAGCGCAGGTATAGAGATCCTTAGGGTGCCCTTGCCGTACAGTAGGCGTCTCTCGGCTGACATTACCTATAATGATGATGATGTTATTTTTTCATTAGTCATTTGTTTTATTCATTAGACGTTATTTTTCACTCCCAGGCCAGAAAATCTTGAAGTAAATTAAATACTACACTTGTAATAAGTCGGCGTCTTCTATGCTGGCCTGGGAGCAAACAAATTTGGCACCGTATGGTGAAGGGCAAACCACCCACAACAGCATACCCAAAGAGGGTTAGTATTAGGCAGGCGGCGGGCTGTAAAACCAAGCCAAAACTTTCAGCAGTATGGAATGGAATGTTGTCATTCCAATCACTCTCTCCGTTTGTCTCTCGACATGGTCCGTTCCGTCTCTTTTCTATACATTCATTCATCACTAGCACCTTTACGATGTGATGGATGATATGAATAAAAAGGGAGTGGATGGCTTGATGACGTCTGACCAATATGAATGGAAGAGCAAACATACTGCGCCGACCCCAGATAGACTGGGAACAGGGCAGGGAGAAGAGAACTTGTATTTAGTCGGCGCACAAAAAGGAATATTTACAAGCGCAAGTTATTATTATCACGCCGAAAAAGCGAAGCTAATCTCGTCATGAGCCGCAATTCCGCTGAAATATGGCCGCCATCTTGTCAGGACAGCATTCATTTTGTTGGCCGGCCCGCTCGAGTGTAAAAAATACTGAACGAAACAAGTTCACTGCCGCCGTGATAAGTGTCGCCCGACAACGGAAACATGTCAGGTGAGAAATTGTTCTTGCGGTTCATTGACTTTTAGTGGACGCTTATTTCCAAGAAATTTCGTCACATTTCTTGGTAGCAAGCCGTCGGTGTCAAGGCTTGAGGAGCTCGATAGCGCAGTGGCTCAACGCGCCCGGCCTGCGATTGCGGAAACTAAGCAATGTTCGCTAAGGCCAATCATTGGATGTGTGACCAAAATTGTCGTTCTACGATACTGACATTCTACATTAATGTCGTTTTGAGGAAGTGGCATTGTGCGTTAATGTCGTTCTGCGAAAGTGAGAAAATGACAAAAATATTGTGGTTTGAAAAGTGGGTGTTTATTACAACTTCGAGGATAAACAGGCGTTGTAAACATTCTGTTAATTTATAATTAAAAGAAAAAATTGTGAAAAAAAAAAGAGTTACGGTTCCGTTTTCCCGGCCAGCAGCACCAACCCTTTGAATGGATCTGAATTCAAGAGGCGTCGCGATCACTTTGTTTTTCTTTTTTCTATCTTATTTTTAATTTAATCTGAGCCTCTTACTGCGGCTCTCGAGAGAAGGGTTCTCAAGTTGTTGCTGATTTAATGGCGTCCTGCCTGTGGAAAACGTTTGAATTTTTATGTTGAAATAAAAATTTAACACTTCGTTGAGATTTTTTCTTTGAACCGCTTTTTATTAGGCTTTCAGTGTTTACGGCAGGGTAAAATACAATTGTCACCACCCTAATTCTCTCCCGTGGGTGTCGTACAAGGCGACTAAGGATAAATCAGTGATGAGGAATGGGCAGCAGCGTTCCTCTAATACCACCTAGCAATAACAATGTACTGCGACTTTTGTGCCCGATATATGGCAATAGGCTCGCCACCTATTACATGGGACCTAACATAATTGGCGAAACGTGGGTGCTGGTTCACCTCTGCCTACCCCTTCGGGGATATAGGCGTGATTTATGTATGTTTAAGTGTTTATTAATAAACACAAATAATAAATTAATATTATATTGAATTGTAAAGATTTAAGTTTCGTAATGTTGATATGCTTCTATCCTAATTGATATGAGCCTATTGCCATCTAACGAGCACGTAAATCGCAGTGACTTAAGACTTAGGAACGATGTTGCCCACTACTCAATGCTGTCTTTACTCTTAGTCGCCTTGTACGACACCCACGGATGGTGGAGGTGACATGGCACTGATATATTGTATGATAATAGTAAAAAATCTAATATTTGGCGACTAAGGTTGAAGTATAGTGATGAGTAATGGGCAGCAGCATTCTTCTTATACATACATACATACATAAATCACGCCTATATCCCCGAAGGGGTAGGCAGAGGTGAACAAGCACCCGCGTTTCGCCAATTATGTTAGGTCCCATGTAATAGGTGGCGAGCCTATTGCCATTTATCGGGCACAAAAGTCGCAGTACTTTGCTAGGTGGTAGGTATAAGAGGAACGCTGCTGCCCATTCCTCATCACTGATTTATCCTTAGTCGCCTTGTACGACACCCACGGGAGAGATTTGGGGTGGTGACAATTGTATTCTACTCTGCCGTCACCACACGTACATTTCTTATACCACCTAGAAATATGCTGCGATTTTATGTGCCCGATAGATGGCAATAGGCTCGCCACCTATTTTACACGGGATGTAACTTAATTGATGAAAAGTGGGTGTTTAATTCACCCTTGCCTACCTTTTCGGGGATGTATGTACAAGTAAGTACAAGGCAACCAAGGATTTATTTAGACAGCAGCGTTCCTTTTTTTTTTCTCGGAGTGGAATGCTTTGAACCACCATACCAGCTGCTAGCTAGGCGACTGACGTGTGTGGGACTCGCCAAGGCACAAAGCGACCCGCACTACCCACTAAACCACTCCGGTGTTCCTCCCAGCCCTGCAAGAGGGGAAAGTCTGGGATCTGCCTCGCGGCAATTCACCAGTCTCTCCCCAAGACAGCAGCGCTCCTATTATTAGTACATAATAATGTACTAATTGCTTTAAAATACGCACCCAAGTATAGTATAGCGCTGTCTAGCGTCACCAACTTCGTTATAAACTTGTTGGCCGGCCATTATCACAGACAAGCAATTTCAGTGCGCCAAAGAATATAGAATGCACCTCATCTCTTTGACGCCAAGCCAAGGGCAATTTAACTTCACTAAACTGGCTTAGATAAGTTCCAAACTGAATTACGAATTCATTTACACTGTGGCCCTTTTTGGTCACCCAGGGCGGGTTGAAAGTTCTTTTTTTATATCACGGCGCGGGTCACCTTGGCCTCAGATAAAATTAAAACCTTGTCTTTTGTCTGTGTATTGCTTGTGTATGCATCGTTGCTCTTCTTACTTAAGTGGCCATCTATTTTTGTCATTACTTAAGTATCTTTTCGAAAATTTTAACATACCTAGATAAATCTCGCCTATTTATCCCTGAAGGGGTACGCAGAAATGAGTTTACACAGGTTAGGTCCCATATACCTTAGGTCCCCATATTGTTGTAAATATTATACAATTCAATTATGTGAGTAGAAATAAATACATTTTTTTTTAATATAATAGGTAGCGAGCCTATTGCTAGGTGGTGTAAGAGCCTATCGGGCAAGAGGTCCTAGGTTCGAATCCTGGTAGGGGCTAATCTTTTTGATTACTGCAGACATTTCCTCTCTAGTCACGAGTGTTTATTTATTACAAATATTTTTGTAGTACGTTATTGTGTTCCGACAGTTTGTGATAATTTAGCCAGCCTCTCTGTTGTTGAGGCTCCCGGGTGAAGCTCGATTCCATATTAGGTGAGATTGTGACGGGAAATCCCAATGGTCCGTGAGAGACCACTGCGACTTCACATCACCAAGGGGGTTGTGATGATGATGTTGATACACGACCCCTCAGCCGGCAACATGAGACAAAATAGGGTGTGTTAGTGAGTGTCGGGGGCCCAGAGGATGGATATATCGAGTAAGGGAGGCAGAAACTGAATAAATTTATTTAGTAAAGGGCGCCTTTTCAGTTTCCCCACTGCGATGTACCCACCTCAAAACAAGCAAATATAAAAACAAATGAATAGTTAATAAATTTTTATTTTATGTCTTGTCGGAGCATACAGGTTAAGTATATTACTATGAGTTAAAATTAGGCATATAACACGGATATGCAGTCTATGACTATGCTACACTTAAATTTATATACCTAACAATTAGCAATTGGCATGACGTTGGTTGGTTATTAATTAGAAAAAGAATAAAGTTAGCTATACCTTCATTTTGGTAAGTATTTATTAGAGAGAGATCTAGCACACGTTTATCACCAGCTGAACGATGGCCTCACAGATCCCAAGTAGAAAGTACGTCGACTAACGCCGAGCAGCTAGCGAAGGAGCAGATTCCATTCGGCTACGCAACGTCA
Organism: Cataclysta lemnata; assembly: GCA_963931975.1. Classification (NCBI taxonomy): domain Eukaryota; kingdom Metazoa; phylum Arthropoda; class Insecta; order Lepidoptera; family Crambidae; genus Cataclysta; species Cataclysta lemnata. Next base: position 15,746,809 of record OZ008341.1, on the reverse strand, counting down.
GGAATTGTAGTTCACTAGGCTAGGTCATGAGTGCATGCTTAGTGAAGAGTAGAAGAAGAAGAAGACATTTATAGTTAAGACTAAAAACTGAAAGGGTACAATAAAAAAAAAACCCACTAGGTCATAGTGGGTTTTCCATAAAAGATCCCTCGCATGAGGTAGGGTGATTGAGCCACGTCATCACCTCATCTGATACATGAGATGGACACGAGTTAGGCCATCTGAAAGTGGGGTTATCTAATTTTATTCCCCTGTCATCATGATATGAAATTCCTCGCACAACACTTAAGATGTGCACTCTCCGATTTGGAAAAGGAAATCGCGGCGCCTACGCCGAAAGACACGAATTACGCAGCAAAATCTAGCGATGACATTGACAACAGAAGATTCCGTTCGGGAATGGGGTAACTACTAAATTGCAAGATTGAAATTAGAATTATTAAGTTTAAAATTTATTTAATATGAGTTATATCGTTTAATTATGATTTAATTTTGTGTAACCCTTTTATTGAGATTTACTACTTATTTGATGAAGATTAAGTATTTCGAATTGAAATATTAAATTTGGATTGGAGCTAAACCAGTCGGTTTTAGCTCAACACAAGTTTTGAACGCAACTTTTAAAAATTGCCAGAAGAAATATTCCCACTTATTAAGTAGATTTATTGACGGGTAAGAGTACAAAAAAAACGGTGTTACAAGATGAAAGCCAAGAACTAAAATGAAGTTTTCGGTGCTCATTAAAGTCCCAATTCTTCAAATCACTATACGTTGACGTGAAGTATGGAATGGAGACTGTATAATCGCCGAGTGAAATTAATATTGGTTCTTCTAGATCGAGTTCGACTAAATCAATTGCGTTTCATAACAAATTGCTTCAAGTACGACCAATCTAAAGTTTACTGAAGCCAATATCGAGGAGTGCTTTCGCTAATCTAATTATTTCACATCGCTTCCGAGTCGGGTTTAATCAATTCTTTGACTTGATCCCTATAAAGCTAGACTTTCGGGAGTACTTTGGGAAAGTCTTAAAAGGCGCGGGCCTGGCCGACTGCGTTATCAGGGACCGTTACTATTATTTTAAAGGACTATTCTAAACAAATTCTTGACAATGACCAAAAATTTATATTATTATCTCGAGTGCCTACGTGCTTCGGAAGGCACGTTTAGCCGTCGGTCCCGGCTGCATCTGTAGCCGTTAATCCCCATCAACTCTCACTGGGCCAGCGTGGTGGGTTATGGCCTATTCTCCCTATATTCTTCCATCCATAGGAAAGGCCTGTGCCCCAGCAGTGGGGACATTAAAGGGCAGGTGATGATGATGATAAAGCCGTGTTGGGAAGGCAGAGAAGAATACAACTGTCACCACCCCTACCTCACACGTGGGTGTCGAACTTTCTTGTTTTACACCGTAGCAATATACTGCGATTTTCTTGCCCAATAGATGGCATTAGGCTCGCCTCGTATTACGTGGCACCTAACATAGTTGACGAGGAGACTAACATTCGTACTACTCTTAGTAGTACCTAACTACCTGAATTAACTTCAATGAGTAGTACTTAATTAAAAAAAATTTCAATTAAATTTAGACCATAAACCTAAGGCAAGAATAGTGACTACATATGTAGTTTTGAATGGACGAAAAGCAATGGAATCCTTTAATTATAAGTAATGTCATAATTATAACGAGGAATGGGCAGCAGCGTTCCTAGTGCACCATATAGCTTGCTGCAAATAGAATCGTGCCTATTCCATGGGGCCTGAAACAAGCTGAAAAAATGGTGTACATGCACCTCTGCCTCCCCGTCAGGGGAAAAGACGTGTTTTATGTATAAATCGAAAATAAATATCCTTCCTTATTCCTCGACCTCTGACCATATAACCGAAACGGTCGTCGTCGGATGTATCATAGTACTAGTATCTCTGACAATTTCCCAATTCACAATGAATAAAATTGACTTTTAAAACACCCCAAAAAGTAATGGAAACCTAGGAGATCAAAAGCGCCGCAACAAATTCAATTAAAAACATAATTCGCCTGGAAATTGGGAGACCAATTTTCCAATCTACAGGCTACATTTTTATTTGCCGTTTCATTTGGCATTTCAAACGCTATTTATCCATAATTTATAATGAGGAATTGGCAGCCGCGTCCCTGCTGTTCCCAGCAAAATGCTGCTATTTGCCTTCTCAGTAGAATACAAATGACAAGGAGGTAATTTTCAAAAGCGGTCAAATCCAAATTCATTGACATTGAACTAAATGACTAACTGCCGCACTCAGAGACGTCAAATAACGTTAATGAGTACTTAACGTCAAAAAATAACAATTCAAAACTAGTCGCTATTCTTGCCGGGTCTATGGTCTTGATTTGAATGAAAATTTTTGACATTAAATACTCATTAAAGTTAATTGACGCCTCTGAGTGCGGCAGTAAATAATCTTTCCCAATTCGGCATAATGTGGACTTGACTACTATTGAAAATGACCTCCTATGAAACTGGATACAACATGGCAGCCGTCGTTTCATTTATAAGAGTAGTTGTCAAAAATTTACATTGGTTATACAGAAACGTTATCGGCTAGGCTATTCAGGTTAACTACACTAGAGCTTCATTCGTTTACCACTCCTGTGACCATCGGCTGCTGTTGAATAGTATAACAATCATATAACAGAAATAGATTTAAGTACATCGTAAATAAATTGTCCGAGTTTCACTATATGAAATGCTGTAGACTAGTTATATAATGCCGATTTGAAATGGACCTTAAAAGGGCTGATGATATTGTGGAGTCAGCGTATTGATAAAGACCCAATATTTTTTTTCGGCGGTCCAATAGATTTTATTTGGGTTCTTTTAGTTCTGTTATATTTGTCTTAAAAATAAACGTGCAGTTCTTTCTTCCTTCGTTCTTTACTACACATTAAAAAAAATTAAATTCAGATTGAATTTCCACAAACTGACTCCTAAAACTATGTTACGGACCTCTAACCCAGTCTACATTCGGGTAATTAATATTCTCATTGTACAGTTCAGCCGTGAACAAGCTTACAAGTTTCACAATATCAAAGTTTTAACCTTCGAGGGAAAGGTATTTTGGGTCCGTCCGTCACAGTATCGATATTAATGGACGAATAGAGACACTCTACAACAATGGCTGTAATTGAATAGAGCATGACTCTGATGTGCCATCTCGTGATGGTAACTTGACGATGCTCGCATGGTTTGGTCACGTCGAAAGAATGGATGAAAGGAGAATGACAAAAACGATTTACATGGCGAAAGTGAATGGTAAAATGGGAAGGGGAAGGCCTAGGCGGATCTTTCATAATCAAATTGAAAGTCTATTGAAAAAGGGCCAGGTCAAGAGTACCCGAAACCGACGAGCATGCATGAAGAGATTGATGAGATTGGATGAAGCGAAAGAAGTATGCAAGGATCGTAGCAAGTGGAAGAAGTGATCTCTGCCTACCCCTGTGGGAGAAGGGCGTGACGTATGTATGTATGTATGTAACTTGACGATAATTAAATGATTAATAGCCTTCTGGTCAACTCTAGTGAGCGCATTTACATTCTTACAAGCCACATATGACTGTGCAGTGAGAGAAGTCGGGTGGCGAAAGTGAGTGTTGACTAGTTGTCAAGAGGCCCTACTTAAATCTACATTTGGGTTACAAGTCCCAGGCACTGCTACTGACTTCCCTCTCTGCGACACTATGGACCCGGCACCCGCACGGTGAATCCATGGAATGCTATGAGTTACCGTCTCATATTCTTCCATCCATAGGGAAGCCCAAGGCCCCATTAAATAGCTGGTGATGTGAGGATTATTATAAAAAGTCACGTATTACTACTTATAATGTTTAAATGTCGAGGTAAATTAGTAAATACTGTTACATGACAATCTATCTCGCAACTCAAAACAATATTCATTTGCGCCTTTCCGATGTGATGGATGATACGAACCAAAAGAGAGTGGTTGACTTGATGACGTCTGACCGATATGAATGAAAGACGAAACGTAATGCGCAGACATCGGGTAAACTGCGAACTGCAGGATTATTCTGGAAGCCGATTGATTTAACTTTACTCTACCCTTCCATCTCACACTTAGCTATTATTCGCAATGAGTGAGAGTCATGTGTAGACTAAAGCAGCTATGATACTATGAGCTTACATAATAACACCGCAGGGAAGCAAGATGATGACAATTATCCTGGGAAATTGCGGCTTTCCACCACCTAACTTAAAACAATATATAAAATTTAACATAAGCCTTAAGCCATTAAGCACACGTCAGCAATACGAGATATTTATCGTATCCGTAAATTTGAGTATTACCTACGAGTTATACTCTCGTATATTTTAAATATAATGGCGGCGTGGCGAATTGGATTTATCGCTTCACATGGTGTGGTAGTGTAATCCGCGTATTTTCATAAACCCATTAAAATATAAGGGCCGGCTTTTAAAATTTCATCAATTATTGATAACTAAATCTCGGGTTAAGAATTGTTACGGCTGATTTGCAGATGATGAAATAACAATAAATTTTTACCCCTAGGTCCTCACCTAGGGGTAAAAATTTATTGTTAGTGATAATTTTTTTACATGCTGAAATACTCGGAACAAGAAATGGACACTGTCGCTATTAGTTACGACTTCTTTATATAAATTTTACAGCCAAAGTAATAAATCCGGATATTATAATATATATACTATCCAGCCATTATTTATAATGTCTACCCCATTCAGTCAAAGTGATAAAATTATTGACACAGAATTAATCACATTAACAAGCAATTTTATATAATATATTATCGTCGAAGATTAGGATAAAGTAATAAATTATATAGATTCTATATTAGCACAAATAATTGGCACTTACCGGCCGCTGCCACGGCATATTAGTATGATCTCAACAATAGTATTATTTGCTAATAAGACGGTTCGTAGGCTTGTTTTGGGCGAGTGTTTTTCATTAACGTTTTAATGCTACGTTCTGAAATTGCGCAAGAGAAGTCTTTGCGAATGCGGACGTTCGCTCTTCAGAGCGCACAATTCGCAACGCAAAAATAAGTCAGGCATTTTTGCGTTCAAAAGACCGCTTTCAGACGGTCCCTATCGCCGTCACCAGGGCCCTGATTGATGTGATTTCGTATCGTTTCACAGCGTAATATGCTCGCTGTCCGGATATCCGGGTGTCCTGTGACCAGTCGTCCGGCTGCGGCTTGACAGAGTGAATTTTCCGAATGAAGTTTTCCGGATGAAAGCTCCAGATTAATTCGGAAGGGTAGATGCTGCTGATAGACAATAATGAGAAAAGTAATCAGGAACTCCCGCGTCTGGCGAAACTGAACTCGATCGATAGTCCTAAATCAAATAATTTGACGGAGCTTGTTCATTGACGAATAACACATGTCCAACAATTACTCTGAAAAGGCAAAGTCAAATTAATAATTTTAAAATTGAATATAATATAATATTCTATTACTAGCCGTGGTGACGGCAGAGTAGAATACAATTGTCACCTCCCCAAATCTGTCCCGTGGGTGTCGTACAAGGCGACTAAGGATAAATCAGTGATGAGGAATGGGCAGCAGCGTTCCCTCTTATACCACCTAGCAATGTACTGCGACTTTTGTGCCCGATAAATGGCAATGGACTCGCCACCTATTACATGGGACCTGACATAGTTGGCGAAGCGTGGGTGCTAGTTCACCTCTGCCTACCCCTTAGGGGATACAGGCGTGATTTATGTATGTATGTATTATATTATAGGACATTTATTAGGGATTTTGGCAGAAAAAATTACTAACCTTCAACAAACTTATTTGTTTCGTTATTGGATTTTTAATTCAAGAGACGATAAATTCGCGGTATTGCATAGGTCAGCCCATATGCCGTGTTCCCATCTTGAATGTATGAAAACAATTTTGTACATAAGAGTAGACGCATTAGGCGGTTTTGGACCACCATTCCGTAGACACCATTATTGACAAAATTCACATTATGGAAATCTACAAAGTACTTACGCACAAAACAGTTTTCTCCATCTCACTACCCGTCTTGAGTAAGTAAATAGCTTTGACGAAAAGACGTGACTTTTGCTTCAGAGAAAATCTTAAAAGAAATGCGCTTCCATTCACTTAACTAATGACTTGTTTGTGTTTCCGATAGCAGTCGGGTTCGCTGTTTCTTTCTCTGTCCTTGGTGTGTAGAAAAAAACTAGATTCCATGTAGAATTTCAGGGCAGGATCATAGGAAAGAAATATGGTGTTTTTGTGTGAATAAAAATATTACATTACAGTTTTTGTCCGTTTCCCAGGAGTCAGAATGTCTTTTATAACGACGTAGCTGGTTTCTGGGATAACATTATCTAATGAACGTAGGTACAGCAGTATTCTCTTTGAAATATCAGTGTAATGACAATATAAGTAAATGTAGACGTAATAATCATGAAACATTTTCTTTGACGAATAAGTTATGTTTTCATTTTATTTTAAGATGGCTCCGGACAGCCCCGTCATTTTATTTATGTAACTTACAAATACTAATGGTATATTTTATACCAAATGAGAGCGGTATTGGTTAATACCAATATCATCTTCTTTTCCTTGTTGCCCTGTACCCAGATTACCTGGGGTCGCATACTACTCGCAAACATACTCGCATGTTTCCTATTCCATTAAAATTTATTTCGGTCACACGCCATCAACAACTCCCTTTTTATTATTATCAACCATCACACCGCTCAAGGTATTGGCCTAGGTTTTACAGGCGCCCGCCTGCCTGACACCAACTCTTTTTGGGTATGCTGTTGTTGGTAGTTTGCCCTCCACCATTCGGCTGCTCCAATGTGCTTATTGGTCTACACGGGGCAATCTCCGTAAGTGAGTCGCGACTGGCACATTTTCGCTCCCTGGCTAGCATGGATGCCGATACCAATATCATACCAATACCAATATAGTTGGTAAGGTGGAGTAGAGAAACTCGAACAATTATTCAAAACAAATCTCAAATTACGAGTCTACCAATAAGGTTGCAGAAACAAAAAAAAAAACCCCGGCAGTGATTTCAGGAAAACGGAAACATGTTTTCTAAGAAAATCACAAGCGATCGGAAGCTTACAATAGAAAGCACTTAGCTTATGTCTCGAAAATTGTCACAGCGCTTCTCAAAAGCTGTACACCAGTGAAAATTACTTTCTGTTACTTCTCACAACTTAGCGCAATCTGATGAGTCTTTGTAAAATTGGACCGTTACGAGAGAATGGTTCAACTGTAATGCCATATCTCTTCTAGTTTTTCAAATAAAAATGTTGGTCAATTTGACAGTGACTTAATATAAAATAAAATTATGTAGTGGTGGGTTATTTATTAGTATTCTCCCTATATGCCATCCATAGGGAAAGCCAGTGCTCAAGCAGTTAAACTTTAAAGAACTGATGATGATGAGACAGTTGCCGTAGCATGTTATTTCACATCAAACCAACAGGTGTGATTTATCTATGTATGTTTTTATTTTACCGTAACTTCCTAATTCGAGAATATTATTGCTTACAGTAAACCTTAAGCTAGCCACGTAACAAAAGTCTTAACAGTAATGGCTTCCCGGGGAAGATAGCGTGCGAATTGCGAACTATCTAGTTGATGTCTCAAGTTTTAATGTCTACGGAAATGGGAAATGGCGGGAATCGCAATAGGGCCTGTCGTACGAATGCAGTGGGTATTACAGGTTTCATTTCGATATTGGTCTAGGCTTTGACAGTAGACGTTTTATAATTATTACTATTTTTATTTGAACATAAACTGTAAAAAAAATTACCAAGAAAACTGTGGTTAGAAAAAGTTCGAAAAAATGTAGTCTTCCCACGTCGAGACTATAATTTTTCCAACTTTTTCTAACAGAAATTTTCTTTGTATATTACTTTGTTTCTTTTACTGCCGCACTCAGAGACGTCAATTAACTTTAATGAGTAGACCCGGTAAGAATAACGACTAGTTTTGAATGGTCATTTTTTGATATTAAGTACTCATTATCGTGAATTGACGTCTCTGAGTACGGCAGTTAGTTAGGTAGCTAAAATACAAATGTATCAAAGTTACGAAGTACAGAGAAAACAACCGGGCGACCGTTGTGTCAAATGTAAGAGATGTTGTCACTATAATTTATTGAGATTTGATCGATAGAGTCGCTGTACCGTTTGCCACTTGGGTACGCCCTCGGCCATCGTAGCGCGGGACGTGGACAAAATCTCCACGGGGAAAAGAAAATAGTTCTTCTCGCTCTAACTCATACTAAATCCCGAGACAAAATACTGTCAAGTGGTGGAGAGAGATTTTGTCCACGTCCCGTGTAGGCCTACAGATCAAATAAATATTTGTCATTAATTGTACTTTGCACACTCACTGCCGCACTCAGAGACGTCAAATAACGTTAATGAGTACTTACTGTCAAAAAATCTCATTTAAATCTAGACCATAGACCCGGCAAAAATAGCGAGTAGTTTTGAATTGTCATTTTTTGACATTAAGTGCTCATTAACGTTATTTGACGTCTCTGAGTGCGGTAGTTAGACTTAAACATTCTTACAGCTTAATTAGAATTCAGACTATAATACTACGAACATTATTCATAGGGAAGAGCGTGTTCCGTATCAATATTTCCATCGAAATATCCAATATAAGCCGCCTGTATTGTAAATTGATGCTCTGATCGACGAGAATGGGAGTTCGGCTGTCAATTCAACGTTTTAAACCCTAACCTTTAGCAACAAAGGCTCTATTCCTACAGCGAAAGTTGATTGGTTTAATCTGGGGTACACAGCCCGCGTTTGATATGTGGAAGATTTAATATTAGATTCGGTGTTATTTAGGCGCTAATTATTGATACAAGTCAATTGTTTTCGTATACGTACGTAATAACTATACGGAACCAATAATAGCAGTTTTCATTTATTATTATACAAAATCTAATATAGTCATTGCGAATCTAAATTGTCTAAAAGTGTAAAATTTATATTTTCTAGAAAACCAATAAAAATTGTCTACTGAAAAACAAAGCATTTTTTAATACCAATTTTTTCTATCATGACATCCGATTTTTTATTGTTCTTACAGTCATCTACGGAATTTATCCCCAAAGAGGGTTGGTGTCAGGCAGGCGGCCTGCTATAAAACCTAAGCCAAAACCTTGACCAGTATGGATTGGAATGTTGTCATTCCAATCACTTTCTCCGTTCATCGATCTCTCGACATGGTCCGTTCCGTCTCTTTTCTATACATTCATTCATCACAAGCACCTTTACGGTGTGATGGACGATATGAATCAAAAGGGAGTGGATGGCTTGATGACGTCTGACCAATATGAATGGAAGAGGAAACATACTGCGCCGACCCCAGATAGACTGGGAACAGGGCAGGGAGAAGAAGAAGAGTTATCTACGGAATTTGTGTGTTAAGCACATGGCTGCTGTTATAATTTTGAATAGATTTCTTTTTTAAGATTAAAATGACTTTTTATGATAAGAAGTCATTTAAGTAAAAAAATTCACGCAAAAGGTTAAGATTCGCCACGACGACATATCATCGTTTTGATTCAAACGTTTTCAAAGGAACTTGAGATTATAAATCTTTCGTCACCCATCGAATATCCACCCTTTGCGGAAATAGCTCGGCCTACCCGTCCGCAATGTACTCTCGAATACTCGCACGAATTCCCTTCAAATTAATATCTAGGTTTGGTGATTCAGAAAAATTCCAGGCATTATTTAACTACTACCCTTTCGAGAGAAAATTAATCTAAAATTAATGGAATAAGAGAGCTCCGAGGACTTTAGCAAATCTTCTTTTAGTTTTAAAGTGCTATTTTCAATTATCCTGCCCGGAACTTCGAAGGCCGAAGATTGTTTGCACCGTTTTTAAATTTCATAATTATAATTTGAACTCTGATAATTGTTTAGTTTATGTTACAAGAGTTGCCGTTGATTTAGTGAGAGTCTGTCACAGTCACACAAAAAAGGGACAACTTCAGATTCAAACTCCACAACCACGATACACGCAAATATTAAAGGTATCTGTTAATTATTCACATAATTATATGATATATGGAATTAAGGGTAAATTGATGAAGATATTTCCATATTAATTTAGGCGGTTCCTTGCCAAATAATGTTTGTTGGAGTCAAAGGTTGTCTCAGGTTGCCACGTGTATAATGCGGTCCAAATATCAGAGATACATATTACGTTAAAATTAGGGAAAAAAATAGTAACGAAATAGTTCTTAAATATTATAATTATAGGGCTTACATTTAGTATCTTGGTAATGTTGGTTAAATATTTACAGAGAAGTAGCCTTAAAGAGTTGAAAATTGAAAGTCTTTGGAGGTTACTTGATAACTAATCTGTAGTATGTAAAACAATGTATTTTTATATTGAATTTGAATCTTGCAGCTGATCAATTTCGAAAACTGGCTAAATCATAATAATAGTACCGACATTATTTTTCAGTAGGTACATAATTTGAATGTTTAGAAGCTTTTGAAAATAACAATCCCAAAGCAAGCACGCCAATTAAAATCAAAAAACTTATTTAGATTCACATTTTACATACATACATAAATCACGCCTATATTCCCGAAAGGGTATAAAAGTTGCAGTACTATTGCTAGGTGGTATAAGAGGAACGCTGCTGTCCATTCCTCATTGCTGGTTTATCCCTAGTCGCCTTGTACGACACCCACGGGAGAGATTTGGGGTGGTGACAATTGTATTCTACTCTGCCGTTACCACACGGCTTTACATTCACATTTTACATTTAATAATATCAAGTTTAGTACATAATTAGAATGTTCTTAAGCTTTTTAAAATTACAATCACGCCAATTAAAAGCACAAAAACCTGTTTACATTCACTATTTTCGATGCTAAAATGGCCTCCTTATCCAAGAAGCAATTTCAGCCGGTTTTTTGTGAAACTTAACGGACTAGTACTGACAAGCGTTAATTACCTTGAAGTCCTTAATTAGGTAGTTAGGTAAAAGTTATTGAGGCCCTTTTAAAATCTTTTCCTTCTACCTTTAAATATTTGCACGATCACTTTACACCAAGATGCTTCCATATAATTTAAAAAGGCCGAAAACACAACCTTCTAACGATATTGTAGACATAATTATATTGATCATTTAATATTATACTTAGTTAATAAACCACAAAATATTTTGATAAATTCAATAATCATTGAACGTCAAGACGAATTTTGAGTACGGTCCAGAGTGTAAGTTTGAATTTGTGCAAACGTTATTGCAGCAAAAATTTTACCGATAGATATTGGCGTAAAGGCAATAACGTTGTAAATTGAAATGGCCTAACGCAAATGCTAAGGTTATGTTTGCACATTTAACACCTGCATTACTTAGCAAAGATATTAATATGGCCAGTAATGAGTATCAAATAACAATGAGCGCAAATGCCAAAGTTATGTTTGCACATTTCAAACCTGCAATACTTAACAAAGATATGGCAAAAATATGGCCAGTAATTAGTATCAACTAACAATGAGTATGTTTCGGTTTCAAACAAACAACAAACAAATTCAACACTCAAAGCCCAACAGCTGTAATAATGAAGAGTATTAACCTGAAACGTAACGGAGGTATTACTGATAATATTTTATGGATGTCCTGTTGTCAACATAGACATAAAAAATACGACCGGCCAAATGGATATTAAAATATAGGGTGTAAGGGGCAGGCGGCGAGAATTCTAATAATGTTGCAAATGGGAAGTTGGATAGAGAGCGACGGTTGAATAGGATGTAAGGAATGATATAGGGTCTAGAGAGGACACGATAAAAAGAGGAATTTTAAAAGGGAAGACGCAAAAGTTTAAGTACAATTAGTTAGCTATATGACATGTTTACACATTCCATCTTCTTCCAGCTTTACGGATTTTTTTCATCCAAGATTTACATTTAATTTTGATGTTGAGTTTTACTTAGCTTTTTAGTCTTCCCGTTTTTTCCCTCTTTTACTGTACCCGATGCTGTAAAAAAAAAAAACACAAATGCGCGACTAAAATAAAATTAAATACCTATACCCAGTACAACTCATTATTATAGTACTAATATTAAAAGTGGAAGTGTCTTCTATGCTGGCCGGGGAGCGAAAAAATAACGTAGAATAGGCCAGCCCCGTCTCATCCTATGGGTGTCGTAAAAGTCGACTAAGGGAGATTTCCCGGTGTAGACCAATAAGCACCTAGGCGCACCCGAATGGTGGAGGGCAAACCACCAACAACAGTATACCCAAAGAGAGTTGATTTCAGGCAGGCGGCCGGCTGTAAAACCTAAGCCAAAACCTTGAGCAGTATGGATTGGAATGATGTCATTCCAATCACTCTCTCCGTCCATCGGTCTGTCGCCATGGTCCGTTCCGTCTCTTTTCTATACATTCATTCATCACTAGCACCTTTACGGTGTGATTGATGATATGAATCAAAAGGGAGTGCATGTCTTGATGACGTCTGACCGATATGAATGGAAGAGGAAACATACTGCGCCGACCCGAGATAGACTGGGAACAGGGCAGGGAGATGAAGGAGTATAAGATTAAAAGTGGAGGTATATTGAGAGAGGTGCAAAATATTGTCACTTTTGCTTAAAATTTAATAAAGTTGTATATTATTTTGATTTTGATTTTAACATTATAATATAATTAAATATAAAAAAATATGACAAACAAAAATGGGTCATAAAAAGTTAAGCAATCCTGGCTGACAACCAACCGCTCGGACAACCAAACAGGATACTTAAATGTTAGAAAACATAATTATATTAGAAAAAGTTAAGCAATCCGGCTGGCTACACCGATCGGACAACCAAGCAGGATTATTGAAGACGCGGGTTCGAATCCCGCATCAAAACTAATATTTTTTTAATTTTCCCTGACCTATTTTTCTTTGCAATATTTTCTTGTAAAATATTATAGTCTAGAAACCTGATAGCGACCAACGCTTAAACAATGAATCACCCTTAAAGTCTTCTATAAAATAAAACAGACAGACAATATAACGTCCCCTGTAACGTATTCCCAAGGTTTCTTCACTATGACGACGCGACGTCGAGCGAGCAATTATAATAAGACACGACAATTTTATTACCCACACTGCGGGTAATTTTGGCCTTAAGTCACTGCTTATATTAGAATAATTCTTCATTCGGGTCACAGATTAAATGCGAGGGTAATTTATTACACCACTTGGGCCGGATTTAGATTTTATTAAAATATTTCTAACGTTTTGCACCAGGTCGTAAAGGGAAAGATTGAATTGAGTTAAACTGATTAATGCGCTTAGGATCTACGGGAAGCATCTAATAGCATCTATTGCTTCTAGGTCCCATGATCCATGGCTAAAAACATCGGTAAGTCCAACTGGTTTAAGTCAAAATATTTTACAAAGAAAACTTTCAAAAAATGGTTGGTCTGGTGAGATAGGGTACATATATTTATTATATCTTCTAGCATTTATAATATTTTTAAAATAATAATCAAATAATTTAATCTAAAAATTTTAATAAGTCTAAAGTATTCGTAATTATATTTCGCAGCTTCATTCTTAGCGATTTAAGCTTACATGTTGTAGTGGCGCCCCCAAGCGTCACCCTTGCACGGATTTTTAAAGATATTTTTAATTTTTACTATGGCAATATTAAAAAAGATAAATAAACGTTACTACTCGACCAGTCCGGCCGTTACGCTTCCTCATTACGTGTTTCCGTGCCGAACCCTTCGCACGTCAACGGAGCTCACCTACCTACGAATAATTAAAAAAAAAAAAAAAAAAATAACGGCTTTCAACATGGGGAACTATAGAAAATAACGAAGAAAGAAGATACGAAAACTAGAAGCTTATTCGTCTGAAGAGGAATTAAAGAGCATAATAATATATTTAGTGATGCGAACAACTAAAATCGGGGTTGTATCTGTCACATACATACAGAATGCGCAATTGCCAATAATCAGGGCTCTTGTCGTTCTTATTAAAAGATGTGCTACTTATGCCAAGGATATTTCGTGATGCGAACAACTAAAATCGGGGTTGTATCTGTCACATACATACAGAATGCGCAATTGCCAATAATCAGGGCTCTTGTCGTTCTTATTAAAAGATGTGCTACTTATGCCAAGGATATTTCGTGATGCGAACAACTAAAATCGGGGTTGTATCCGTCACATACATACAGAATGCGCAATTGCCAATAATCAGGGCTCTTGTCGTTCTTATTAAAATAAGATGTGAATACCTACATATACCAAGGCTATATATCCTTATTAACATATTCTCAAGAACCAATGTTCTTATAGCTCCATGCCGGAGCACAGTCCCTTGCCAAGCGAGGTTGACGCATGTACTTACATGCGTCAACCTCGCTTGGCAACATCTCATGATGTGTACACGCTCAAGGGACCATCGGCCGCCACTGCCGACGCCTCCGTCGCGGCTCGAGGCAACTTCCGAGTCCGTAGAAGTTCTCACAAGGATGAGACCCTTCAGATCCTCGGCGACACACCCGATCCGGAGACAAGTTGAGCTGCTTCAGTTCAGCAGGATATAGCTGCAAGGTCGCACAAGGTCTTAAAAAAGGAGATCCCTTTTCAAGATTCCTGAGCAAGACTCAAAAGGTTTTTTCTTCAAGTATTTAAGTTATAAATATTTAAGGTAAGGAAAACATATTAATAAATCTGATTCCATCAAATTGCGATTTTTTCTTTTTATTCCTTCTATATTGAACACCGAAGACAAAGCAGCTTTGTCAGTTATTTATATAAAAAAACCGGGGAACTTCAAGACCCTATATCAAGAGAAGCCGGATACGGGGCGACCAGCACCAGGCCCGCGAGAGCAGTGGGCACACCTGCGCGGGCGCCATATATCAGCACCAGCCGGTACCGCCGCCGCCGCAGGCCTACCCGCAGCCGCCTCCGCAGGCGCCGTTATAAGAGGTACTTAACTTATTGTGTTGGTCGATTACGCTACTTCTGTCACGAGTGAACAAGAATGATTTCCTAGGCACATATTATCTAAAAACACATAGCGACCATACATAATACGAAATTGCTATTCAAAGGATTTTGCTGCTTCAAAATTTATAAGTCAAGACTGTTTAATGGCATAAATCAATTGAGTTAAAAGATGTTTATTTTTTAGTAAACATAAAAGAGTCTGATCGATCCATCTTTGCTTTAAATATTGTGGTTGCATTTATAAATTGTTATGTCTACACTTCGGTTTATGTACGGCGGCGCCGTAAGTTTTTACAAAGTTGTTGAAAATACCTCCATTTTAATATTGTGACTGCATTTACGATTTTAATTTCTACCCTTCGGTTTATATCGTCGTATGTTTTTTAGACGTGGGTGCTGGTTCGCCTCTGCCTGCCCCTTCGGGGATGTGGGCGGGATTTATATATGTATCTATGTATGTTTTTTGGAAAGTTGTTTATACCTGTCAGGGAATGCCCTAGAACAAAAAACATACTATATGTATATAATTTATATTGATGCGATGACATCATCTGTTTTGGCCAAAATTATCATGCATGCCAAAATAACCTCAAGATTATCGCTAAACTTGCGATTTGTAGGATTTATCCTAAACAAGGAAGAAAAAAGCTATCTTTTGCCTAGTAAGGATGATACATTTCTGGGTATTATTTTTTAATTCAACAAAGATGATATCAGAACTAACGTTATAGAAAAGAGAAATAAAATTAAACACTATTTACAACAAACGGCTTGGTTGACCGAGTATAAAGGCATCTGCCCGGAATGCCGAGAACGCGGGTTCGATTCCTGCATCAAAACTATGGTTTTTCGAATATTCTCTACTCTAACCACAAATTTCTTTAGCCAATTTACAACATTTTATTAGTAACAGTTAATGAATTTACACTATTTTACAAGTTTAATTAGACTACTTATATTACTTTAACTAGCAATACAGTATTCTTGGCTATACACCATAAATATATAATTACATAATCACAGCTAGAATCAGACCACTGCTTGACCATTCAATAATACCCCCACTTAAATTAAGTGTCTAGGGAGATATGGTAGCGGTGCCGGGTGAAGACATTAATGGAATAGTTACTTTATCTTGTATAAATACCAAGACAACTATAAGGCGAATGCTTTATCGTGTATGAAATTTTCGGACACCGAATGGAAGCTTAGTGATTACGCCTTTAATGAAATAATAAGCTAGCTTGGCAATTTTAATATACGTAGATCTTTTTGCAAGTCGGTCGGTCAAATGTAAAATGCGCTATTTACGTACTTGACAGAGTGACCCCAATGCATGGAATACTGATGTTTTTACTGATATACTGATATATATTTCTAGTGATATTTATTTTTACGCGTTCGCGCTTTACATACTAATTCATAAAAAAAAAAAAAAAAAAAAAAAATAATAATTAAAGATTGTGATTTATAAACCTGAAGGGGTTGTAGTGTTCCCTACTAGCTAACGGTTTTCATTATTTAAATTATTAGATTCCTCTCGCTGTATCAGGTTAAGTTGTCTTTCTTAGTCTTTAGACCTAAAGACCAAAACGGCCGCCTTGGTCGATGGCTCAGATTGCTGGGTATTGGCCAAGAGGTTCCGGGTTCGAATCCTGGTAGGGGCAAACTTTGTGATGACCACAAATGTTTGTTTTCGAGTCATGGTTGTGTATATGTTTATGAAGTATATTTTCAACATATATACATAATTATATTAAAAATATGTCCGTCATCTAGTCTTCATAACACAAGTGCTTAGGCTTACTTTGGGCTAGATGCTAGGTGTGAGTGTAAAAAAAAAAAAAAAAAAAAAGAACATAAATAATACAACAAGCAGGTTGAAATGTTGGGTAACATTTTGTAAGGATAATTATAACTAGTACCACACAGGCTCTGTATCAAGATTTATCGAATTTTTCACAGAAATGTTTGTCAGAGGGGCTAAGTACGGTACCTCAAACTCCTACAAATCGGCACTTACCTTATTATTTAATAAGACATTATAATGATTAAGGATTTAAAAAAAAATATAGAATAATAATAAAAGGAATTAAAATATAATATATGAAAGGAGTTTATAGATTGAGACCAAATACAATATCAGCTGGCACCCAACCTAATATTGTCTTACATTTCAAACTAGTGGCCAAATAAAGATCTCCATATAGAAACCAAAAAGACAGCAACCTGTGTAGATTTCGTCACCGCACATCGGGTCCAAAACACATATATAGGTTATATACATTAATAAAACTAAAAGTAATTTACAGAACCTTAATGAAATAGTTATATTATACCAGAATAGTTATATTATACGTAAAGACCAAATTAATATCAACCCGTTATCAAAATTCTCTAATATAAAGTAGTACTTAGTAGTTCCCTCGCCACGGGTATCATAGATTATTTGAATAGAACATTTTTTCCGCGTGGTTCAGAAGTTCAATTATTTATTACTTTTAAAAAACAATTTCGTAAAATTTGTTGATACATCTACATTTGGCGCTCAAAGCACCGGTCACGCGGTTCATGACGACAGCCAATAAAATTGGGGTTAGCATCGATGTAATACGGAAGGCTGCAGGTTGCAGCAGTAACCCTGAATCATTCACAAGATTCTAAGGCATGTAGGTACTTAAATAATCGTTTTAATTATTAAATAGCTTAGATTAAATTGCTAAGAACAGCAAAGATATAATAATAACAAAATAAAAAATCTAAATAGTTATCTATTTTAATGATTGATTCTTTTTTTTCTTGAGGCATACAATAAATAAAATTGATCGATACTTTAACTTTTAGGGAATATATTTGAAGTCCCTGCTGAAATGTTAAAATAACTATTAAATGGTAACTTTTCTATAAAAGCATAACTTAATCGCTATTCATTGGTTCATGTACCAACCTAACTTAACCAACTCATGTCGGTAAATAGTAAGATTTACCAAAAGGATCAACTAATATAGACGCAATAATTTGTGTAAAGATTAAACATACAAAATAAATAAAAACACTATTTATTTTTACAAGTGCTAGTCTAAGTAAGATAGATCAAATCGTTTTTAGATGGTCTAACAATATTTTTTCCGTTCTATAATAGCTCTCTATTAAAGATTTTTGATAGTGATTTTACTCGATCTTTGTTATCGAACCACTCCATATAATTTAAGGTTATTTATTAATTTAATTAGAATACTAAAAATCAGCTTAGTGTTCTTGAATTAATGCCATGAGATAACATTTTATTAACTAAATGGTTACCAATGGTACCTATACTGTTGTATTTTATATTCGTTTCTCTAAACATCCTACAACATGTAAGCTTAAATCGCTAAGAATGAAGCTGCGAAATATAATTGTAAATCAAACGAACTTACCTGAAGTGAAGTTCGATTATAATTATATGAGCAGCTTCATTCGACGCGATTTATAAGATCCCTCCCAACATCTGTAATGATGTCCATCCCAACCCAAATCCAGACAAATATAAAATACAAAATTACAGAATAGTAGGTAGGTTCGGGCTATAAACTATAATGAGGAAGCGTAACGGCCGGACTGGTCGAGTAGTAACGTTTATTTATCTTTTTTAATATTGCCATAGTAAAAAATAAAAATATCTTTAAAAATCCGTGCAAGGGTGACGCTTGGGGGCGCCACTACAACATGTAAGCTTAAATCGCGTCGAATGAAGCTGCTCATATAATTATAATCGAACTTCACTTCAGGTAAGTTCGTTTGATTTACAAGTATATCGGTCTAAAGTAGTTCAAAACGTTTCAAGGTGTTTTGGTTATGAAGCGTTTAAATCAAATTCTGTCACATTTATGTCAAATGTTTGTGACAGTAATCTTATATTAACCAGGGAACTTCCCCGTGAGGCAATAGTCTAAATACATAGAACCTGGAGAAAGCTGGTGAAACGTGGGTGTTAAATAAAACACGTCTGCTACCATTTAGGCGAGAAAGCGTGATTCAGCGGACATTGCTTGGCTTGCGCAATCATCGGCTGAGCTCGCTAAACCAATACGCTATGGCGCTCCACCAAAGTAGACAGTAATCTTGTAATTCAACTCACAGACAATAGTAAACAGTTAAAAAGCAAACATATTGATTATTGGGTGTGATTATTGAGTGGTCCGCTCAGACTGGATTCAAAATTATTATCAACTCGGTCTGTCCTACTTTTAGTTTCGGACAGGAAAGTTACTCAAGAGATGTTTGTGAGAGTTTGATTAAAATAAATTGCTATGTTCGACTTAGTTTTTTGGGATAGCTTTTTGTATTTCGCCCAGTCTTCTGAACTTCATCCTCATCACATTCATGGCATCCCGTCTCGTAAACTGTCCATACTTTTATAACTTTTCTGTCACTGGTCCCTCTTTCAGACTCTCTTTACGTACTTCAGCAATAGTGAACGTCGGCATTTTTTTTTTCTTTGAAATTCAGAAGTCATCAAAACTGATACCACACGCTTCCCCATAAGCATTTAAAGCGATTCAGTGCCAACGGTTAGAGTGCGACAACGCTCCACTCAGCATATAGCACGGTCTCTCTCGTTCATTCATGGTATGCCCTCAGACCGCTCATCAATCTCGTCTGCTCCTCACCCGACATGTATACTCACACAAACGCAGCTAATGAACTAATGAACGTTTGCAGCTCTGATTACCCGCTTGTATGTTTGCTGTAGGTACTAGGTACGCATAAACGATAGACCGCCTATTATTAACTAATTTGTGTCCTATTCTGCTGCGAACATGTTCGCAATATCCCTACGAACGTTGGCATATCAAGTGTATCCCTAGATATCAATGGATACATTTAATATGCCAATGTTCGTTCGTTGAATAAGAATTGGGGAGCTAGATGGCGGGCCCGTAGTTACACAGTCAATCTCGATCGCGATCCGCGATTAAAATCAATGATCATGATCCAGATTGATTGTGTAAGTAGATTGGCAGCCCTTATTCGGCGGCCCGTTTGATATAGACTGTGTACAATTTTATTTCAATGTTCGCTAAGACCGGTCATTGGATGGGTGACCATAAATGTAATATACTCGAGCTCCTCCGTGCTTTGGAAGTCACGGTAAGCCGTTGGTACCGGCTGCATATGCAGTCGTTAATACCCACCAGCCCGCACTGGGCCAGCGTGGTGGGTTATGGCCCAATCTCCCTATATTCTTCCATCCATAAGGAATGTCCGTGGCCCAGCAAAGGGCTTGTGAAGATGATGATGAAATTCTTTAATGAAATCTAGCTGATTCGTTGATGTTTTCCCCTATCACTTAGGCGTATAAAAATATTCTCAGACCTACTAAATATACACAAAAAATTTCTTGGTCGAGCTGTTTCAGGGGAGACTTTTAACAAACACTGTGACACGAGATTTTTATATTGAGATTATTATATTTTTATAATTTCTATTTGAACTGTATAATATCAGTATCAGAAAGTGACGCATACCTATAGGTATTTATTTATACTTGGGACATGTTATTCGCTCGACGCTCATGAATTTAAAATGGCCGTCCACTAACCCCCGAGAATCTCTGGATACATACTCGCTGGAGTTATGACAGTATTAAAGCGAACTGAAAATTCCGATCGCAACATACAAAGTTCGATGCTATTGGAATTTTTTGCTCAGTGCTATTTATTCTTATGGATCAAACTGACGCTCTGTAATGCTATCTGAATCATTTTAATAGAACTTCGCTTGAAAGTTGGCAGAAACTTCAGGGATTTATTTACTAAGGAAAATACATCGTTGATTGTACATTATTGACAAAAATAAATGTTACTCTATTCAATCATTTCGCGATTAAAAAAGTAAGATGATGATAATTTGATAGAAAACAATTATAGTTAGTGTTCACGGCGAACAAAGGAATTAAAACAATTTAGGTGTAAATTGGTATAAATAGTAATTAGGTAAGTATTTTACAAGTAAGAGAATATAAACTGACATTGAGTGAATGAAGGAAAATTGGGAATGAATGGTATAATCGTATGACTGTATGATTCGTCTGAATTGTGATATAATCTGTGGCGTAGACAGTAGGTTAAGATGATAATAAATAATAAATAAATAAATATTTTTACACTCACACCTATCATCTAGCCCAAAGTAAGTAGCCTAAGCACTTGTGTTATGGATGATGATATAGATGCCGGACATATTTTTAATATAATTATGTATATAAATGTTGAGACTATACTACATAAACATATAAACAACCATGACTCGGGAACATACATTTGTGGTCATCACAAAGTTTGCCCCTACCAGGATTCGAACCTAGAGACCTCTTGGCCAATACCCAGCGGTCTGAGCATTCGACCAAGGCGGCCGTCATGATAAGAGGTAGGGATGAAATTACCTATACTATAAAATAATTTCCATGGCTTTGAGAATTCCCAAAGAAGTGAACTTGAATAATTATGCATATATTTTGTAATAAATAAGATTTAAAAAAAGTCTACTTCCTTTAGTACACTACTTAATACCGAATGAAATATAATAGTTTAGTAAATAACTTTTACTTTTTAAATTTAAAGTTTTTCAACTACATAGTTGAAAGTTTTGCATTTATTCCGATAAATGTAAAATATTATCTTCGTGGACCATCCAGGCATCAGTAATAATGAAAGTTCAATTCCAATATTCAGTTCTGTAAACTGAATAGTAAACGGTAAAGTCACATCAAAAGGACATTTTCAATATAGGTACCTTCAAATAGATGCTGGTGTTTGTTTGACGGGAGAGTTAATAATTTGTATTCGCAGTTTTCGTACAGGGCGAGGGCAAGTGATTCGAGGGACAGACGGCCTGTTTGCTCACCCCTCCAGCGCGTAATATAGTGAGTGCCCGGGTCTTCATACTCCTCAAGCTGTTGACAAATGCAATGTGAAAAGATCGGAGGGTAGCTCTGAAAGGACTCGTACGAGATAGGGCGCTGGCGCCGTGTTCACGTTTTTGTGTTGGCATTAAACAAATTAAAAAGTAGTCGTACAATGTTTTTGTTTAAATATTATTACTGCAACGAGGTTAGAGTGGAGCTCGCTAGCGCAGTGGGATAACGCGCTCGGGCTGCGATTGCGTAAACTAAGCAATGTTTGTAGGGCCGGTCATTGGATGGGTGACTAAAAACTAAATGTCTCAAGCTGCTGCGTGTTTTGGAAGGCAGGTGGAGCCGTTAGTCCCGGCTGCGTCTACAGTCGTCAATACCGACAAACCCGCCCTGGGCCTGCGTGGTGGGTTATGGCCCGTTCTCCCAATATTCTTCCATCAATAGGGGCTTGTACCCCAGCAGTGGGGACATTAAAGGGCTGGTGATGATGATGGCTACATACAACGGTTTTACATGTAGCCAGACTCACCTAAGAGATTCTGCGTTAATTTAAACCGGTGTTGTAAAACAAAACTAAACTTTATTCCATTAAACACCGAAAGCCCAGTCTTCGTCAGCACAGTGAAAAGCTCCGCTTGCACATTCCAATCCACTTAAAACAGAAAAATACTGCATCAATCCGGTTAAATTAAAGAACGAACTAATGCAGGGAACATGAGAAATGGGATTTGAGGGGGAGACTCGCTTACACATGGCGGGTGATTCACATCGGAATAAAACTGTTTTTGCACACAAAATAAAATACGAGACTGCGTTAAGAGACCACTCCAATCTTGACTAATTACATGAAACTGACTTGAAAATACTGCAACGATGCGGGTCATACATACATAGAACACGCCTATTTACAGATAGGCAGAGGTTGTGTGGGTGTTAATACATCATACAAGAACATTATATAAATGTTAGAAAAATTAGTACATACAAACAAAATTGTGGTTAGAAAAAGTTCGATTAATTATTTATAGTCTTGATAATTAATTAATTATAGTACGTCTTTAAAGTCTTGATCTTCCCTCCCGCGTCAAGACTAATTATTTATTTTTTTTAACTTTTTCTTACCACAATTCTCTTTGTACACATCTTTAGCATTAACGGTTTGCATTTAACGTTTATAACTGACGTTTTTAGGTACAGCAGTGTTGTGTCGCGTTTCATTGTAAACGGGCCTTGAAAGTAAAACCCCTTTTAGAAAAACAATCCCTTATAAAACATCTGAAGCTGGTAGCCATTTGATGAACGGAACTGTTTTTATTGACGAAAACACAAATTAGTTTCACCGAGCAACTGTTATTATTATCGTTCAACTATTTGGTTTGTCCGTTCGAAATAACATTCGTCTGGTCGGTTTCCCAACAAAGACTAAATATGCCGAATAAAATGTACGTGGAGCAACAGTTTATTTACATTCATTGTAACACTGGATGTTCAAAATATTTGTAATACATACATTAATCACGCCTATATTCTGGAAGGGGTAGGCAGGTGTTAATTCACCTATGAGGTCATATATCGGGCACTGAAATCGCTGTATGTACCTATTACTAGGTGGTGTAAGAGGAACGCTGGTGCCCATTGCTCATTGCTGTTCAAACCCCGCCTTGTATGACACCCACGGGAGAGATGGGAGTAGTGACAATTGTATTCTGCTCTGCCGTCACCACACGGCAATTTAACTGTGATTCCCAAAAATAAACTTATTATCGATATATCCGACAAATCAAGAAGTGAAGTGTCCTTAATCAGGAAAATTGTATAGCCATCCCACGCTAGTCCCTCTACTCAAAGTTTGGACTGCTTCCGAACATAGAGATAAACTTCGATATTGTTGATATTCTATACAGCCAGTGGGAGGGAAATTAGGCATTGTTACGAATGAATTATTCACGTGCAGGGACAATAGATATTAATCTTCCGAGATGACAAGAACTGACTTTGGATAATCTTGTATTTGTTCGTTTAATTGCAATTTATATCGGTACCCTTTAATAAGTTGGTGAGACGTTACTAACTTTGAATTATGATAGCTAAAATGCAATGGCCGTATAGTGTCACCACCCCTTATCTCACCTGCAGGTGTCGTAATTGTATAAGGCAACTAAGGGTTAAGACAGCGATCAGTAATGCATTGTATTGCGATTTCCGTGCCAGGCGAATAGCAATAGGCTCGCCACCTATAACATGGGGCCTAACCCATACATGGGGTTTAATCTTTAGTCGCCTTGTGCGACACCCGCGGGAAAGATGGGGGTGGTGACAATTGCCTTCTGCTCTGCCGTCACCACATGGCACTGGCCGTGATACTTATGTAATGTTAATCACCTTTATGAATATTCAGACAAAAACTTTCAACTGCTTACCAAAAGTATCTGTATCAGTATCTGTGTATTGGAGTTGTGAATTTCTATTGATACAGACACAAACAGTTTGTTTGTTTGTTTGGTTGGTTGGTTGAACGCGGTAATCTCAGAAACTACTGACTCAAATTGAAAAATTAATTTTGTGTTGGATCGTCCATTTATCGAGAAAGGCTTATAGGCTATAATATAACCGACATTAACGCGAGCGAAGCCGCGGGCGACCACTAGTTAATGATATTCACCTTTATGAATATTTAGACAACTAACTTTAAACTGTTTCCTAAAAAATCTGGGTTTCGAAGAGGTGAATCTCCATCGACAGAAACAGTTATGCTTGATTTAATAAAATAATAAAATCGCTCCCTATTGCTAATTTCCATACCGCTCCGTTATCTGTGTCACAATAGCGCGTCAATCATCTACAGGGCCCGCCAGTTTTAATATCTGAAATCCCTACCGTTGTGCGATATTGTTTCTCAAAATTTATGTATCACGGTGATCTAGATTTTATATGGGGCAATTGTAAATTTGTTTTTATACCAGACAGGGAAGCTCTTGGCCTCTCACCTCCCTTGCATCTCATCGGCCTCATCTCACCTGATGGAAAGTGACGATAAGAGCTGAAGATGGAATCGAGCTTCAACCGAAACCCACAACCACAGAGGTGCTGGCAATCTTATCACAAATTGATGGTGACGGCAGAGTAGAATACAATTGTCACCACCCCAAATCTCTCCCGTGGGTGTCGTACAAGGCGACTAAGGATAAATCAGTGATGAGGAATGGGCAGCAGCGTTCCTCTTATACCATCTAGCTATACTGCGACTTTTGTGCTCGATAAATGGCAATAGGCTCGCCACCTATTACATGGGACCTAACATAACTGGCGAAACGTGGGTGCTAGTTCACCTCTGCCTACCCCCTTCGGGGATATAGGCGTGATTTATGTATGTATGTATGTATGATTGAAAAAAATAATGCTGCTAACATGATTAAGGCGAAAGTTTTTGATAAATAATTAATTGCAAATATTGCAATTACTTACTAAAACTTTTTCCTGTCTGTAGATTATTTGTAGCAATTACTGCCTCGCTTAAGTGGATTAGAAGAAGTCAAAGAGCTGACACGTTAAATGAAGCTAATCTGTGTCGTCAAAGAGAGAGGCCGTTTTAGTATTCTCCTATCTTTGATCCAACATACATAACATACATACATAAATCACGCCTATATCCCCAAAGGGGTAGGCAGAGGTGAACTAGCACCCACGTTTCGCCAATTATGTTTGGTCCCATGTAATAGTTGGCGAGCCTTTTGCTATTTATCTGGCACTAAAGTCGCAGTACATTGCTAGATGGTATAAGAGGAACGCTGCTGCCCATTCCTCATCACTGCTTTATCGTTAGTCGCCTTGTACGACACCCACGGGAGAGATTTGGGGTGGTGACAAATATATTCTACTCTGCCGTCACCACTCGGCAACTTTTATCGTTTTTGATAAGCGTCACTTTGATCTAACGCTTATCAAAAATGATAAAAGTCCTTACTAAATGGGGATTTAGTTCATTTGTAAATATCGAATGTTAGTTATTATTTTATATTTGAGAGGAGGTCGATAGCAGTGCCGTAACGCCTAGGTATGTATGTACAGTATAGCAAGCCGGATAGGTTAAAACTAAAATGATCTAAAGTTTCTGAGAATAATTAAATCTTACAACGATACTAGGCTTCTTCAACAGGATATAAATAGACTTGTGGAATGGTGCAAAAATAATAAAATGATTCTGAACTCTCACAAGTGCCATCATATAAAATTTTCACGGAATCACAATGTTATAGAAGGTAACGGTTTATCAATAATGTTAAAATAAATGAAGTCAATACAATTAAAGACCTTGGCGTTTTATATGACAAAAAAATAACTTTTATACCGCATTTAGATAACATCACTAAAAAGGCTTCTAAAATGTTGGGTTTTGTTTTAAGAAATTGCAAGTCATTCAGTTGCATCAAAACAAAAATTTTGCTTTATAATAGCCTGGTTCGAAACAGTTTGAAGTATTGTAGTGTGGTATGGAGACCCCACTATGCTACACATTCTTTGCGCCTTGAACGTGTACAAAAGAGATTCTTGTGGCATTTGGCGTTTTCATTGGGTAAAGCAAAGAAAATTAAATCATACAAAGACAGACTTAATTACTTCGAAATCACCTCCCTCTCCAAGAGAAGAGCTATATTGGACGCTAAATTCATAAGTAAGATTTTGAATAATAATATCCAATGTCCACAGCTTCTAAATCTTATTAGCATGCGTGTTCCGAATAGGATTCCTCGTAAGCCGATCAGCCCGCTTTGTCCACCTTTGAGAAGAACAGTTTTGGGTGCTAACTCCCTATGCGAGATTTTGCAAAATTTTGAATGGCCTCAGTGATAAAATTGATATTCACTTTGACAGTCCCGGGGCGTTGACTTCGACCCTGCATAAATACGTATCTGATTGAGGTTCAAAGGTTTTTCTGTTTATTTATAGTGTTGCAATTGTTGATAAGACAAATAAATAAATTAAAAAATATGAAAAAAAACTCACATAATAATAATTATGCGGCGAAAAACTCAGGGGCTTTCGTTCCATAAATAGCTATAATATGACCTCTTTTAAACGGAAATCAAAGCAAACCAATGCAAACAAGTAGGCATGAAATTAAAAGACACGATAAAATGCTAAAACTTGATCAAGCAATTTTATAACAGAGAGCAAAATCGGAGGGAAATTCCTGTTTCCGTGCTCTTTGAAGCAATATTTTCAATAAACCGTATTGAACTTTCAAGTTACCAATTTCCAAAGAAAAGTTGGGAATCAAATCGCAATTTTAAGTCTCTTTGAGCGGATTTTTTTCGTGTCGTTCGGCGTATAAGAATTCGAACTCGTATCGGAATTGTGAATCGCGATCTGGGCGAGCGTGATTTAATTCGATTCAGCTTGGGAACATGCCTTCAGAGATTAATATGTCATGACCTCATTGAAATATATTTATGAGCAATACGACGGAATGAGCCAGCATAAACCAGCCAGTAGAATGGTAATAAAGAAGCAATTTCAATATTTACTGTATCAGATACTAATTGAAACAGTGATCGTATTTTTGGACGAGATTTGATGTATTTTGTTTTACTGTGTCTAGTCAAGGTTGCAGCAACAGAAAAATGGCTTGGAGACAGCCATTTGCCATGATGTTTTACAGCACAAACATAATGCCGTCCAAAACACTAACGCTTGGGCTCCAGGCGGGCTCTTCGTGACGTCAAAGATACTATCAGAATTGGTTTGTTCCATTTCTGAGAAATAAATGAATACATAGACTATTAAGTCTAAACATTACATGTCTGAGTATATTCGAATATTCCAGATAAGGCAATAAGCAGAAGAAACGTTTTTAAAATCATGGTTTTCAAAAAATTATAAATATTCCACACGTCTAAAAGTATTTGATCACTGAGTTATCGAAATTATTAATTTTACGAAAGTCTAACAATAAAAAAAATCTGAGCTGGATAAAGTCTAAATAAATTTTAGGTAACGAAAACCTATACACAACTATTAACGATAAACCTTGGAATATTTTTCACAATTATTATTGTATAATTTGTACACAAGATATCATTTCACCCAGTAAGCCCTGTTTCTAACTTGGTCTAAATTCACTCTAAAGATGTCGTTGTTTCCAAGAAACTCATTATCTAAAACAGTTTTTACTTTTCGCGAAATGTTATGCTTAATTTAACCAGATTCGCAAAGTTGGAGTTGTATCTTGAAGAAAGCAAACAATTAAAACTGAACTTACCTTACCCTTTAATTCTTTTAAGTCTCGCGATAACCGAGGCTTATTTATATCTGATCTTTTGTCTTCTTTGTGGACTGCGCTTCTCAAAATACACCCGGATATCCATTAATTTAAACAGTTAAATGAACTGTTTTTATTCCCAAATGAATAGCATTTATAATAAAGATAATAAGCTCAGATAAGTCCAAAATAAATTAAAATCAGATAATAGTAGATTATATCATAAGGGACTAAAGCAGTGTCTTATGTCACGGGTGCAGACTTGTATCCCGAGCGCAATGAAGGACTATAGTTTACTCCCGAGCGAAGCGAGGGATTTAAGAATAGAGTCTTGAATGGAGTCATAGATTCAAGCGCACCCAAGATATAAGACTGCTTTCCGCCGAGAAATATACTCTGCTTTTCGTACCAACTGCGAGGAAAAAAAACAATTTTCTTAAAATTTTATTAATTATTCAATATTTTATTTGTTAAATCAAAAGTATAGGTTTACATTGGAAACATTGGTCCAATTATTAATACTCGAGAGTTGTTTTTATTAGGAACATTTAAAATTGCTGGTGTTGTAATTGATATTTTTAATCTGTGTCTCAATATTTATTCTTACATGATATTTAAACAGTATTCAAAAAATTAAACTCCTTATCTTCATAATAAATAAGATATAGGCCTACCAGAATCTAATGGCAAATTGGAAAATAAACAATTGTATTATGCAACCCTGGGGAAATTGAACTAAATGGTTTTGATACTTTTTAATTTTTATTTATATTTCAGACGTAGCATTAGACAATGTATTATTTATGCTTGGTTAAGATATAGTTATTATGATTGTTAACATTTCATAAATTAGAACAAGATTGAGAGGGGCAATAATACTACTAAAGTGCTGTTTGAAATATTATTATACAATAAGAAGCATCAAGCATCTAGCCGTGTGGTGACGGCAGAGTAGAATACAATTGTCACCACCCCAAATCTCTCCCGTGGGTGTCGTACAAGGCGACTAAGGATAAATCAGTGATGAGGAATGGGCAGCAGCGTTCCTCTTATACCATCTAGCTATGTACCTACTGCGACTTTTGTGCCCGATAAATGGCAATAGGCTCGCCACCTATTACATGGGACCTAACATAACTGGCGAAACGTGGGTGCTAGTTCACCTCTGCCTACCCCTTCGGGGATATAGGCGTGATTTATGTATGTATGTATGTAGAAGCATCAAAAACTGAGAAAAGTCAGATAGGTCCTTGTTAACTTTGTCTTTCTTGATATCTACTAAAAACCTTCTGTTAAATAGTCGTACTGACTTGGTATCATTTTACACAACAACCGTTACATCGATGCAATTTATGAATTATTGGTACCTTTCGGGTTAAGCTAGGAAAAACTTGAGTACCACTAGTTGACCTTCAAAAAAGAGCAGGGTCAGAAAATGTTGGGTGCCTGTGCCGGACGTGGTAGCTATTAATCAAAAAGTTATCGCCAAAGTTAACCTGCCTGACTCCAACTACCATAGTAATTTAATGATTTTTAAGATCTTATAGATTAAGGTATTTTAGAAATCTATTTATTATAAAGATTGGAATGATGTCATCTGGATTTGGATGTGTCTCTGTTATCAGTCTCTTGATATGGTTGTTTCCATCACTTTTCAATAAATTCGTTCATCACTCCATCATACACCCACATCCATCAGCACCTTGCCAGTGTGATGGACGATTATGATTCCAAAGGGAATGAAAGTAATTGATACTTTTTATTTATCTTAGAGAGTTTGGGACAGTGCCAATTTGTTTGAAATTTACTTTTATTTGAATAGGACATCCATAAACATGGATAATTTGGCCGTGAATTAACCAAGCCACGTTATATTTAAATCGGGTTTTATTATTCGTCTAGGGAATATTCTTTGAGAATTTGTCATTGAATTATATTATTACCTACTGTTTCTTTTTGTAATAAAAATAATGTCTAAATTATTACAGCCATAACGTTAACTTCTCGAAATTTATTCCTTTTACTCAACCAAAATATTCGTAAGTAGGTACTTTATTTTACATAGCACAAAAAGGACATTCATGGATTGTTAAGTATCAAAAGTCTTGAGCATGAGCTGTAATGTAATGTCACTTTGATAAATAGGCTTCGTAAAAACTATGATTTTTTGAAATTGCTTTTTGAAGATATTTCTGAAATTAAATTTGCAGATGGCAAATGGCAACATAGCCGAAATGCCATTATAAGAAGAAGAAGAAATTAAATTTGAGTTTTAGTTATACTTCTTTAAAACACAATTTGACGTCAACCAACAAAAAGTTACGGCGACTTGATTCGAATAAATTGCATCGTCAATACCAATTACATTACATTGCTTTGACCATTCGGTCCGAAATAAATCAGGACCGGATCGAAAGCAATATTTTCCTTGAAAACATCTTATCCAATTAAGTATTGACAAGCCCACAACAAAACACATGAATGAACATGACTTGGCTTACCGCTCCGATGACCGCGGATTTTCGTTTTATTCAAACTCATATTTCTTGCCCAACATGCGAAGGTTGTATTCAACTTTGCTGTGACGCAAGAAGGTGGATTATGGCTTGGCGTGGCAAAGGGTAGGGTCATAAACGAAATCATGAATGAAATGCGTGGTGAGTATATGCCAATAAAAGAATGAAGGGTTGCTTTGAGTTCAACGGTTACTTCTCATAGCGTGAGTGGTTGCAAAGTCACTCATTGACGATCTCTAAAAATGGACAAGGTCGATTTTTGTTATTTATGTACGGGAAATTGCCTTTTAATTCCAACTTCTGCTTACTTCTGCATTGCATTGCTAAATCGAACATATGTGATTATGTTCGACTCGGTTCCAACAGACATTTAGAATGACGGTATGTCATTGTGCAAGGTTCTTAAATCCTAAATTGGTCTTACAACTTTTACTTACATATATAATCCACGCTTATGTTCTCTGTATGTATGGCTTTGGACACGCACACTTTGTCATTAAATAAACCCGAGCCAGTAGGCATTTAGATAGAAAACTGATTCTAAATCATGAGCAATAAATAAATAAGGACGAACTTAATAAAGGCAGACTTTACAGGCTAGTCAATTCGAAATCCCAATCGTCACGGCAAGGCAAACTTGGCACAGAGCAGGGCACAAAACAAATGTTTACCAACCTTTCCTAGCACCCAATTACAATTGAACCCTTTACCAACATAACTTCGAACCTCCTCACTTTATCAGCGAAGAATGTTGGAGGTCTCCTTACGTTGGATATTTGGAGGTCAGACGTGATTATTTCAACGAATTTTTTCGTCGGTCTGATGTCCGAATTCATTTCGTACAGCCCACTCGTATACATTGTGTACATTATACATGACCAACCAACCTTGGTTCTATTGGCACGGAGCAGAGTACATGTAACTGAAGAACGTTGATTGAAGTTTTTACCTAGACATTACGAAAACCTTTATTGCTTGAGTCAGATCTAATTTCTTAATGCAGTACGATCATAAACTTTCAGCCCTCTTCCTAGGTTGCCTGGGGTCGGAGCGAGGGTGTCCGTAATAGGCAGCCACTCTGGACTATCTCTTCATTTTATGGATTATTGAATTCACAATTTTCACTCTTTGAAAAATTTCAAAAAAATTAATAATGAGCATTGGAGAAGTGCTTTCAATTCAAATATTCAACTTTAATGGTTATCAAGATTGTGTTCCCGTCTAGATGAACACTAAGCTGGTTGAATTGAAGACAACAATCCAAAATAGTATTGCGAATAGGACGATAAGGAGTTATGAATTATAACTGTAGTATGATCGAGACTTTCTGAACTGTACAGATAAACAAGATATATTGGAGTGCCGACAGCGTTAGAAGACTGTTGTTATCTTAGACAGTCGATTTGCGTATTACAAAACGGCTTAGAACTGCTGTAATAAGAATAGAAATTTACTATTATCGTCAAGAACTAACTCTGATGTGGACTACACCAGAATCTTTTCACCAGATTGATTGGAATCATCTGGACTAGATTGCTGTAAAAATATCATCATCGTTATGCCCTGTTCTCGGATTATCTGGTATCGGCGCAGTATGTTTCCTTTTTTATATCGGTCAGACGTCTTCGAGCTTTTCACTCCTTTTGAATGAATAACATTCATCACATCGGAAAGGTGCTAGTGTTGAATGAACGTGTACAAAAGTGATCGAAACAACCAGCAGGACCATTTAAAGATGGCAATCCAGACTGCACAAGTTTTGGGCTTAGGTTTTACAACAGACCAACTCTCTTTGGGTTGGTATACTGTTGTTGGTGCGTGTTTTATGATACACATAGGGTGCGTCGGGGCGGACAGATCCATGTTATTATTTTTTGATCCAAGTCCAGTGCTTGTAGCCAAGTGGCAAATTATACAACGTTTCTATCGAACAAATGTCAATTTTGATAACTACTCTTACATTTTGACACGACAGTCCCAATAGTTAGTTTTATTCATTTTTATTCTATTGTCTGTTGAAACCATTGAACTACTATTACTAGCGTATAGAAGCGACACCGCAAACAAGAAATGTAGTCCGTGCGTTGATGACTCACTTAGTCATTCGCCAACGCTCGAAGCGACTGCTTGCCAAATAGATCGATTTAAAAATGCCTTCTTGTGTGTTAAAAACATGCAACAATGAATCAAAAACAAAACAAAAAGATAGTGGTGTGACTTATCATCGTTAATTGTAACAAAATATTAATTAAAACATATCAAATATTAATTTAATAGTATAATTCCACATTTGCAATGCATAATCTATATTTTTGTTAGACTGCGTTGAAAGAAACGCGTAAGCGCCATGAAACCGGCGGCGCTTACGATGTTTTGGTCGCGAGAAAACTGTATTCTATAAGCGATCAGCGCTGCATGTTTTAATACTTTGGTTAGACGATAATCGACTGCTAATTGTGCTAGCGCTTATGTTTTTTGTTTAGCGCTGCAGCATATAACTGATTCCACGCCACGCTCGCCCGCCCGCCCCGCACACCCCGCCACCGTAGGTAGATTCGAGTTGGGAGAATATTTTTGTTTGGCATAGCGTCTCTAGTTTACCTTATAACTCAATGGTTGAAACCATGTATTTAGAAAAAGAATTATTTTACAGCAACCTTACCTTTACATCTTTATCATTCCAGACGCCAGCCTAGTTAAGTGTGAAACGGAACAGGAAATGAAGGGAGCGGGCGACGAAATCGCGTCACGGGATTCAAGAGGTGATTGAAGTAGTGGAGGTAGTTCGTTTTTAGCCTTGAAACCTACTTGGGTCTAGGTATCATTAAATTCAATTATTTATTCAAAGCGATAAGCGAGCGATGGTATTTAATAATGTAACATAAATACCAAACGCTAAGTCAAAAAGCAGTATCTCACATTCATTTATTTTTCTGATTTTATTGTACCAAATGTACTGCGATTTCGATGGCAATAGGCTCGACGTCTATTTATCACATGGGTTCTGACTACATTGGCGAAACGTGGGTGTTAATTCAGGATCCCTTCTGGGATATAGCCGTGATTTGTGTATGTATGTAAATCGGAGTATATTTCAATAGGAACGCTGCTGTCCATTTCTCATCGCTGTATTAATTCTTAATCGCCTTCTATTTATTTATTTATTTTATTTTATTACACGGGTCTGGGCCCAATTACAATTTTTTGATACCCGCGGGAGAGATTGGGGTTGGTGACAATTGTATTCTGCTCTGACGTCACACGGCACAGACTTATGAAGTTATTCAGTTATCAAGAAAATATTTACAGTGTCTGCCTCTAAGCAACCTCAATACACTTGCTCGAGCCTAACGTTAATTAACCACTCTACATGTTTACGAGACGTTTTGTCTCAAAATCTTAAGTACATAAAACAAACTGTTACATGTGTTGTTAATTGTACTCCACCAGTTTCGTGTCTGGAGTGAACTGAGTAATTGTCGGCTACTTAGGGTTTACTTAAAGTGCACATACACACAGGATTTTGTGAATTCCAACTTCTCACTAACCGCAACGTAATCTTAGAACTATTGACGGAGCTTCAGCAATGCTTTCCTTAGCCCGTAAAAGTAAAGTTTCCACTTTGAAACTGTTGGATCTTTAGATTTTTAGATTTTGCTTTTTATATTTTAAGGTTGCAAATTAATTCTTGAATTGATTGACTCCGGATTTTTATTATGTTTCATATCGTATCTAATTACTAAATAAAATAAAAATATTCTTTGAAACGCACCAATTTTGGTGCCCTAACGAAAATCTGTACGAAAGTATTAAAATTTTATTGTTCGAAAACTGCAGTCGACAGCACATCAGGCTATATACAGAACTGTCAATTATCTCTAATCGAATAATATCAACCTTAAATTACTTGGCTTAAATAATTGAGTAGATTGATATAGTTTAACATCTTGCAGTTGCCTTACATGCTGTCGCCTGTACCAATGGTCAAAATAGTTAATAAAATTGGCTATTAAGAACAATATCGTTAACAACATAAAAACATAATTAAATGCAGACTTAAGAGTTAAGAGTTACCACCTCAATAAACTGCCGCATATCGGCTGTAAGCATTAGGGACTAAGGGATAACCCGTGGGCGGGGGACCCGTATATATTTCTACGTCTACCCCCACTATGTGAAACGGAATAAGTTGCCACTGAGATGTCACATCGAAAAACAAACTAGCGGCGATCGCTTTTTATTCAACTGCTAAACAAATGACTGTTCTCTTTGCGTCGTCATAATGTCAAATCAATTTTTTTTTCATAAAAGCAGACAATCAGTCCACTTTCGGATTATAATAGAAAGGCGTAAGTGTGCCAAATTTAACGAATAAGTAAAAAAATACAATCATTTTCCTGAATTTTCATATAAATTTTCTAC
Organism: Cataclysta lemnata; assembly: GCA_963931975.1. Classification (NCBI taxonomy): domain Eukaryota; kingdom Metazoa; phylum Arthropoda; class Insecta; order Lepidoptera; family Crambidae; genus Cataclysta; species Cataclysta lemnata. Next base: position 15,711,688 of record OZ008341.1, on the reverse strand, counting down.
ATAAAGTCTTGGATTGTCTAGAAAGACAATCAAAGAGTTAGTCTCCCCGTCAGCATGGCTGCTGTAAAGTGATCAAAACATTGGGTTAAATAATAATAATAATACCCAACACCTAAATATACTCATCAATAGAAGATGTTCTATTTCAAATGTGTAGTTCTCGTGCAAATAGAAGGGAACATTACAAAATCTCGCATCAACCTGTCCGCACATTAAATCTTTCAACGGAAAAGTATCCGGCAATAAACAAAAACGGAAACTCAACACATTTGGATTACCAAAAGATCGGGGGCTTAACAATTTTGTCGGCCATACTTTACCGCGGTCGTCGAAGCAAATATTTATGCCGCACTCTGGTAAGCAGATAAAGCAAACATGTAGTATACTTTATTCAAACGGTAGCCACCACGAGCCATGATCCATGCGTGTTTAAGCATTTACACCGTTACGAAAGAGCACACAAGAGGATGCATTGTGGTGACTCTCCCGCTATTGCATGGTGCATGAAATGAGGCGGTTAAATGTGGATGTGCTTACACCTCTACCTACAACAACTACAACAACCTCTACAACACCGTATAAGGAAAAAAACCTAAATGTAGGAAAGTATGAAAGAACACAACTATGAATGAAAGAGCAAAGAGTATGTATGAAAGAGCACAACTATTCTAACACATACCTAAATCACGGCATATATTTAGCAATTATGCTAGCTCCCATGTTATAGGTGGCGAACCTATTGTCGTCTATCGGGTATGTAAATCGCTGTATATTTCAAGATATAAGTAGATAGGTATAATATAACAAGGAATGGGCAGTAGCGTTCCTGAAGAACTATCTAGTAAATTACTGCGATTAAAGTTGCAATATTCTCGCCCCCTCTTACATAAAACCTGAAATAAGCTAGAGAATGGTGAGTGTTCATACATCACAGCACCCAAAAAGGCTTGAATTATCTACGTATGAAAGAGCACAGATATTCTCATACATAAATAAACATCGTCTATTTATCCCCGAAGGGATAGGCAATGGTGACTTAATACCCTTGATTTGCCTAATATGTTTGGTCCCAATTTGTGGTGAGCCTATTACCTAATTGTGATATATCGGACACGTAAGACGTAGTATATTGCTAGACGGTATAAGAGGAACGCTTGTGCCCATTACTCATCAATGTATCAACCCTTAGTCGGCTTGTACGACACCCGCCAGAGAATATGGAGGTGGTGACAATTGAATTCTGCTCTGTCGTCACCACACGGCACCAGGCACATAGCACCATAAAATCTGTAGCAGAATAATCAATTGACAGAAATGATGAATATGTTAGGTTTTTAAAAAAGAGTCCAAGCAAAATGTTACAAAACGGTGTGACAGTCGGAATGGTGGCGATGTCATTATTTATTCCGTACACATTAGTATGAGGCTTAGAGGACTCCTTGACGGATTAGAACGCGAAAAAAGACTTAGCTCAAAAAGATTTGGGCACTCTTTTTACGGGTACGTTGACCGAGTTCGACAAGTCTGGGGTTTGAGTGCGACGAATGAGACACGTCAATTGTTACTTTATTTCTCAAACCGTTTCCACAATCAGGCAGAGCGTCGAACAGATGATGTTGTGCACAGATCTTCTTCTTCTCCCTGCCCTGCTCCCAGTCTATCTGGGGTCGACGCAGTATGTTCCCTCTTCCATTCACACCGGTCATACGTCATCAAGCCATCCATTCCCTTTTGATTCATATCATCCATCACACCGGAAAGGTGTTCGTGATGAATAAATAAGTACATAGAAAAGAGACGCAGCTGTAAAGTGATCGAAACGTTAGGTTTAATAATAAAATTATCAGACACCTACGCGACTCTAATTTGTAAAAGTTTCTTTATTTCAAATATGTAGTGTTGTGTGTGCAAATTCAAGACAATATTATAAAACCTTTAAGTACACAAAAACACGAACCGAACAGACCGTAGAATAAAAATACAAAACAGTGTTTTAAAATACCTTGCAGATAGAACACAGTGAGAGGCAAATGTTTGCTTAAAATTATTGAACAGATAATCCCGGGAAGCGCCGATAAACAATCGGAACCAAGTGATTCAATAACAATTCAATAAAGAGGAGCGAAATTGATTGGAAAGAGACATTTGTTTCTGAATGTACCGCTGGGCAATTAAATACAAGCCAGCGGGACAGAAATCGCGCGCTAGTGATGAGTGTCGAGTCGTGAATTAATTTTGAGTATGTACTCGATTAATTTACGGTTTTAGACGAAAAATTTAAAAAGAAATCTATTACAAAAATTACGCCTATTTATTTATCCCCGAAGCGGCAGGCAGACGCGTATTCAGACCCTCATACCAGGAGACTTTATGGTCACTGCAAAAATTTTTGGAATTCGCTCAGACTATCAAACTGAACAAATTTTACTATGGGAGCAACTCTAAATTCACGAAAAAAATAACAGCTGTTTCATACATTTCGGTCTAGTAAGTATTATTATTTTGTATGCAACAGCTGATATTTTTTCGTGAATTTGGAGTTCCTCCCCTGGTGAAATTTGTTCAGTTTGATGGTCTGAACGAATTCCAAAAATGTTTGCAGTGACCATAAAGTCTCCAGGGCCCGTAGCCAAGTGGCAGTCGTTTCATAACGATAAGGCGTCGAAACTCGTCACGATCGGCCATATTACTTTGGTGACTACAGCGTCTTAGCTTGCGCTACCAACATAACTAGGAACTTACGAAGACGATTTTGGTCACGTGATTTCACGACGACTTACGTCAAATCCCATACATTTTGCTTTATCGAACTTCGTTAACTTTTTCGGTATGTTATTTTGTCTAGGCCGCCTGGTATAGTCATATATGTTCGGTCCATGTATTACGGCGAGCGCTATTGCCATCTAACGGGCACGTTAATCGCAGTATATTACTAGGTGAAAACATGTATTGTCCTCTTTATCTTTATAATAATGTTTTTAATAAATATGGTTGGACGGACAGACAGACAAGTCGGGCTGGCGAAGGTAACCGTTGACATGCTGTCAAGGCGCACCGTAAACCTACACTTGGGTCACAACTTCCAAGCGCTGCTTCCCTCTCAGTCACACTATGGACCCGGCAACAGTGAATCCATGAAATGCTACGAATTTTCGTCTTGTTTTATATATTTATATAATAATGATAAGACAATAAGTTTATAAAGCAAACCCAAGCTTAACCGAACGCACGGTATTTGTAAAAATATCTGCTTTGGAATGTTTGAAATTTATTTCTACATTGCGAGGGTTGCCTTACAACGTAAAGTGTAAAGGTTAGAAAAATTTCGGCAAGTTAATTAGTGTCTTGGGTGGCCGAGCGGTCAGGCACCCGGATAGCAGCGGACGCGGGTTCGATTCCCGCCTCAAGATCATAATTTTTCGAAATTCTTTTTCTAATCATTAAAATCTTTGTACTAATTTTTCTAACATTTATATAATATTAAAATTAAAAATCGGATAGACAATAAGTGTGTGTATAAGTAAGTTTAAATAAAAATCAAATAATAATGATTATTGCATCCCTCTCTCGACTCCGATACATCACTAGCAGTGTCAGTTGCACTGCATATCCACAATAATCCCCCGAAAGTATAATAGCTTCCGAATTAAGTCCACGTGCGTATTCAACCACAGCACACAACACAATTGCAACTCCATTAAAACTTGTTAATTACTTTTTTAATGCGGACCGAAAAACTTTTGAACGGGACAATTGGTCCGGTTCGTGATTAAATCTGCCGGTGTGTTTTTCGGTGAACCGTGTTTTCGGCGAAATGCGCTTGTGTGAAGTGAAACCATTTGCTAACGGTTTTTATTTATTTATTTATAGGTACACAATAGTTGCCTATTATAAATAATGCTACTAATATTATAAATACGAAAGTATGTATGAATGTACTTGTGTTTGCTACGCTTTCAAGCAAAACTACAGAATGGATTTTAATGAAAATTTACCTTAATACAGCTCAAACATCAAAATAACACATACCTATTTACTTACCCATACTCATAATAGCAAATCAGTGTCTAAACACTGCTTTAACTAAATCACTGATCTGTCTCTTTTCATCACAGCGTAAACACAGTTTGTCAGAAAGAGACAGCTTATTTGAATTTATGAAATTATAAACTTCGTAGATCGGCGAATAGTGTCAACTAACCAGGAGAAATCAGATCGCAACTTCCAATTTAACTCCCCAATATAATAGCAAACAGCCGTCGACGAAGCAAAGTTTTGTATAGAAATATTTGTTACATACAATTCGGCCGACTGGGATTTTCAATTTGTTCATTGAACACAAACGTAAATTGATTAGGAATTTTCTTATTTCCGACCGCGCGTCCCAAGAAAAAGATCCTTGTTTTAAATTAGATTGTCAAGAGCGATTTCATGTTTACGAGATTGAAGGATAAAATGCAAATAAAGAAAAATATTGCGAATATTTTTATATAAACACGTGCCTTAAATATTTTCTTCTCAAATGCCATTAAATGTAAATAAATACATCTATCAACATCTACAAGTAGTTTCCCATCCAGTTATGGTAATATTTTATTTAGAATACATAATAAATATTGAGCAAAGCTTGAGCTTTGGTGAGAAGCTCGATAGCATAGTGGCTTAGCGCGCTTGGCCTAAAACTATCTCGATTCTCAAGAATCGAGATAGTTTTAGGACGAAAATAGTCCAAAGCACGAAAGAACTCAAGTTCTTTCGTGCTTTGGAAGGCAAGCCGTTGGGCCCGACTGCATCATTAATACCTCAATACCAATCACTGGGCCAGCATGGTGTGTTATTTATGGCCCATACTTCTTTCACTTTAAAATAATATTTTCATTAAATAGTAGCGTGATTTATGTGGATTTTTCATTGCACTTCCCGACTCGATTCCTAATCGCTATTCTAGAACAAAACTACGAAGAGCTTACAAACGGATTTCCTAACTTTTTGGGTTCAATATCGGAAACTTTTTGACTGTGTAACATGCATTCGGATGGCTGTGATGAATAAATGGATAAAACGTATGTGATGACATATCATCACCATCATCTCTTATTTGTGCTTTGCTTATGAGAGGATTGGGCGTTATCTACTGTACGGGTAGTGTACAATATGCAAGTACAATTTTATAACCCTAACCCCCGAATACAGAAACGCTACACAAAGTTTGAGTGCAGGACTCAAACTTTAAGTTTAAACATTTAAGTGTTGTCAAAATTGACTTTTTTCTATACAAATTTTGACAGGTATTTGTCCACTTAACTTTATAAGCAGTGTTCAAAATTTGAGTAGCGTTTCTGTATTCGGTGATTAGTTACCTTGTACGTTACCCGCGTGAAAGACCTATTATTCGACAGACAACCATAGAATGAAAAATTAAAACCATTTATGATTACTAGGCATTCAAACAGTCTAAAGGCTTTTTATTAATTCAGGTATCCTAGCAAACTAGAAGAAGAAGAAGCCAAGCCTATAATTGCTTTAGTCAATCCCCCGGCAAACGCTGAGCGAAATTCGATATGAAATTTAAATAAGCTACGGGTGGGTGTATACCCAACCTTATAACAATTAAAGCATGTTTTGAGTTTGCAGAAACAAATACGAATATTCTCATCACTTTTCTTGAACGTAGAGATAAGTTGGCGATACACATGCCTGTAAAAAGAAAAGTAGCGTGCATGCTTGTTAGTGGCATGCGGAATGTTGGTACATTTGCAAGTTAAACTTGCATGCAATTTGCGTCATAGTATGGCTGTATTTGCAAGACGTAAACAAAGGCAAGTCGGTACTTTCACTGACATATGCCAGTTTCGTAGCCCCGCGTCCCTCCCTCTTGTTGCATGCTGGTAAATGAAATGTTGTGCTATCTACTTACGTGGCAGATACAGGCATGCCAGTTAGCGTATACATGTGCATGTGCAGGGAGCTTTTATGCAAGTGTGCCTGCTACGGGCATGTGTATTGCCACCTTATCAGAGAGAAAAATATAATTTATAACAATGTACATTAAAATTGTAACAATGTACATTACATTAACATTACAACAATGTATATTCATAGTATAATGTAATAGGTTGGGAAAAAAGTTTCTTCGCATTTTTTATGAAAATTCAAAACATTTTTTAATATAGTTTATTTACATTTAACTAAAGTATGTAGGTACCATTTTGTTCGATAACTTTTTGCCATCTTGTAGGTAGGGACATGATCCCATTGCTATAGAAATTTTGGGACTTCTGGTCAAAATACCGCGACAAGTGGTTTTGGCAGTCCTCTCGTGATGTTAACCTGACACTGCCTAAAGAATTCTGAAGAGACCGAAACAGGTGGAAATTTGAAGGTGCAAGGTCAGGACTATACGGCGGATGCATTAACACCTCCCAGCCAAACTCTCTTAATTTTTGCTGAGTGGCTAAAGATGTGTGAGGTCTAGCGTTATCATGATGAAAAACCACACCCCTTCTGTTGATTAATTCCGGCCGCTTTCTCTCAACTTCTTGCTTTAATCTCATCAGTTGTTCGCAGTAGAGTTCAGAAACGATGGTCCTGCCTGGTGGAAACAGCTCATAATGAATAATGCCCTTCCAATCCCACCACACACACAGCATCACCTTGTTGGGAGTTAACCCGGGTTTCGCCACAGTCTGTGAAGCCTGACCGGCCTTTGACCACGACCTTTTTCGCACGTTCTTGTCGTACGTGATCCACTTTTCATCACCAGTTATCAGCTTCTTCAAAAATGGTTCGGTTTCATTACGTCGTAATAAAGAATCACAAATGAGTACACGGTTCATTAGGTTTCTTTCAGTGAGCTCGTGAGGTACCCAAATGTCGAGCATTTTTGTGTACCCAGTTTTTTTCAAATGCGCCAAAACTGTTTTGTCGTCAATTCCCAGTTCTTCAGCAACGTCGTAACTACTGACATGCCGATCTTGCTCCACTTTTTCAAAAATGGCATCCATTTTATCTGTAATAGGGCGACCAGAGCGACGTGCATCTTTAACATCAAAATTTCCGGATTGAAAACGCTTAAACCAAATTTGTGCTACTCTCACAGACACTGCACTAGGTCCATAAACATCGCAAATTTTTTTCGCGGCTTGCGTTGCATTTTTACCTTTTTTGTAGTAAAATTTTAAAATGCATCGAATTTCTTCATTAGATTCACTCATCTTGGCGGTACGAAAAACAAATGAAAATCACACATTTTCCTAATTTGAATTTGGAATTATGTTCTTTAAAATTTAAACTTTCAATGATACCAAAACCAGCCAGATACAAATAGTATAGCCAAAGAGATTTTATTACAAGTTTATACATACTATAATGCGAAAAGACTTTTTCCCCAACCTAACATTGTGATAAAGTATAACATTACATTACAAAGTAGGTGCCGGTGCTGAAATACCAAGGAGTCGGGCGCAGTCGTTGCGACTGACCGCAAAGCAAATTAGGGCATTAATTATTCGCCTTATTCCTATTCGAGTAAAGCACAATTTGCAACAGCTCAACCACCCGTCCAGTTAGGCTGACTTTCGTTGCTTCACTTTTACATAAATACATAATTCATCCTCTGGGGCATTCCGTAATAAATGACTTCCAAGTTCGGCTATTAATCGTAGCCAAAAGTAAAATAGCTCAATCCGAACTTGGTGAACACGGGAACTTTTCCGATATTTTAGTCTACAATTAAAAAGATGCAGACCCAGTATTGACTTTTCGAGTTAAATGCATTTTTGTTAGGTTTTATTTGTGATTTCAAAGTGCTACGTCACTGGGAACATTATACACAATCATGTTTTAAGGGTTCCCGTTTATGATGAGTCAGAAGATCGGTTTTTCGGCTCTGAATTTTGCTAAATAAAATTAAGACGACATGCTTAAGTTTATGGTCTACGTTTCCCATTGAACTTAATTTTACTCAAGCAGTATTACGTCACTTTTTATTTTAATTTGAACATTATAATAAATGTTGGAAAAATTGGTGGAAAGAAAATCGTTTTCAATTTGATAATATTGAAAACGAAGTCCAAAGGACATTAATTTGTTTGCAAGATTTAAAATGGCAATATCAATTGAAAAGGTGCCGTATGCAAATAGCGCCCGTGACAGAAAAGTTGAAAGGGATTCGGCGGTCTTGGTATTTAATGAAAGATGATGAATGTTTGGGGGTGGGTGTACGGAGCAGGGACGGTAATAAAATGGAGAAAAAAATGCATTAATTCCATAATACGTGCAATTAAAGACAATGCTAAGCAGATAGGTGATTTTATAACGCGGACGGCTGATTAAGACGAATGTTAATAAAAATTACAATAAAAACATTACAAACTTCACGATAAACAATATGTCTGGTTTTGAATCCTGGTAGGAGGAAATATTGTGTGATGAAATTTATAAGTATTTTGTTTAGTATTGGTATAAAAAGGGAAAGAAAGAAATAAACAAACAAAGGAAGAAAAAGGAAAGAAAGTAACTATTTATTGACCTCACGTCAGTAAATATTGTTTTCACTTCTCATGCTCTGAAAGTGGTTATTTGTGCAGGATATAGGCTGCACAAAATCGAATTTTGTGCTCTAGAGCATTAACGTATCTACTCATAAATGTATCGATAATAAGGCAAAGAAAATGAGCCATGCAGCCAAACAATAAGAAATTCAGAGATAGAATTTGTTATTTTTTAATATTTACTTAAAAATATTTGCCTAATGTGTTTTTTAAGACATAAAAGATATTAAAATTTTAATTCAAGCAGGTACGGTCGGTTATTAAATTAATTTAAGAAAATTATTATTTCAAAATTAATTTAATACTTGGCTGTATATGTCTGCAGCCCAAGCCTTATATCAATGAGAAAAACAATTGAGTGTTTGGCGCGTTTCGTGGTGTCAATCAGATTTTTTTTCAATAATTTTTAAATTGGTTCATAGTGGATTTTGTGCAGTGAAAGTGGTGTTATTTTGATGCACAAGCATTCGTGTTGATGTACAATTATGCAGAATCATTGAAAACAAGTCTTATGATGTGTTTGATGTTGTGGTGAAGATCACTATAAAAAGTGGTTTTATCCATTTCATCAGTCACCATCATGAACTCTGTTACCATTCAATTCGCGCCAAGCACTCCCTAGATGCGATAAAATGTGTGACACCCATATTTTAACGTAAAATTCATTGCATTCATTCTTATCACCCACTCATTATTTCATACGACTACAGATAAAATATACACTAAAAAATTGGCTGTATGGGCTAGACCCTTTGCCTTCCCTAAAATATAGGGAGAATTAAAAAAAAAAAAAGATAAACACTTTCCGTCAGTACTAATTTTAGTTTGAATTTTAAGAAATTATATGAGAAATTCTGATTTATTTCCTCGCAATCGAAGTGAAAAGCAGAGTTTCTACCTCGTCCACAAAACTATTTTTATCCTCGACATTACTATCAGCCCTCGCCTACGGCTCGGGCTGCTAAAAGTCTCGGACAAAAATGATTCGTTTTGTGCACTTGATGGAAAATCTACTATTTCATCCCACCATCTCGGAAAAGGCGTTTTTGCTCTTCGATATCTGAGTGCAAAAGCCGTTTTTATCCTCTAGAGGTTAAAGTAAATTTGAATTTAGAACATCGTGTGCAATGAGTTTGTGAATTCAAAACATCATTATACATATTTATTTCTACCTCCATGGTGCCGAAATTGTCATGCAACCTATTTTAATTTGCTAAAAACTCAGACTCAGAACCTTCTTGGTGTACTTTTTTGTAATTTGCTTTGCGCGCGCCATTTTCTTTTCACGTCATAAATTTGTTAAAACCTAGGAGTTCCGTGACGGTCAATCAGCTTGGCTGCAATCTTGCTTTAAACATTTTGATCGTCTACAACGCTTGCTTGATGCTTGAGTCAAGCATTTAAAAGCTTTTTAGGTCTGTTTGATTTGTTTACCCTAGCAACGGAACAAAAACATACAGAAAATCAACGTGCTTGACTCAAGCTGATTGACCATCTCGGAGTAATTTTTATTAGGATTTACAGGTGTGTCTGGATGAATGTTGCGGGTGTGGCTGGGTGGATGGGTGGCTGTTGGAGCTGTGTCTGGGTGAATGGGTGTTTTGAGGGTGTGTCTAGGTGAATGAGTGTTTTGTGGGTGTGTCTGGGTGAATGGGTTTTTGTAGGTGTGTCTGAATGGATGGGTGAGAATTGTGGGTGTTTCTGGGTGATTGAGTGTTTTTTGGGTGTGATTGGGTGTTTTGTAGGTGTTTCTGGGTGAATGGGTGTTTTTTGGGTGTTTCTGGGTTAATTGGTGTTTTGTGGGTGTTTCTCGGTGAATGGGTGTTTTGTGGGTGTTTCTGGGTGAATGGGTGTTTTGTGGGTGTTTCTGAGTGAATGGGTGTTTCTGGGTGAATGGATATTTTGTGTGTTTCTGGGTGAATGGGTGTTTTTTGGGTGTTTCTGGGTAAATGGGTGTTTCTGGATAAATGGGTGTTTCTGGGTGAATGGGTGTTTTGTGGGTGTTTCTGGGTGAATGGGTGTTTTTTGGGTGTGTCTGAGTGGATGGGTGTTTATTGCGGGTGTTAATGTTGTGGGTGTTTCTGGGTGGGTGTTGAGAGTGTGTTTGGGTTAATGGGAGGGTGTTATGGAAGTTTCTGGGTGAAAACAGAAACTGTTGTGATTGTATTTTTTTTTGTATTTTGCAATTTCCTCGTTGGGGGGGATGAAAAGTTACGTGTTGCACTCGAGTGCAAAGATTTTTCACCTTGTGCTCTTTTGATTCCCTCGCTATCGCTCAGGATTCTAATTTTTGAATCACTCGCTACGCTCGTGATTCAATTTTAGAATCCTTCGCTAGCTCGGTCATCAAAATTGAGCACGCGGTTAAAAAACAACTTTGCACTCACGTACAACAAATAACTATTTTCTTTCTCTTCGGAGTTTCACAACTTCATTAATAAATAAGAATACAACTAGGTACAGTGCCTCTAGATGGCTTGAGAATATATGATGATGAATATACACAGAAACACGATTTAGTCATTTTCTCTTCTACATACATACATACATAAATCACGCCTATATCCCTGAAGGGGTAGGCAGAGGTGAACTAGCACCCACGTTTCGCCAACTATGTCAGGTCCCATGTAATAGGTAGCGAGCCTATTGCCTATAAAGCTTCTATATTCGACTCAAAAGTTCAGTTTAGTTTTCTAATACAGCAGACAACGTAAGTCCCACCGTCGTTCCTGTGTGTCAGAGAAGAATCGGCGGCCATTACGTCGCAAGGTTTACCACTTTAATAAGCTGTGCCCTGTATAAAATTGAGCGGGCACAAATTACCAAGAGCCCTGTGTTACTGCGTTGGCTCGAAATTACAGGAACAGACTCACTTTCATTAGGCATAATCTACAGGGCCCGTGCCAATTCAAGGTTTAATTTCGTCGGCGGCACAAAGAAAGGGTGGGCCGTAAATTTGGCATGTTAGTGCCATCACTGGAGCCTTGCATTGTTATACTAAGCCGACGGTGTGGAAGCAAAAAGTACGAAACGGCAGTGAAATGAAGGCTAACTGTTTTTCTGCCATTATCGTCGTCACCTGTCATCATGTGACCAAACATATACAATTATGCCTATATCCTCGAAGGGGTATGCAGAGGTGAAGTGGTCACAGGTCTCAGCACCATTATGTGATCCACGAATGCCCGATGATACCTTAAGGATACCTTATCTATAAAGCGTTTATTAGACCTGTTATCATGTACTACTTATTGATCAGACTGTTGAGCTATGAAGAAGACCGATGAAAGAAATTTCACAAACACGTAGAGATAAGATATACCTAGGTCACGTCTATTTATCACCAAGGAGGTAAGGCAGAGGTGAATTAACACCTACTTGTCGTCAATTAGGTTAGGTCCTATGTAATAGCGAGCCTATGGGCATCTTTCGGGCACGTAAGTCGCAGTAATATTGATGAATAAACATCATACCAATCTCCTTTCTCCCAAACTATTTTCCATACACTGATTTTAAATTTCGCGCCACGGCGAACTCTCAATTGACTTGCCGGTGAGGCGACGACGCCAACGCCGCTGTGGAAAAATAAAACTTAATATGGCCGCCTGAGCTACCTACACCGCGCGCGCGTATAAAGAAAAATTGTTAATCAGAAAACTACATGCTTGCTAGAAGCTTACTGACTGAATTGTGAACAATCAACTCCTGCTTGACGTGGGATTCAAAGAAGTCGAGTGCAAACTAGTGTATTTGTTGAGTTTCGCTGGCCGGCCGGCACGCAGCCCCGTCGTTGGTGTCTCTTCATATCTCATACCCACCCAGGTTAGTGTTTGTGCTTGTCTTTGCCACTGTAAGTCACAGGATTTAGAAATACAATCTTCGGATAATGCAGTAGCTTCTCCAGCAAAGCCTATCCAATTGATATGTAGTATAAAAGGAACGCTGCTGCCCATTACTCATCTCTGTCTATATCTTTGGGTCCCAATATTCTTTCTACAGTTGCCTTGCATTATTTGTTAAATAACGATAAATAACAGAATTTAGTCGTGTTTTTAAAATAACAGAGCTCGCTAGCGCAGTGGCACAGCGCGCTTGGCCAGCGATTGCTTAAACTAAACCATTTCGCTAAGGCCGGTCATTGGATGGGTGACCAAAAATTTACTATCACGAGCTCCTCCGTGCTTCGGAAGGCACGTTAAGCCGGTGGTCCCGGCTGCATCTGCAGTCGTTAATACCCACCAACCCGCACTGGGCCAGCGTGGTGGGTTATGGCCCAATCTCCCTATATTCTTCCATCTATAGGGAAGGCCCGTTCCCCAGCAGTGGGGACATTAAAGGTCTAGTGATGATGATGATGATGAACAGAAGTTGCTAAGCAACCAAGCTGTACAACGTATATCTTCAACTGTTGATAGAATATTGGGACCCGCCGTTAGTCGCCATGTACGACACACGCGGGAGCGATTGGAGGTGGTGACAATAGTATTCTGTTCTGCCGTCACCACACGGAACTTTGTAATAACTTTTCCGGTTAATAATAATGGTGACTGCTCAGTTTATTTTTAGTCTTAGTTATCAGCACGTTTCAACTTTTAGTCATTACCGCGACGTACGACAAGCAGGTTTTGTACAGACGAGCGTTTATATGAAAAATGAAGATAAGTTTACTATACCCAGCTTCGATCAAAAGAAAATTTTGATTGATATAATACTTTACCGACTTACTGTAATTGTTTTCTATTTATTGTAGAAATCTATATTTAATTAATATAAGTGTTAGTTTTTCAAATAATATAAAATGGCACTTAAAAATATACTATTTATCATGCCTATTTATCCCCGAAAGGTCAGCCCGGCTAGTATCACCACCCAAACACGATATGATATCCATTTATCACGTTGAACTTACAAAAATCATTGGATTTTCGACAGTTCAAAGCGATAGATCGATAAGAGACTTATTCAGTAATTCAATTCAGGCTTATTCTAGTGTTATTTAAACCACCTTTCGCCAATTATGTTACGTCACATGGATCAGACACAATTGTAGATTATATACCAAGGGTGATACAACAAAGAATGTCTCAGATCGCTAGAAATTGACGTCCAAGCCAAAGGCGAGGGCGTTAAATATGCGATCGGAGTCTTCCTTTTTCATCGCCCGAAGTAAGATACCCCCCTGACCAGTCAGTGGGATTTTCCGTACGGTAGCGTACGAAAAAATCCACTTTACGGTCAGGTGTGGCATAAGTAAATAAAACAAAAGCAACCATTGCTCGAAGCTGTTGTTAAGTTTAGTTTTATTGTTTAAAAAATATTTATGAAAAAACTAAAGGCCTTTATGGCCTGGTTGGCCGAGTTGTTTAGATCTGCCCGGAATACCATATGAGGACAATATTTTTAGAAAATTTTTCTTTTGCCTTTTAGTACAAACTCAGAGACCTTGAACCGTCTGCTGCATCCAAACGCCCGTCTGCACAGCCACACTACAGCAAAAGTAATTGAAAACGTATTCAACATTTTCAATATAACTTTGGCGAAATAGAGAAGCAAAACTGTGGTTATTAATCACGAGCTTGTTTTGCGAGCGGATAATTAAACTTCTAAAGTAGAACTAAGCGCGCGTCAGGCTTTACAGCTGTATGGATACGTAAATCATATTTCTTTGCATGTAAAGAGTCGTTACAGAGGAGCTCGCTAGCGCAGTGGGATAGCGCGCTTGGCCTGCGATTGCGTAAACTAAGCAATGTTCGCTAAGGCCGGTCATTGGATGGGTGACCAAAAATTTATTATCTCGAGTTCCTCCGTGCTTCGGAAGGCACGTTAAGCCATCCCGGCTGCATCTGCAGTCGTTATTACCCATCAAACCCGCACTGGGCCAGCGTGGTGGGTTATGGCCCAATCTCCCTATATTCTTCCATCTATAGGGAAGGTCCGTGCCCCAGCAGTGGGGACATTAAAGGGCTGGTGATGATGATGATGAAAGATCGTTATATAAGCCCACCAATTTAAATGGTCAGGCGGCGAAATTTGGATATTTTTTCTCATGGTTTAGGGAAGCTCTTGCCCTTCATCTCACCTGATAGCAAGTGACAATTAAGAGCCGAAGATGCAATCGAGTTTACCTGGAACCCTCAACGACAGAGGGGCTGGCAATCTTATCACAAATTGTAACTACAATTTACCCACAAATTTTCACATTTCTTTGACACCCTTTGTTCACCACGTAGCAAACGAAACAATGTTTCTGTCAAAGATTTTGGGGTTAGAAAAAGAATTTCGAAAAATTATGATCTTGAGGCCTCCTCAGTGTCTTGATCCTGAGTGTCTTGGGTGGCCGAGCGGTCAGGCACCTGCCCGGATAGCAGCGGACGCGGGTTCGATTCCCGCCTCAAGATCATAATTTTTCGAAATTCTTTTTCTAACCCCAAAATCTTTGTACTAATTTTTCTAACATTTATATAATGTTAAAATTAAAATCGAATAATGTTTCTGTCAAATAAATGTCAATTTTTGACAACTGCCTACCTACTACACACATATATACAAACATACATAAATCACCCCTATATCCCCGAAGGGGTAGGCAGAGGTGAACTAGCACCCGCGTTTCGCCAATTATGTTAGGTCCCATGTGGCGAGCCTATTGCCATTTATCGGGCACAAAAGTCGCAGTTAGCAATGTACCTAACATTGCTAGGTGTCTGTCCCCTGAGGCCCTCGCGATATACTGTAGTCGCTTCGGCCTCACTTTGTTGGCTGCTGTTGGCCCACATCTTAGTGGTCAACACCGGTCCACATCGGAACAAACGTAGTGTGTAAGTTGCCCATGTAAACTAACTTGTGTATCATATAGAACATTACTTTGAATAAAATATGATATGAAAAAAAAAAACATTGCTAGGTGGTATAAGAAGAACGCTGCTGCCCACCCTTCATCACTGATTTATCCTTAGTCGCCTTGTACGACACCCACGGAAGAGATTTGGGGTGGTGACAATTGTATTCTACTCTGCCGTCACCACACGGCTCACCTACTACACTGTAATAAATTCGTTCGATCAAGAATAAGAAGATAGTCACTTGTCGCGCCCTGTTGTGCAAATTGCAATAAATGTAACATGTGCAATTGTGCATTATCTATTTTGGAAAAAAAGAAAAAATTGACAAATAATTCACACTCCACAGCTTATCCAAAAAGAAAGCGTGACCACACGTGCATTGGCGTCTTAACGGAGCAAAGTTTTGATTGCTTTCGTGTTCTCCGGTGGCATTTTAATGGCTGTGCCAATTTCGATGGCAGGGTTCAAAGTGAAGTCGATCTTGTCATAAAACTTTGCACTCGAATACAATTTCGTTTTTAGTACCAATGTGTAAACAGCAAACTCCATAAAATGGTTTCATATTCGTCGAAACATGACATACTCACCTGGGTTGTCGATGACTAACTGCCGCACTCAGAGACGTCAATTAACTTTAATGAGTATTTTATGTCAAAAATTGTCATTCAAATCTAAACCATAGACCCGGCAAGAATAGCGACTAGTTTTGAATTGTCATTTCTTGACGTTAAATACTCATTAACGTTATTTGACGTCTCTGAGTGCGGCAGTAAGATTTTTAGAGGGGAACAGGGCCTAAAACGGACATAATGTGTGAAAAATCGTGTGAAGTGTCAATAAGAGTAGTTGTCAAATATTTATAATAATGTGTGTTCTATTAATTCGAATAGATTAGCCACTAGTCAAGGCCCAATGTTTTATTGGTATAGGTACCGGGAATATAGTTACGTATATGAATATCTAAACTGCACTACCTAAACAATTTCTTTAAAACACCTCGTTTACGCAGCGTAAATTTCTGGTCTTGACGATTCATGAGTGTATTGTAATCATACAAATTTTGATTTGATTTGATTTGACAACAGCTGTATTCGCTTCATCTATGGCCTGCGTAAATTCGACCACATATCCGCATATCGGCGTAAGCTGAAATGGCTGACAATACGCCAACGACGGAACTTAAGGATCGTCTCCACACTTTTTTAATTATTAATGATCCACGTGCACCTGAATATTTGAGATGCAAATTTCAATATTTAGGTGCCTCTCATGCCCGCTTTCTTCGATCAGACAGCAAACTAACTTTAGCAATGCCTCTTCACCGTACTGGTTTTATTTCTAACTCTTCTATTTCTCCTTCTATTCAAACTATTCAAAGAGCAAAAAATAAACTTCCTTTAAAAAAACTTGTTCGTACCCACTATTTGAATTCTCCAAGTGGTTGATCGCATTATCTGTTTTGAAAAGATTGACATTATTATTCAATTATTATTTACTTCGTATATATTATTATTATGTATTTGTTACCCATATATTATTATATGTTAATGTTTTCAATATTATAGTTTATTATTAATGATAATATATTGTATTTAGCTTGTAGGTATTATTTGTATTTTATGTACCGATATTGATATTTGTATGTTACCATAATATATTTATAACTGTTTTAAATTTACGTTATTTTAACGTTACCTACTCATTTTACGCACCACCAAAACATTTTCTGTACTCAGCTTTCTGGTTGACTGGTAGAGAATGCCTTATGGCATTAAGTCCGCCAATTGTACCTTGTATTTTGTGTGCAATTAAGTTTTAAATAAATACATAAAACACCAAAAATAATGTTCATCAAACTTCAGGGTACCGAATAAAATACGCGGTTCCGTTTATAACCATTCGTAATAATAAAAATTCTAATGACAGTAGTCCTTGAATACATTATTTTTGGGTACACAATAAAATGTTTTATGTGATTATCCTCTAAATATCACAATATAAAGACCTATTCACATCGACTGGACCGCATCGAGCTCAGGGAATTAAGATTCTGGATTTATGCCGTGTGGTGATTCTGCTCTGAGAATACAATTGTCACCACCCCCATCTCTCCCGAGGGTGTCATGTACAAGGTGACTAAGGGTTAAGACAGCGATGAGTAATGGGCAGCGGCGTTCGTCTTTAACCTTACCACCTACCAATATACGTGACCGATGGATGGCAATAGGCTCGCCACCTATTATATGGTATTAACATAATTGATGAAATGTGGATGTTAATTCTCATATGCCTACCCCATCAGAGATAAATAGGTGTTATTTATGTATTTTTGCACCGTATTTACACAGTGATGACACTTCGGAAACGTACTTTTTAACTGAATTGATTTTGCTAAAAAAACGTACTTTTTAACTGAATTGATTTTGCTAAAAAACCAACTAAATGCATAGTCGATACATTTTTATCGTCAAAACTATTCGCTTAAGCACTAAAATTATACAACTTTGACATGTATTTAATAATCTGCTTTAAGATTGGTTTTGACATGAAAAAATAAGTGCAATACATCATTACTGTATCTTTTACCTCCTGAAGGGAAACCATTTCTCAGCATCTCAAAAGTACCTCATTAAACGAGACAACTTTACGTATCTGGTCGTCATCAAACGCTAAAAGTGCAATTTCAGCCATTTCAGTTGAGCAATTTCGAAAAAAATAAATTTCCTTGTACTAACTTATAAAGCAGATGTTAACTTTTTACACTGCTTACTTTGGTTTAGGTGTAATCATCATCATAACCAGTAACACAGGGGCTGTTAATTTCACACTCGATAAGTTAGTCCTAAGTAGCTTACTTGGCACATCATTTGACAGTTGTACTATGAAATATTATGTTAATTGAACTGCCAAGTAAGCTACTCAGAACTTACTTGTCGATTGTGAAACAGGCCCTAAGTCTTATCGTGCCACCCAAAGCAGGGAGAAACTCGAGACAATACATATTTAGTCACCCATCTAATGACCGGCCTCAGCAAACATTGCTTACTTTACACAATCGCAGCGCGATTTAATTAAATTGTCGATAAACGCGGACAAAATATTAATAATCACTGAAGACTTACGCATTATTAATATTAAAAACAAGAGGAGACAGCTATTTAGGTTTGATATTTAGTAAGAAACTTATTACACGATAAAGCTTTCAAAGATTCTCGGTAAATGAGCTTAAGTATATCCAATAACATGTCGAGGTGACCAAAATGATAAACTTTATAATAAATTTTCCTTCTTAACTTTTTTACATTTACCCATAGTCACACCAATTTGTCACAGAGGTGGATAAATGTATGTTATGCGAAGAGATGAAAGCTATATTGCCAGAAGAATGTTAGATATGGACGTAGAAGGACGTAGAAGGAGAGGACTAAAGAAGATATGGGTGGATTGTGTAAAGGAGATATGAAAGAGAGAGATGTGGATGATAAATTGGTGAAGGAAAGAGAGTTGTCGCTGACTAGAGTAATGTACTTGATATGTTACAAACACAACTTCATCGAACATTACATACCGCTTATTGCATTAGGTAACTATGTAATGTATATCTAAGAAGCTGTATGTGTTTGTATAGTGTATAATAATATGTACGTGAGTATAATGTTTATTTCATTAATATTACCGATACGCCGTGTGGTGACGGCAAAGTAGAATACAATTGTCACCACCCCAAATCTCTCCCGCGGGTGTCGTACAAGGCGACTAAGGATAAATGAATGATGAGGAATGGGCAGCAGCATTCCTCTTATACCACCTAACAATAGCAATGTACTGCGACTTTTGTGCGCGATAAATGGCAATAGGCTCGCCACCTATTACATGGGACCTAACATAATTGGCGAAACGTGGGTGCTAGTTCACCTCTGCCTACCCTTTTATGTAGTTTATGTATATATGTTATTTATCTAGCACATTATTATTTACTGTCATCACACCTGTGACTGTAGTGTCGTCGCACCATCTAGCATTTTTCTTACTTGTTTTCCACACAGGTCAACTGGTAGACAATGCCGTACAGCGTTAAGTTTGCCATTTTTATGTTGTATGCGATAAAGTTTAAAATAAACAATACTCATAGAATTAAATGTGTCACACGAATTGGTTTCACCAGTAAAATTCGCGTGTCCGAAGAAAGATGATGGAGCGCGCAGCTTACTTAAGCCTATAATGCCGGACCTCCGAAATCCACCCACGACCCGATCCGCCTACGTCGCTGGCCCGGACACATTCGACTCTAATAACACAGTATACCCATAACAGTAGTTTATCTGCGGCCTGTCGGCGAGTTATTTGTCTACTCTCCGTTGACGGTAGGTGTAAGTAAAGCTGCGGCTGAGAGCGCGAATGTGCCGGGCGGGGACGAGCAGTGAGCGAAAGTGCAATGTACACGCGTGATCACACCAAATTTATGCCCCCTTATTTAATGTCTAGTACGAACACATTCTAATCGGCTAGTTTGTATGAAGACGTATTACTGTTCTGGGTATACTGTGCTAATAATGTTCACACTGAACGTGACCACATCACGTGGTCCACACGTGCCATCCAACATACAACATACCAGAATGGAAGTTATTAATAGCCCACCTAGAAAGGTACCACTATCAAGGACATTAATCTGGGATAAAAATAATCCATTTCGGCCGTTCCCGGACGCGTGAGCAAATTTCTTTGAAAACCGCTCACTCGTAAGCGTGCGAGGTTCGTAAATATATTCGTACCTCCTGACTTCCCCATCGGCAATATCGTCAAAGATTATCATCTACGAATTTTAAGATTCAGTCATTTTTTTTTTGCTTTTTCTTGCAGAACTTTCCTAAAGTAAAGCGCTAGTATAAAACATAGTTTGGTCACACCTGACCACAAAGTGGACTCCCGCCCGCACGCATACGGAAAATCCCACTTCCTGGTAAAGGGGATGACATATAACTAATATATTACTTTCAACGCTTTAGTGGTTCCCAAAAAAAATCTAGATTTGAAACATTTCTTATTCTTAATCTCAGTTCACTTAACATAACTAATATCTGTACTCGTAGATTTTAAAAAATCTATCTTTTTATATTTGTACAACACAGTCAGAGACCATGAAATGAAATATGTCAAGTCTGCCTATGGGGAGTTTAGAAAAGACACGCTTAGTAAAGCGTGTTACCAGAAAATGTATGTTATATTACTTTTCAGATGAGCCTGCATCTAGATATACGCTGCTAACCCTTAATAATAACACTTAAACATACAAAAAATTATACATTTATCTTTGAAATTGCAAAATCATTACTTTTCTACCTGGGAAATTTCGACAAAAAATATTCATAAAATTTAGAGGAAATAATAATTTGGAAATGACAACAACAAGACCAGAACAAGCTGCTAACCATACACAATTATTAAAAACTTCCAAACGCCATACCGTATAAGGACCTAATAAAAGAAAATAGGTGTTGCAAGAAAAAAAAAGCTTCGGTGTTGCCAGTATTAAGGCAACTTGAACACGCGGCCATATGGCAAAAGGCTACATTACGACTAAACACGGTAATAAATAACACGGCAGTAGGAAAGCGATTGTTATCTTAACGACCACGCAACCATTGAGATGAGGAACTTAACTATACGCTGTGACGAACAAAAAATACTGTTTACCAACATTAAGATAAGAAAAACGCAAAACATGGGATTGCGGCGTTTCGTGTGGAGCGGGGCCACTGATTTTTTTTTCGGTTTAGAGTCCATTACTGGTGTGACTCATGAGAACTTTATTTAATCCACATCTTAATGAGCAATGCATACCGAAACGTTTGTAATGATCTTAGAGCCTGTCCACATGAGGCGAGTTTTAGTGTACAACGCCGCTAGAGTGCTACACTATTTTACTAACGCCGATTAATAACGAGCGATGTATTACGAAACGCGTCTCACACGCGCGTAGTTCTGGACAAGTAGGTATGTACTTCGAGCCTTTTCGAATTACGCGCTATTTATTTAGTGATTTCGCGTATACATTACTCGTATGGCGCTACACAATTATTTTACTAAAACCCTTTTTAAAGAGCAGTAGGTACATACCGAAATGTGTTTCACTCGCACTTACATCTGAACAGAGTCTTAGCTTAAAAAGTCATCAGACGGCCGGTTTGGTCGAATGGTTAGAATGCTAGTTATCGGTCCAGAGGTCCCGGGTTCTGGTAGAGATAAAAGTTTGTAATTAACACAGGCATTTGTTCTGGAATCTTGATTACAAATAGGTATATTCATATATTTCCTTCTCTTCTGGTTTGTGGATGACCAAAACCGGCCATCGGTTAAGATATAAATAGGTATTCAATCTTTATGTCGTTTAAGCGTGATTGGACAATTTACTAATTCTCAACTTGTCCAATTTGCAACTGTCCCAAGAGTTAATTGGTCCAATTCGCAATTTGTTAACCTTCGTGGCGTATTGTCTGTTTAGTTTACTGTAATAATTAAATTCGCAATTAAATCTGAGTGTTACCATTCAAATAATATGAGTATAAGTCAGTGCCTAACCAGTCAGTATCCAGAAAAGTTTTCTAATCACGCTTAAAGCTTAGTTGTGAAACATAAAGGCTCTATTCGACTGCCTAATTCTGTATTAATGACGTTCCAGACAGACCTGAAGCACTTTGAAATCTAAATCCGTTCGCAGAGCGTCATCAGTCGGAGAAGTTCCTTTATAATTAGCGGCTACAATTTCCTGCACAGTTAGGGGAAGGTGGCCCAAAGCCGGCATACTGTCTGAAAAGGGTAATCTTGTGTGTCAAATTATTTTCCAATTCGCAAGGTGTGTTGTGGAAACTTTAATTTCTTCCCTAAAAGAAAAGACAACGAGGCTGGCGAGAATATAATATCCATTTTTTTTAATTATTTTATATACAAGAGTGTCCGCTTTAGGCACTATACCCTCTCGGTAGCGTAGGTGGCTTAACGCACTCGATCCGCGATTGCATAAACTAAGCAATGTTTGGCTAAGGCCAGTCATTGGATGGGTGACCAAAAATTTATTATCTCGAGTTCCTCCGTGCTTCGGAAGGAACGTTAAGCTGTTAGTCACGGCTGCACCTGCAGTCGTAATACCCACCAATCCACACTGGACCAGCGTTACATCACTACCACTAAGTTTCTCGGTGAATGGCAATGAGCTTGCCACCTATTACATGGGCCCTGTAAGTCGGTGAAACGCGGCTGCTAAAACGCCTCTACCTACCCCTTAGGGGAGAAGGCGTGATTTATGTATGCAATTATAGATACAAAAGGAAAGCTCCAATGTCCGACGTAGCCACTCCGTTGTTTTTATTATGTACACGCAATTTCAATGAGATTATGCAAATACCCTTTGATGTTCTACGAGAAATAAAAATGTATCTTACCGAGTGTAAAATTATGATTTGGTCACAAAGAAGCTGAATAAAGGCTAACAGATTAATAACTCCAAATGTACAGTCTAAAGAACATCAAGCTGCCACTATATGTCATTTTCTCAATCGAGTTTGTGCTTTACGTCAAACAAGTTAAGGCTTACAGTCGTTAGGGCTTAGTAGTTAAGGTTTATATAGGAGATGGATTACGGTACGGATAACGTTCTCTCATATTTGCACTAGCACTGGCCATTTTTTAGTTTTCCACATTTAACTCACGTATATTTTAATCTACGCGATTAATTGTTTGGCATTTTGAAAAGTCTGTAAAGTCGCTGTCAAGTAAAGGCTATGTAAAAAGATCGCTGTAAAGACTAAATACTTCCTTAAATATAACTCCTGAAGGTGTAGGCTGAGGTGAATTAATACTCATGTCTCCCCGCCTGCCTGACATCTACCCTCTTTGGGTATGCTGTTGTTGGTGGTTTGCGCTCCATCATTCGGGTGCCCCAAGGTACACCGGGGAATCCT
This sequence comes from Cataclysta lemnata, assembly GCA_963931975.1. Classification (NCBI taxonomy): domain Eukaryota; kingdom Metazoa; phylum Arthropoda; class Insecta; order Lepidoptera; family Crambidae; genus Cataclysta; species Cataclysta lemnata. Next base: position 15,688,333 of record OZ008341.1, on the reverse strand, counting down.
CCTTACTGCCGCACTCAGAGATGTCAATTAACAGTAACTTTAATGACTAAACCCGACAAGAATAGCGGCTAGTTTAGAATGGTCATTTTTTTAAATTGAGTACTCATTGACGTTAATTGACGTCTCTGAGTGCGAGTTAGACGACTTAAAACACCTTGTATGTCGGGCAATACAATGCCGTGTGGTGACGGCAGAGTAGAATACAATTGTCACCACCCCAAATCTCTCCCGTGGGTGTCGTACAAGGCGACTAAGGATAAATCAATAATGAGGAACGGGCAGCAGCGTTCCTTTTATACCACTTAGCAATAGCAATGTACTGCGACTTTTGTGCCCGATAAATGACAATAGGCTCGCCACCTATTACATGGGACCTAAAATAATTGGCGAAACGTGGGTGCTAGTTAACCTCTGCCTACCCCTTCGGGGATATAGGCGTGATTTATGTATGTATGTATGTCGGGCACATTCTACGTTATTTTTTCGCTCCCGGGCCAGCATGGAGACTATTCATCGCCAACCCTTTAATGGGGCATAGGGTGGTTGGGCCATAACCCACCATACGCTGGCCCAGTGCGGGTTGGTGGGTAATGGAGGCTATTATCTCGATAATATATTATGGATGGGCTAAAAATTTCATTTCCCGCCGCAAAGAATTCTGTGCACATCCAAAAACATAATATACAATAAACCAGCCCTCCGTATCATTTTGAGTAGCTATAGAATACCCATAAATTCGGCTGGGACTACGTAGGGCTCGTAAAACTTGATGAAATCCCCTTTGAGAGGCCGTTGTCGATAGTGCTTTTGAGATAATCAAAACACATTATTGACTGGAGGCTGTTTGTTAATGAAAATAAATCTATTTCTCTTTTTTTTTCGTTTACTGATGAATCACGCATATATTTGAAGGGGTAGGCGAAGGTGAATTAAACACCCACTTTTCGCCTATTAGGTTAGGTCCGATGTAATAGGTGACGAGCCTACTGCCATCTATCGGGCATGGAAATCGCAGGATATTGCTAGGTGATAGCTGTCTTTACCATTAGTCGCCTTGTATGATAGAGATCCCGGGGGGGGAGAGAGGGGGTGGTGACAATTGTATTCTGCTCTGCCTGTTGCGGTTGCTTGGCAACATTTTCAAGAAAAAAATTTACCTTATTCACAGCAAAAGTTAATGCGAGTCGCTGCATTGCCCGTCGTTTTTTCGCAATTTCTATTTCTGCATCGGTCGCCACTTGTTGGGGATCAGGTGCCATTGTTACGGTCCTAATGATCCCACTTTAATATTAAATAAAATTGGTGAAATAAAATAAAATTCAGCACATATAAAAGAAAACTGTAATGTACTGAACAAAAAATATAATAAAAGACAAACTGTTATTTTACAAGTTGCTTAGCAACCGTCACCTGTTATTTTACATAGTTGCCAAGAAACCGCAACATCGCCGTCATCACACGGCAATAAATACAGACATTTTTTATCTTCAATTTACAGTTAGCTATTTAACGTCTACCAGATGCAGCCGGGACCAATGGCTCAACGTGCCTTCCGAAGCACAGAGAACACAGAGATAATATTTTTGGCCATCCAATGACCGGCCTTAGCGAACTTAAGTGTTCGCAATCGCAGGCCGAGTAAGCTAAGGTTTTGAAGTGTTTAGAGTTGTTAGTACAACTGTCCTTGTCCTGTCGTGAAAACTATATTACCTAAGGGGTAGCTCCGACACCACCACGCAGTTCTTCAATCAATGCCAAATTCACTTTTACTGCCTTTGGAAAAAGAGTGGTTTTGCAACGACCTCGGTTTCCTTTCATTTGTTACTTGTCGCTTAAAAGTCCCGTTCGGTGTCGCAGTGACTTGCAATTTTTCCTTTCAAAGCCTGTTCTCGGCAAGAAAAATTGCCTTTCACTACGTTTTAGCCCCTTTGCCGAAGTAAAATATTTGCGTATCACCAAATGCTTAGGATATTAATCAATGTTTTTATTTATTTTTTTGCAAGTTGCCACAGCATAAATTAGGTGACATTACCCAAAGACCACACTATAAAAGTCCTGTGACTCAACAAATCAACTAACAAAAATGCCTACATTGTTAGTTTGTATGCCCTATACCTAACATTACTAAAGGCTTGGCTTGTCTAGAACTTTCGTAAGTTCTACTCTAGAACGTTTAGGCGACTCACTGAATCTTTTTAAATATGGCAGGGCAGAGAGAGAAGTTATGGTCGTGAAGGTCACTGTTGATATAAAGATTTTGGTGGTTAGAAAAATCGAATTTCGAAAAATTTTAGTCTCGATGCGGGAATCGAAATCGCGTCCGTTGCTATCCGGGCAGGTCCCTGACCGCTCGGCCAACCAAGACACTAATTAACTTGCCGAAATTCTTCTAACCTTTACACTTCACGTTGTAAGCCAACAGTGTTGATATTTAAATTGTGAATAAACGGGATTTATGCCACGACGTGGCAGCCACGTACCTGGATTTTGTTATGATTCCGATATTTCGGCACAGTTACATGCGCCATGGTCACGGATGACTTTTATCCGTTTATTCACAATTTAAAGATGAAAGTGACCACGTAAGCTTAAAACAATACAGTGTTGATATGTTGCGAAGGGACCCCGTTAACCTACACTTGGGTTACAAGCCCCGAGCGTTGTTACTAACGTCCCTATCTGATACACTATATATGGACCTGGCACCCGCTCGGCGAATCCATGAAATGCTAAAGAGTTTTCCTCCTATCATCTTCAGCGTCGTACAGCCACCCATACTGATACCTCAATGGTGATACTGATATCTCTCATCACCGCCATCCTAAACAACTATCTACCGTATGTAGTAAATCTTTGTTTTTTAATAATCTTAAGTATTATTTTTTACCCTCAACCTATCATCTAGCCCAAAGTTAGTAGTAGTTAGTGTTATGGAAACTAGATGAATGACATATTTTGAATATCATAATTATTATGTATATAAATGTTGAAAATATACTACATAAAAGAATACACAGCCATGACTCGGGAACAAATATTTGTGTTCATCTCAAAATTTGCCCCTACCAGGATTCGAACCCGGGACCATCGGGATCCAGCGATCTGAGCATTCGAACAAGCCGGCCGTCAAGTAGAAAAATCTTTTGTTTATTCCTTAAACTGAAACACTTCGCACGTACATTCCGGTCGCCAGTAGTTGCCACTATAGCGACAATGAACAGTCACATCTAATTTATTTAAGTTGCCAACAACAAATTTGTCCGCAATTCCTAAGAGACATATGTTGCCCCAATTCACTAGAAACAGAGCCTAATTTCCTTTCAGAACAGAAATGTTTAATGTCGGCTCCTAGTCGAGACAAATGACTTGGAAATCTACGAACGTGCTTCGGACGACGAACAGCCACTCCATACAAGTGGCCAATCTATTCCAACGAATAGGACACAAATGTATGAAACTGACGTGTTACAGAGAAAACGACCGTCGTGTCAAAGGAAGAGATGTCATTTGTATTATATCCGTTTGAATAGATTATAATAGGTTGGGGGGAAAGTTTCTTCGCATTTTTTAAGAAAATTCAAAACATTTTTTAATATAGTTTATTTACATTTAACTAAAGTATGTAGGTACCATTTTGTTCGATAACTTTTTGCCATCTTGTAGGTAGGGACATGATCCCATTGCTATAGAAATTTTGGGACTTCTGGTCAAAATACCGCGACAAGTGGTTTTGGCAGTCCTCTCGTGATGTTAACCTGACACTGCCTCAAGAATTCTGAAGGGACCGAAACAGGTGGAAATCTGAAGGTGCAAGGTCAGGACTATACGGCGGATGCATTAACACCTCCCAGCCAAACTCTCTTAATTTTTGCTGAGTGGCTAAAGATGTGTGAGGTCTAGCGTTATCATGATGAAAAACCACACCCCTTCTGATGATTAATTCCGGCCGCTTTCTCTCAACTTCTTGCTTTAATCTCATCAGTTGTTCGCAGTAGAGTTCAGAATCGATGGTCCTGCCTGGTGGTAACAGCTCATAATTAATAATGCCCTTCCAATCCCACCACACACACAGCATCACCTTGTTGCGAGTTAACCCGGGTTTCGCCACAGTCTGTAAAGCCTGACCGGCCTTTGACCACGACCTTTTTCGCAAGTTCTTGTCGTACGTGATCCACTTTTCATCACCAGTTATCAGCTTCTTCAAAAATGGTTCGGTTTCATTACGTCGTAATAAAGAATACACGGTTCATTAGGTTTCTTTCAGTGAGCTCGTGAGGTACCCAAATGTCGAGCTTTTTTGTGTACCCAGTTTTTTTCAAATGCGCCAAAACTGTTTTGTGGTCAATTCCCAGTTCTTCAGCTACGTCGTAACTACTGACATGCCGATCTTGCTCCACTTTTTCAAAAATGGCATCCATTTTATCTGTAATAGGGCGACCAGAGCGACGTGCATCTTTGACATCAAAATTTCCGGATTGAAAACGCTTAAACCAAATTTGTGCTACTCTCACAGACACTGCACTAGGTCCATAAACATCGCAAATTTTTTTCGCGGCTTGCGTTGCATTTTTACCTTTTTTGTAGTAAAATTTTAAAATGTATCGAATTTCTTCATTAGATTCACTCATCTTGGCGGTACGAAAACAAAACAAATGAAAATCACACATTTTCCTAATTTGAATTTGGAATTATGTTCTTTAAAATTTAAACTTTTAATGATACCAAAACCAGCCAGATACAAATAGTATAGCCAAAGAGATTTTATTACAAATTTATACATACTATAATGCGAAAAGACTTTTTCCCCAAGTATGTATATATAAGGAGCAGATATATAAGGAGCTCGAGTGAGCAGAAGCTTACCGCGTACGCACCCTTCCTGACTGCACTCCATAATACGCCAAAAATGTATCGCATGTCTCTGGCGCAACATTGTATTAATCATCTCTGTAAACTCTGTCTCGAGAGACCTGCATTATTTTCGTCTCCGACACTCAACGTTCGACGGAGTAGCGTTCCACGCGACGAATACGAAATCGCTTGACGATCTCTTTGGCGAACATAAAACGTTTAAGTATTTACCCAGGCAACTTTGTTGAGGAATTTAGAATAGTTATTCCTGTTGATGTGGACCGGTTTCTTTGAACATTGTGTATGGCATGCGTGATCTGGAATCCAATCAAGGTCCTCCTTGGGATTCCAGATCATGAAGCAGGTTACCGCTAGATTAAGCAGGTGAAATCGGGAAAAAAAGGGATACATACATACATAAATCACGCCTACATCCCCGAAGGGGTAGGCAGAGGTGAACTAGCACCCACGTTTCGCCAAATATGTCAAGTCCCATGTAATATGTGGCGAGCCTATTGCCATTTATCGGGCACAAAAGTCGCAGTACATTGCTAGCCTGGGTGGTATAAGAGGAACGCTGCTGCCCATTCCTAATCATAGTTAGATTTATCCTTAGTCGCCTTGTACGACACCCACGGGAAAGATTTGGGGTGGTGACAATTGTATTCTACTCTGCCGTCACCACGCGGCGGGAAAAAAGAGATGATAATGATAAATACCATTTAACGACTTCATGGTTGCTCAACATTTTTATTTAGCTACCTACAGAGGTATTTAGTACTATTAACTAGTGAAACGTGGAATTTCGCTTATTATTTTATGTGTAGGTCCCATGTATAGGGGGCCAGCTATTGCCGACTAACGGGCACGTAATTCGCAGTATATTGCTAGGTAGCTTAAATAGGATTGTTGATGACTATTACTGATCGCTGGTCTCTACGGATGACACCTGCGAGATGGAGGTGTGTGACAATAGTATTCTGCTCTGCTGTCACCACTTTTCTTTTGTACAAGAAGCCACATGTAGGCAGGTAGATAATAAACAAGTATTGTTACATGAAAGACGAAAATATTACACAACAAGCAATAACTACCAATAAATAGAAACGGCATTGCTTATTCATAGACCTCTATAAATAGACCAATTTAAAATAAGCCCCAGTCATGATTCGCTGCGAATCGCAATTAGCTACTAAAGTAATTTAGTTTACGTTTTCCTTTTGCTTTGATTACGAATTTGTATGCTACTGTATGTATTGTGTACGGCCGCCTTGGTCGAACGCTCAGATTGCTGGGTATTGGCCAAGAGGTCCCGGGTTCGAATCCTGGTAGGGGCAAACTTTGTGGTGACCACAAATGTTTGTTTCCGAGTCATGGTTGTGTATATGTTTATGTAGGATATTTTCAACATTTATATACATAATCATATTAAAAATATGTCCGTCATCTAGAATCCATAACACAAGTGCTTAGGCTACTTACTGTGGGCTAGATGATAGGTGTGAGTGTAATTATTTAAATATTTAAATTAAAGCCGGCAACTCCAAGGGCTTCGAATAGTAAAGGTACAGCAACAGCACGTCTACCACAAAATGGCAAAATTTGTCAATCGATTTTGTGCACTATTATTACCAAGGTTGACAATCGGTTGAAGAAATTTGACAGTTTTGGGTAGTCTGAAGTACCGTTGACTGTACATAAGTTTTTGTTACTATCCTAATATAACTAAGAACGAATGCAAGTGGGTGAACAATCTCCTTTGGCTGAATTATGACTGATTAATTATTACAAAGATTTTGGTGGTTTGAACAAGTTCGACTAATTATGATCTTGATCCGGGAATCGAACCCGCGTCCACTGCAATCCGGGCAGGTGCCTAAACCGCTCGGCCAATCAAGATGCTTGGTTTCCCCCATGAAGATGAACTTTTTCTAAACACCAAAATCTTTGTACTAATTTTTCTAACATTTATACATACAATGATGAAATTAAAATCGAATAGTTGATTAATTATTGTTTTCGCAGCACATAAAAAGCCACGCCTTTCTCGTGTCGCGTCGTAAGGGGTAGGCAGAGGTGTACGTAGCAATACCCCCGTTTCACCAGCTTATTTCATGTCCCATCAAATAGGAGAGAGCCTATTGCCATTGCCATTGAAATTTAATAGCAATAATTTATTATATTATGGTGCACGGGAAACACCGCTGTCCATTCCTCGTCATACTATAACTCTTAGACGACTTGTACGACACCCAAAAGAGAGAGATTGAGTTGTTGATAATTTGTATTTTTCTCTGCCATCACCACACGGCACTTTGGCAACACACACGCAACTATCTACGCGCACACACACACACACATAATCTAAAAGTTTTTACCTAAAATTCTGCACGCACATTTCGGCTACCGGATCCCTTTACTTATTGATATAGAAATACCAAGCATTCCACGAATTTACTATTCATGTCTCGTCCCAATACGGGCGGACGCGGCCGTTACCTAACGCAACCAAATTAACAACATACATATACACGAAATTTTATTTTATTTCCACGTAATACAAGCTAAACGGTGATAGTATGAGGAGTTTGAAGGCGCCGTGGCTTAGCGAGCCCGTGTTATGATTGCATAAACTAAGGGCAAGGTTCGCTAAAGTCGGTCATTGGATGGGTGACCAAAAATATATTGTCTTCAGTTCTCCGTGCTTCAGGCGCGTATTGGTCCAGGCTGCATCAGCAATCGTTAATACCCATTAATCCGCACTTGATGAGCGTGGTGGGTTTATAGCCCATTCTCCCTTTTTTTTTTGTTTATTTAATCTTTATTGTACACAAAAGTTACAAATGGCGGACTTACTGCCATAAGGCATTCTCTACCAGTCAACCGAAAAGCTGGGTACAGAAATATTAGTTGGCGGTGCAGAAAGTGAATAACGAGTAAATAAATGACCTTTTCACCTCTCATGCTCTGAAAGTGCTCATTTGTGCAGGATATAGGCTGCACAAAATCTAATTTTGTGCTCTAGAGCATTAACGTATCTACTCATAAATGTGTCTATATTAAGGCAAAGAAAATGAGCCATGCAGCCAAACACAATGAGAAATTCAGAGATAGAATTTGTTATTTTTTAATATTTACTTAAATTTATTTGCCTAATTTGTTTTTTAAGACATAAAAGATATTAAAATTTTAATTCAAGTAGGTACGGTAGGTAATTAAATTAATTTACGAAAATTATTATTTCAAAATTAATTTAATACTTGGCTGTATAGGTCTGCAGCCCAAACCTAATATCAATGGGAAAAACTTTTCCTTCGGTATCCAAAACTGTACTAATTTTAGTTTGAATTTTAAGAAATGTTATGATAAACTATTGTTTTATTTCCTCGCAATCGAAGTGAAAAGCAGAGTTTCTACCTCGTCCACAAAACCATTTTTATCCTCGACATTACTATCAGCCCTCGCCTTCGGCTCGGGCTGCTAAAAGTCTCGGACAAAAATGATTCGTTTTGTGCACTTGATGGAAAATCTACTATTTCATCCCACCATCTCGGAAAAGGCGTTTTTGCTCTTCGATATCTGAGTGCAAAAGCCGTTTTTATCATCTAGAGGAAAAAGTAAATTTGAATTTAGAACATCGTGTGCAATGAGTTTGTGAATTCAAAACATCATTATACCTATTTATTTCTACCTCCATGGTGCCGAAATTATCATGCAACCTATTTTAATTTGTTAAAAACTCAGACTCAGAACCTTCTTGGTGTACTTTTTTGTAATTTGCTTTGCGCGCGCCATTTTCTTTTCACGTCATAAATTTGTTAAAACCTTGGAGTTCCGTGACGGTCAATCAGTTTGGCGTCAATCTTGCTTTAAACATTTTGATCGTCTACAATGCTTGCTTGATGCTTGAGTCAAGCATTTAAAAGCTTTTTAGGTTTGTTTGATTTGTTTACGCTAGCAACGGAACAAAAACATATAGAAAATCAACGTGCTTGACTCAAGCTGATTGACCGTCTCGGAACTTCATTACGGACGGTAATTATTATTAGGTACTTACATGTGTGTCTGGATAAATTTTGCGGGTGTGGCTGGGTGGATGGGTGGGTGTTGGAGGTGTGTCGGGGTGAATGGGTGTTTTGTGGGTGTTTCTGGGCGAATGGGTGTTTTGTGGGTGTTCCTGGGTGACTGGGTGTTTTGTGGGTGTTTCTGGGTGAATGGGTGTTTTGTGGGTGTTTTTGGGTGAATGGGTGATTTGTGTGTGTTTCTGGGTGAATGGGTGTTTTTTGGGTGTTTCTGGGTAAATGGGTGTTTTGTGGGTGTTTCTGGGTGAATGGGTGTTTTGTGAGTGTTTCTGGGTTAATAGGTGTTTTGTGGGTGTTTCTGGGTGAATGGGTGTTTTTTGGGTGTGTCTGAGTGGGTGGGTGTGTATTGCGGGTGTGAATATTGTGGGTGTTTCTGGGTGGGTGTTGAGAGTGTGTTTGGGTTAATGGGAGGGTGTTGTGGAAGTTTCTGGGTGAAAATAGAAACTGTTGTGATTGTATTTTGCAATTTCCTCGTTGGGGGGGATGAAAAGTTCCGTGTTGCACTCGAGTGCAAAGATTTTTCACCTTGTGCTCTTTTAATTCCCTCGCTATCGCTCAGGATTCTAATTTTTGAATCACTCGCTACGCTCGTGATTCAATTTTAGAATTCTTCGCTAGCTCGGTCATCAAAATTGAGCACGCGGTTAAAAAACAACTTTGCACTCACGTACAACAAATAACTATTTCATCCCACCATCTCGGAAAAAGCGTTTTTGCTCTTCGATATCTGAGTGCAAAAGCCGTTTTTATCCTCTAGAGGTTAAAGTAAATTTGAATTTAGAACATCGTGTGCAATGAGTTTGTGAATTCAAAACATCACTATACATATTTATTTCTACCTCTATGGTGCCGAATTTGTCATGCAACCTATTTAAATTTGTTAAAAACTCAGACTCAGAACCTTCTTGGTGAACTTTTTTTGTAATTTGCTTTGCGCGCGCCATTTTCTTTTCACGTCATAAATTTGTAAAAACCTAGGAGTTCCGTGACGGTCAATCAGCTTGGCGTCAATCTTGCTTTAAACATTTTGATCGTCTACAACGCTTGCTGGATGCTTGAGTCAAGCATTTAAAAGCTTTTTAGGTCTGTTTGATCTGTTTACGCTAGCAACGGAACAAAAACATACAGAAAATCAACGTGCTTGACTCAAGCTGATTGACCGTCTCGGAACTCCATTAGGGACGGTAATTTTTATTAGGTACTTACAGGTGTGTCTGGATGAATGTGTGTTTTGAGGGTGTGTCTGGGTGAATGGTGTTTTGTGGGTGTGACTGGGTGAATGGGTTTTTGTGGCTGTGTCCGAATGGATGGGTGAGTATTGTGTGTGTTTCTGGGTGAATGGGTGTTTTTTGGGTGTTTCTGGGTAAATGGGTGTTTTGTGGGTGTTTCTGGGTGAATGGGTGTTTTGTGGGTTTTTCTGGGTGAATGGGTGTTTTGTGGGTGTTTCTGGGTGAATGGGTGTTTTTTGGGTGTGTCTGAGTGGATGGGTGTGTATTGCGGGTGTGAATGTTGTGGGTGTTTCTGGGTGGGTGTTGAGTGTTTGGGTTAATGGGAGGGTGTTCTGGAAGTTTCTGGGTGAAAACAGAAACTGTTGTGATTGTATTTTTTTTGTATTTTGTGATTTCCTCGTTGGGGGGGATGAAAAGTTACGTGTTGCACACGAGTGCAAAGATTTTTCACCTTGTGCTCTTTTGATTCCCTCGCTATCGCTCAGGATTCTAATTTTTGAATCCTTCGCTAGCTCGGTCATCAAAATTGAGCACGCGGTTAAAAAACAACTTTGCACTCACGTACAACAAATAACTATAAATCAAAGCTTCCTTACAAAATTTATGATTACCTACTTATACTTACATAAATAAGTTAATATACATAGGTTACTTAATGAATACACATATACTTACAATAATAAATACGAACTATATTTGTAATAAATATAATAAGAATACATACTATATATTTATGTCAGATAATTATAGAGAGATTGGTGTAACAGATTCCAAATAGTGATTGCGCACCAAGTGTTTAAAAACAAGTTTATTTTTTGCTCTTTGTATATGAGGTGGGAGTGCGTTCCAGAGTCGTATTGCTTGAAGAGTGAAGGAGTTGGAAATAAAACCAGTACGGTGGAAAGGCGTTGAGAGTGTTAGTTTGCTGTCTGATCGAAGGTTACGGTCATGAGAAGCACCCAGATATTGAAACTTACATTTCAGGTATCCGCGCATTTTGGGTATCAAGTATCAGCGCATATGGATCTTTAATAATGGAATAAAGTGTAGATAGGATCCTTAAGTCCCGTCGTTGGCGAATCGTAAGCCATTTAATTGTGTGATTTTTCCATCCATAGGAACTTCCATGAAGGTCTCTAGCTAGGTCTGGAACCCAGCAATGTGGACATTAAAGGGCTGATGATGATTACATAACTTGACAACGTGTTATTGACACAGCTAGGCTTACCTTAGATAAAACTAAAACTGGATGTTCAGTCCCTATGGATGCAAGAATATAGGGAGAAGAGAAGTTATGTTGTGCCATGATGCGGACAAATATGAACTCTCTGACCGCTACACAACTTAATCTTCCAAAAATTGTCTGACCTATTTTACCATGTGCCTTTGTCCACTGAGGATTACGAAGTTTTGTCCACCCTAATACCCAGTGCATACAAAGAAATGGTACCGTGAAACACATTCGTAACGCTTCCACCTCCAACACGCGATGTCATGCTGCCCCTTTATAACTACAAAGCACCATTCATCATATTAATTAGGGTTCGCTAAAACACACGGCACCATATTATTTTTCATTTTTATCTCGTACACTTACGTACGCTCGGTATGGTGGAGTGGAGCCGCAGAAATTAAAAAGTAAAAGGCTTTTTAATTTCTACATTTGCGTTGGAATTCTCGTAGCAAGTGTTGAGGTCTGCCGCCGATTGTAATTTTACCATTATGAAAACACGAGTACACACTTTTGAATTATCATCATTTTAGAAATGTGTTTCTTCTTCCTTTCATATCGGTCTGAGGTAATCAACGTATCCACCGCCTTTTAATTCGTGATATCCATCACACTGGAAACGCGATAGTGATGAAGTGAGTATGGAAAAGTGATTGTAAGGCCCATGTCCAGAGACCGATGAATAGAGAGACTAGTTGGGATGGCAACATTCCAATCCGCACTGCTCAAGGTTTTAACAGCCACTGCCTGCCTAACACCAACCCTCTTTGGGTATGCTGTTGTTGGTGGTATGCCCTCCACCATTCGGGTGCGCCCAGGTGCTTATTGGTCTACACCGGGCAATCTCCCTTAGTTGACTTTTACGACACCCATGGGATGAATCGGTGCTGGCCTATTCTACGTTATTTGTTCGCTCCCAGGCTAACATAGAAGACTGGAAATTTCCCAAGGTTCTAATTCTATAAATAACTCCATATGAAACTATAACTCCTGCATAGGTAGGTATTTTTCTAACTTTCTATTAAAACCTAGTAAGATTATAAATCAATCAAAAACATTTACCACTTCTAAGTAATATAATGCAGACGAAATCTATATACAATATCTAGACATTGGTATGTCTGTGCAGTGTGCACATATTTGATAATATGCATAGAGCGCTTTCAGAGGACTTCTGTAAATGTATTCCTTTGCTCCGATAAAAAACTTGTATGCATAGCTTGGATGCAATGGAGCGTGTCGCCCGTCGGAAAGCGAGTTCTATCTCTGAAAATAGAATATTTTGGACACACAAACCGTTCATTTACTCAGTACACATCCCCAGGCGTTTATCATTTATAGTCGTTTTTGTTTAGAGTCAACACTGCGACGGTCTAGATGTAACACCGCGTATGTGTAAACTAAAAAACCTTTTTTGTAGAGTTCTTTAAATTATTACAAAAAAAAGTTCTTTAAATTATTACAAATTATTGTTACCAGTGGGCCTACCGCCTAACTCGATTGCTGATGATAGCTCTATAGCAATGCACTGATTATCCGATCGACCGCCTAAAATTGTATCAGCAATAAGCACAGAGTGTAACAACAACTGCTAACATGAACGAACGATATAGTTCTTTTGGTATAAGATGAGCTTTGCATTTTAGTGAGTGACCGCAAAAGTAGGGTTAGTGAAAAAAATAATAAAGTCTATTGCCGTGATGATCTGTAATACAGGAGACATTTTTACGAGTAAGTACCGGAAATACTATAGATTCTGATAGACATTATATTGTATTTTAATAATAATACATTATTATAGTATTTATTATTAGTTATGTGCACCATAGCTGCCACATTATAATTAGAGCACAATGTCCATCCCTAAGGTTGTCTGGAAGAGATCGCTTTTAGCGATAAGACCGCCTCTTGTGCTCCGTTGTCAAGTTACTACCTGTATTATTGTCCTTTTTTTGGTGTACAATAAAGTGCTCTATTCTACTTGATTTTTATATGAACATTATTAATACATGTTAAACCACATAAGGAAAACCAGTTTTTTCGGAGCTCTTTTGAGCTCTGAAAAAAAGGTTTTTCTTATTTCTTTACTCTTACAATTTTTTTAATATAAATAAATAAAATCGTACTATAATAAATCAGTCAGATTTTAATTTTTTTTTTTTATTATTTTTAAATTGACTTGTAGCCTGACTTGAATTTGTTTAATCCCCATTTATTTATACCTGCTATAGATCGGTTTTTTATTAATATTTCCATAACATTTATTTAATGTTCACAAATTAATGTTAACAAACAAAAAATAATTAGAAACTGTTTTTTTAATTTTTAAACACTTGAAAGGGAAACCAAAGAAATCTTAAATAAAACAAGACATAAAGATAAAGTGCTTTATTACAGAATTTATACAGACTCCGCCAAATACAAAAACGTTAACAATCTCTATCTGAAATTAGAAATGAATCACATTGATAACCTACAGCGTAATGCCGAGATTCCTACGGCGCCACTATGAAGCTTTAAACATCTTAATTGACGACAATGGTGATAAACAAAGGCATGTGCGATGTAAACATCTACTTAATGATCCTCAGGGCCATTTCACACACGATGTTTTTTCTAATTTACATCGATATTTTAACTGGCAAACCAACCAATGCAAAAACAACAACAACAAAGTAATTGATTACCATCATAATATCTACAGCCGGTATTTTAGACTTTTTATTGAATAGTATACAAAAAATATAAAGATTTCAGTTTAAGTGTCTCCTGAAAAATTTTCCTATATGGTGCAGTAAACTATGATTTTTCGAAATTTTTCTAACCACAGTTTTCTTTTTTGGCCTGGCTGGCCTAGCTGGTTTGCCAATTAAAGTATCGACATGAGATTTATGAGTAAGCAAGATTCTTTCTTTAGTATAGTAACTTTGTGTAGATTGATCCCAATACTAACACAACACGAAACAGCGCACTAGAAATAATACCTAACGCGGGGCTTTTATTTAGTTAGTGTTTTGAGCAAAACTCAAAGACTCAATTCTGGCTGTTAGAGGCACCATACAAAATAGATGGCGGCCTCCTGCTCTGGTATGAGCGATGAGTATACTGCGCACAGCCACGATTTAAAACTGATTAATTATAGTTTTATTTCGAACTAAAATGGTTCTTTAGTATCCTATTTTATTAGCATCGTGTGTATTACCGCCCTTACACTTCGAATGTGGATACAGCGAGCGAGATAATATCAGTGAGAAATCGATTCCCGGTACATCGAACACCTACCCTATTCTAAAAGAGATTACGATAAATATTCACATTATTATTCCAATTATCGATAGGAAGTATTCTTGCGAAAACAGGAGATTTATTTGTACGAGTATCTGGGCCTCCATGTAATTCAATCTTAGTTGATCATTAAGGAAAGATAGACTCATAACTTTGAGCACAGTGTATTTATATAGATAGTAGGTAATAAATTGAGTATTAAATTTACCAAAGGCAGCCCACCTTACAATTACATGAAACAATTTGCTGCTACTTACTTATTCTGTGCTCAAGATTACATAAAAAAAAATATATTTGAAAATAAATGTGTTTATTTTACAACGTGATAGTACCCGGGTGAGTACATAAAGTCAGTTTAGTCTCTAAACTAAGTAATCTAAGCTAATCTGAAAATCTAAAGTAATGCATAAAATTTGTGTTCGATATTATCTGCATCGTGTCATTGTTAATTATACAAATTAAGTGCAGCTTAATTTTTTTAATAGTTCAATTGTTGACTGCATTACCAACTACACTGACTCCTGTATCTGCGTTCAAAAAGTTAAGACTACATAAATGCATTCAATGACTGATTTAATATAACATTACAAAAATTTCTACGCATTGCCGGCCGCAAGTCCCAAATGCACGCGCTGCAAACACATTCTGTGTGCACCAACCTTAATAATCGATTATTTATATCAATATCAGTCCTTACTTATGTTTCTAAAGAATCTAAAAAGGAAGGAAGGTTCGCTGGACTATGATTCGTAATGACTCCTAGATGTCCACCAATAAATAAATACGTAAGTAGGCTTCTAGCGGTGTACAGACTGAAGCTCCGAGACAATTTTTATTCAAGCCTTAGTCTGTACACTGCTTTACAAAGACGTAGTAAGGGGCGTTACACACTAAAGACTTGGAAACCGTTCGGTGGTAATTTTACTTGCGTTGCATATCGCCATTCAGGATCCCTGTCTGCTTACAATGATTCGGAGGGTAGTTTACACTTTGGTTTATGCTTCGCTTCAGGTACTCAAGGTTGAAAATGAATTTTAATCTTTGATACGGTAATTTATTGCTGTCTCTAAAGTAGAGCATCGAATCATCGACACATACAAATATATGTTACTAAATCATCATTTGTGAACCTCTCAAACAACTGACGAAGAATGACGATCAACAACATCGCTCAGTCTATTTACAGTTTCAATACACAGATAAATTTAAATACGACAAGTGATATATAATATGACACGACGGTCGCGTGTTGTTTTCTCTGTGATACGTCAATGTCTTGCGTCTGTAGTCGGCCTCTTGTGCTCATTTTGTTTGCTGTTACGGCCTTATTAATAAACGCGGTTTAAGTGAAGACTAGTTACTCAGTGTTTTGTCTCTTATCGTCGCATTTAAAAGCATGTGTGTGAGACGAAGACAAAACGCGGAACAGCTATACCATGTTTTCTACCAGTTTATTAATAAGACGGTTAGTGTGTAACGCCCTTAAGTTGACGTTAGCTGCCTAGACTGCGTTGCCCGCGGTGTGCACGTTTCCATTGATGCTCAGTGGAATGGTGTTGAACTCGTCATCCAGGTCGTCGTTTTTCCTGTAAAGAGGAAAAAAATGTTAATTATACGGGAAATACAGGCGGTACGTACTCTATACGTAAAAGTAATCGTACGTAATCTCAATCGCGATCCGCGATCATAATCAATGCCCACGATCCTGATTAGCCCACGATCCTGCGAAGTAGATTAGCGGCCCGTACACAATCTGGATCGTGATTATTGGCTATGATAGCGGATCGTGATCGAGATTTAATGTAGACGGGCCATTATAGTTTTATTTGAAGAATACAATTATAGTAATGTTAGAGCTGTTGCCTATGAAAAAAAATACAGACTCCGCCTTTCCTGAAAGTGGTGTACATATATTTGAGCTGATAATTAAATATAGGGGACGGAAACACAAAAGGTGCATACTGGCAAGAGAGGGCAATCTCCTGCGTAAAATAATTTACCCTATGGGGCTATGTAGGAACTTAAACCATTATATAATTTTATACGCATAAGTGCTCGTTTTCAGCAGTAGACCCACTTTAAAGCACCTTCCTAAATGATTCGTGACGAGCAGAAGCAAGATGTAATTGTCACCACTTATCCATTAAAAGCGACTTTTTCAAAAAGTTGGTGACGGCAGAGTAGAATACAATTGTCACCACCCCAAATCTCTCCCGTGGGTGTCGTACAAAGCGACTAAGGATAAATCAGTGATGAGGAATAGGCAGCAGCGTTCCTCTTATACCATGTACCCATTGCGACTTTTGTGCCCGATAAATGGCAATAGGCTCGCCACCTATTACATGGGACCTAACATAACTGGCGAAACGTGGGTGCTAGTTCACCTCTGCCTACCCCTTCGGGGATATAGGCGTGATTTATGTATGTATGTATTTCATGAAACAATTATTCCTAAACGAACTTCTGAGACAGAGCTCGATAGTAACATGCTCAGCCTGCGAATGCTGAAAATAAGCAATGTTCGCTAAGACTAATCATTGGATAGGTGACCAAAAATTTATTATGTTGAGTTCCTCCGTGTTTTGGAACGAACGGTAAGTTAATACCCACCAATCCGCACTGGGCCAACGTGTTGGGTTATGGCCCATTCTCCCTATATTCTTCCATCCATAGGGAAGGCCCCAGTAGTGGGGATGTTAAAGGGCTGGTGAAAAGAATGAAGATGATGATAAGCTTATGAGCGTAAATAATCAAAATGTGACATTGCCTACGCCAGTGTGTACAGGCCCTTAAGTAACCTCGTTAATTAAATCTCAAGAAAAAGCCGCTTTTAAACGCCTACATTTATTTCCGCTACGAAATAAATGAACATTTAGGGGAAAAACGCAATTTTTCACTAACTAACACTAATTACTCGTGATGTTTTCTAAAATTCTAAAGAAAACACAAGCGGTAGCTCTTGAGAACGAAATAGTTGCCTTTGTTTGAAAATAATTCAACTCAGGGCGTGTTAAAATTACCCCAACTGTAATTATCATACCTATATTTTAAATGGAAAACTTAATATTGGTTTGGCTCTACACGCGGTATAATCTTACATACGTAAATGCATAAAAAACATAAATCACGCCTATATCCCCGAAGGGGTAGGCAGAGGTGAACTAGCACCCACGTTTCGCCAATTATGTTAGATCCCATGTAATAGGTGGCGAGCCTATTGCCATTTATCGGGCACAAAAGTCGCAGTACTATTGCTAGGTGGTATAAGAAGAACGCTGCTGCCAATTCCTCACGCCTATATCCCGAAGGGGTAGGCGAGGTGAATTAACACTCACGTTTCGCCTAATTATGTCAGGTCCCATGTAATAGGAACAGCTTATCGGGCACGTAATTCTCAGTATATTGCTAGATGGTATAAGAGGAACGCTTCGTCCCATTCCACATCACTGTTTAAACCCTTAGTCGCCTTGTACGTCACCCGCGGGAGGGATTTGGGATAGTGACAATTGTATTCTGCTCTGCCGTCACCACGCGTCAAATTTTAAATTTTAATCTTATTACATAGTTATTATTTGACGGCCGCCTTGGTCGAATGCTCAGATTGCTGGGTATTGGCCAAGAGGTCCCGGGTTCGAATCCTGGTAGGGGCAAACTTTGTGATGACCACAAATGTTTGTTCCCGAGTCATGGTTGTGTATATGTTTATGTAGTATATTTTCAACATTTATATACATAATTATTATTAAAAATATGTCCGTCATCTAGTATCCATAACACAAGTGCTTATGCTACTTACTTTGGGCTAGATGATAGGTGTGAGTGTAAAAATATTTATTTATTTATTATTATTTATTTATTATAATTCTTCAAATTTACCCTCTTAATATGTACCCTTCACAGAAGGTCCAAATATTGTAGAAATTCGACATCTCTGATGTGCAATTTTGTATTCTGGGTACTTGTAATAAGGATAAATAATCAATAACACACAGCCAGATCGCAAAAGCAATAAAATGTGGAGCAATAAAACTGGAATTTAAATACACGGCGCAGAACACAAAAGATCAAAAAATTTTAGAAGGTCCATTTTGCGTCGAAATACTTTCTCGATATAGAGACTTACTCTTCGAGATCTGAGAATTCTCGACTAATACCAGAAAATAGGCAGGAAATAATCTGTGCAGAGGCATTGAGATCAATCGGGCGATATTGTGGAGGCCTGTGTAATACGAAAAAATCGGAATGTTTCGCAAAAACCACACATTTGCCAAGTCAAAAAGCGTTTATCCTGCGCCGGCCGGGCATCCACAAAAACCGTGTATGATTTATTGTACGCTGCCGTGCTTTCAATACTGGGATAAATTGTTATTCTGGCAAAGGTCTGCCTAGACAAACGATCCTATAGTCTGTTCACAATAAGCAATTAGTGAATCATCGTTGACGTCAGACGGCCTATCCAATCACATTGTAGCAAATTGTGCAAAAATTCGCTTCCGTTCCGCACAACGTAAATTGAGCCTAAAGGGTGAAGTGTCTTAATTTATTTTATACTTAATAAATATAATGAGAGGTATTGGCCCACGCGTGTCATTTTCAGTGGCGCATAATGAGCCTTTTTTTTTTAATAAACCCTGCTCGGTACATTCAGGGGCACATGAACCTCCATTGTCAACTTTAACTCGAACGGGATAAAGTGCAACCTCGATTGATAAAATGTGATAGATTACATTAACCTGGGTTCTTGTTGGCTGTATATACACCAGTATTTTAACAGCCCATAGGAAACATCAAGGCGCTTCTTATCACCCCATTAATGAGTTTAGGTAATTTAATATTGATGGTATCAAAATAACAGGGATCAAAACATCCTCGGCTCCAGAAGGCCCTGATAAAGCCTTTGTGCCCATTACACGATCATTATCTTGCGATACTGTGGCTAATTCAAACTCAACATGAAAATCTAATTAAGATACAAGTGTGGCTAGGTTAGATAGCTGGGGGATACCCTTTTCAAAACTCGTTAGCGTAGCGTCCGATAGTAATATGAAGTGTGAATTAAAGTTTGAATGAAAACACGATGTAAATTACTGCAAATGCGTCACTAGCCTGCTAATGACTACACTGCTGAGAGACAGACGTTTTATTGTAGAGAGAATAAGGTCCTAACGATCAGAATAGGTCTTTTCAGCCTACGAGGCCCCTATATGGTTGTAATAAAATAATAAATCTTTATTAACAAAAGTTTGAAAGTTTGGGCTGGAACAGTTAACGATAGATAAAAATATGAATAAACTGGAGGTCAAAATATAACAATATTCCTGAGCTAGGAAGATCCTGTGTTTCAGGCGGTTAAAGATCAGCATAATTATTTTTAAATTAATATTTAAACACTAAATATAAGTGTATACCTATATGCCTTATGAAGAATAGACTCGCTCGCCTACTGTTCAAATAAAAAATATCAAATACCATATCAACAATTAGGTATACTCTCTACAATTGACAACATTTCAATTTTTCAACATACTTTTATAATGATGTTATATGAAATTATTTTTTATTTTTTCCGAATTCCGTCGTTTTCGTACAAAAAATCATGATTAAAATTCTGGTCATTCTAAACAGACATAAGCGCGCATGACGTCACAGTTACGGAAGAATGGCGAAATGACAATCTGGCGTTTCCGGTGGCAAAAATAAAATACTTTTTAAATTAGTGAAAATTAAAGTCTCAGAAGGATTTCTTTATTGTAACTTTATTGATGTTACTTTCGACGACAACAATTAATGACAATGGATTAGATTCATGACTGACAGACATGATATTGATTGATTGCACGACTGTGACTTTATCGCATGTTTTTTACATTATATTTTTATTATCTGTAGTAAGAACAAAAATGTAAAACATTATTCTCGAAGTCAGGATTGGAAAATAAAGAAACGGTATTTTTTATTTGCGGGGGGTTATAATTTTTGAAATGTTGTCAATTGTCACCACCCCTGCATCTGTAGTGGTGTAGGTGACGTACAAAACGATTAAAATTACTGCAAGTAAAATTTCCGGTAAATGGCATTAGGTTCGCCCTCTATTTCATGTGTCCTGACATAAGCTGGCGAAACGCGGATGTTAAAATGCTTCCCTATACCTACCGCTCCTTCCTACCCCTTAGGAGAGAAAGGCGTGACGTAATGTATGTAACGTGTCCAAAAATCAATATTTAAAACAAACGGTTCTCAAACTTCACAAAAACTTTGTCCACCATGATTAAATTAATTGAACTTGTCAAGATCACGTCACAACAAGCCGTCCACAAAAAAGTAGCCCAACAAACTTTTATCAATTGCTCGATTCGGAAAAGCAATGATTCATTGGAAGCTTTATCAGACGGTATTCATTTTGGGAGTCAATGTTATCGGAGTCGGCCGAACAGGCCTGAACCTCAGAGTCCCCATTGTTCCACGACCTCTCCCTGAGAGGCTTTTGTCCCATTATGTCAGTTATCTTCCACTTAATTGCCTTAAACGTCCGGCGAACTGTGATGTACTTACACTGTGAACGGAGTGCACAGTGTTACTTTTGAGACGCTGATAAGCTCGCAACTATTTGAAGATCACAAATAACATTACACACGTTCCAGCTGGTCTATTCAGAGCTATTTTTACTATTTAGATTTTTGCATAAGGAATGGGCAGCAGCGTTCCTCTTATACTACCTAGCAAATAGCAATAGTACTGCGACTTTAGTTATTTAGTTTAGTTGGCCTATTACATGGGACCTAACATAATTGGCGAAACGTGGGTGCTAGTTCACCTCTGCCTACCCCTTCGGGGATATAGGCGTGATTTATGTATGTATGTAGATTTTTGCACTTAAAAAAACGCAGGAAAAAAATGTTTTGTACATAGAATAAAAGTATAATACTAGTACTTTTATTGTTCCTCTTATTTCCTTCTTTTTATTGAAGTTATTAATAAACAATTTTCCAATTTAATCTTATCATAATAGTAAGTAATTAAGTAAACCTTAATTTAATAGATGGAATACGCATATTCATAACTTATGTTCCCAATGTGTATGTTATATTGTTTCTTTACAAATACGTGTTTATTTTTCTTATCTTTGAACTGTTCACTTAAGGTTTCACACCGTAAGTGAACAGTTCAGTAAGAAATATAATTATATATTTATTCGTTTTTTTCTCAGGCATTCATACCGGTACGCTGATATACACGATCAAAGGCAGAGTTGTTAATTCAGAAAGCGCGTTGATCTGTGAATGTATACGACATTCGGATTGTAGAAACTATCTTATAAAAAATATGTTTCCCTCGACAGAATGAATAAAAACGGAGCTTTTTAATCTTTTAAAACGGAGACCGCAACCTAGTTAATAATGAACCTACAACGACTAAAACAAGAGATATAATAGTACAGGTACTTGTAACATGTAAACACACATCTTACAATCCAGCGGTTCCCAAAGTATTTTGGCTAGTTTGCTACAAAGAGAAACTCGAGTCGAGAAACTATAGCGTGTAGTTTGAATAAAGTTTGCATATCAATAGTTTTAGGTGCTTATACCTTGTATTTTGTGTTCATTAAGCGCTTGTGTTAAGAGGAGCTCGCTGGCGTGCGATTGCGTAAACTAAGCTATGTCGCTAAGGCCGGTCATTGGATGGGTGACCAAAAATTTATTATCTCGAGTTCCTCCGTGCTTCGGAAGGCACGTTAAGCCGTCCCGGCTGCATCTGCAGTCGTTAGTACCCACCAACCCGCACTGGGCCAGCGTGGTAGGTTATAGCCCAATCTCCCTATATTCTTCCATCCATAGGGAAGGCCCGTGCCCCAGCAGTGGGCATTAAAGGGCTGGTGATGATGATGATGAAGCGCTTGTGTTGAGGAAACTACATGACGGACAAATAATAAGATACGTAATATATTATCATACATAATAATTACATATTGGTTATAAAATATACTACATAAACATAGACTCAATAATGGTATAGAAAGGTTATGGATAGGACTATATTGAGAGAGACCGAAGAATGGAGTGAGACGACATTCCAATCCAACTACGATTTTTACGACCCCCTCAGGTGAGTTGAGGCTGGCACATTCTATGTTATTTTTCCATCATGGAAGGCGCTAAGTAACTAAACAGTGATATATTTATCTTGATTGTGGATAGAAAAGTAAAACTGGCTGTTAGAAGACAGTAATTTTCTCTGACTTCTAACAATAAATGTGAAATATTTTTTTCACATTATTGTTTTTTTTTTCGTGAACAAACATAAATCACGTCAATTTTATTTATCCCTTAAGGGGTAGGCAGATGTGAATTAACACCAACATTTCGCCATTAATGTTAGTCCCCGTGTAGGGAGCGAGCCTATTGCCAACTATTGGACAAGTAAATCACAGTATGTATATTGGTTAGTACTTTATGAGGAACGCTGCTGCCCAATACTCATGGCTGTCTTTACCCTTAGTCGCCAGTCACCTTGTACAACACCCGCGAGAGAGATGGGGGGGGGGTGGTCTTTATTATTTTTTCTTGAAACAAATTCCCGAGAAGTTTGACGAAGGGACAAACAGATTGGGTACTGGAAGCAAGCAAAAACCATCGGTGGCAATAACGCCACACCTTCCGACTTTTACAATAGTGACACAGATAATATCCTTGACTCGAACGCTAGTTCTACGCCGACCCATCGTTCCACAAATCGACGCTAATGGAAGCGCTTCCTGCGGCAGTCACGCCTAAAATACACACTTACATACCCCGTCGGCCGTATTGTAATGAGGACAAGGTTCGGATTTGTGTCGCACGAGCAGTTTTAACGGTTCTAAGCCACGCACGCACTGTTATAGCTGCAACTTTCAATTTAGTAGGTATACATACTAGTTACAACAAACATATTACTTGTTTGATACTTCAATATTATACAACATGTAACAAAAATAACGTATAAGCCTGAATACTACCTGAAGCAAAAATGTTTTAATAAATCGATTTTGCTTAATATAGTAAAACCGCAAATTTTCCTCAAATTGATAAAAGTCAGTCACAAATCAAAATGTTCAAAAATAAAGTTCAAAAACAATTCAACTTTGGTTAGTTTAAGCGTAAACTAAGCAACATTCGATAACGCCGGCCACTGAATAGCTAAAAAAATATATGCATTCTAGTTCCTCCGTGCTTTGGAAAGCACGTTAAGCTATAACAGTAGGTCCCAGTTGTATCAACAGTCGTCAATACCCACCAATCCACACTGGGCCAGCGTGGTGGGCTATTGCCCATTCTCTCTATATTCACTTGCAGTTTCCTGAATTGTGGCAAAAAAATTGCCATTTAGTACCTTATTTACAGCCTCATTAGTTGTATCGACTCCACCAAGATTAGGTACTCTATCCAGGCCCTACTTAGCGGTAACGACCATTATCTGAAGTGACGACAATTCGACACTCCCTGGTACCTAATTGTTGGAAATTATCACGGAAAGTGTTTTAAATGCTTTTCGAATTAAGATTAAACGTTGTCGTTGAAGTTGGACTGTAACAGGAGTTCTCAGTTTGAATGTATGACTGTATCTATGTCTTGTGCACGACAATCTGCAAGGTTGTCCCTTGGCCAAGCCAAAAACGACCCTATATCGTTAGTATTCAACACGATAAAATTTGTATTGAACAAAACTTGCTATTTCTTGGCCGTTCTTCTCAGAACAAGGCTTATGGTAGTTTACGAACGAAAGACATAGCTTATCGCGTTGAACATTGGAAAGACAGCTATGGGTAATGGGCAGCAGCAATATCCTCTGATACCACCTAGCAATATTTGATGACAACAGGCTCGCCAACTATTACATGGGTGGGATCTAACTTAATTGGCGAAAAGTGGGTCTTTGCCTACCCCTTCGGGGTTAGTACCCACCAATCCACCCTTGGCTAGCGTGGTGGGTTATGGCTCATTCTCTCCATATTCACAGGTAAGGTCTGATTCCAGCAGCGGGGATATTAATAGGCTGGTGATGATGATGATGATGAAACAGAGGTATAAAAACTATAGATTACAAACGTCCACTTAGTTACGAGGCAAAATGTTGACTTTTGTCAGGGGGCAATTGCGAAAAAGGGACAGATTCATGCCACTGAGTGCCAATGACCACTCTGGCTATCTCACTCAGCTCGTTTTTACTCTGATATAATTTGTTTTCCAAGGTAAGCCTTATACCGTACGCATGTGTTTGTTTTACTATAACACTATTTTGGCAGTGCTCAGTCCTGATATTATTAATATTAGGGGTTTAAGTATCAAATTGCCGTTTTGTATGGAGAATTTAGCGAAAATTCATTTTTCCATACAAACATATTTATTTGCGATTTTTAAGGAACCACAAATCTAAATTTTATATAATTTTATGGGTATATTTAGACAACATTAAGCTATAGTATACCTAGGATACCTAGATATTTTTTTTATAACGGAGACGGACTGGTGTCCGTGTCCGTGAAACTAAGGGCCGGTTTTTTGAACCATAGTTAACTCAACCAATTGTTAAAAACTGTTACTAATTGCTACATATTAGTCAGATACGTAACCATTAGTAACAATTTTAGTTACTAATGTAATGGATAAATATCAGTCTTATATTGTTCCTAATTGTTGAATATCAGTGATATTTAAAGATAATTAACAATTTTTAACAATTGGTTAACAGTTATCTATGCATCAAAAAACCGGCCCTAAGTGGTACTTAGGCAACAAGCCGTTTTTGAAGATTTATTGGTAGTGAAAGAAATAAAAATATAATAAAACTTTATACATAAATATAAGTCCTTGAAATGAAGTTTAAAATAAAAAATGAATAATGGACATAACTATTGTTTAAAAAAGGATTAATAGACTACTACTAAATAATGAGGGACCTTCGGCAATTTCATACTTTAACCCCTATTATTACGTCCATGGTTGACACCATATAAATGAAATTGGCCTGGATGCGCCTTTTGGAAATACAATCACATTTTAGAGAGGATAGCGCGAAATCCATAGGGACAGCGTGTGGAATTGTCACCGATGGTCGTAACGGAACGTAACGGAAAAGTTGGAAAATTGGTTTGGAACCTGTTAACAGTTCTGCGCTAGACCGGACCGTTTCCATGGCGACCGTAGCGTCCTGCGCTTAAAGTTTCAAACTAGATTACTTTTACACTTTCCATTTGCAGCTGACGGAGTTGGGACACAACGTTTCTTTGTTTTGAAAGAATACAATAACTACATATAAAATTTCGGTTAGAAAAAGTTGGAAAAATAGTGTTGATGCGGAAACGAACGCGCTCTCGCAATCCGGTCCTATACGACTCAGCCAATCAAAACGTAAGTTAACTTGCCGAACTGTCTCTAACCTTTACACTTCATGTTGTAAGCTAACGGATGGGCTCGCAGTATAGAAATAAATTTGTAACATCCAAAGCAATATTTTTATATAAAGCTTGGGTTTGCTTTTAAATTATTTTGTTTACAATTTAATTTGGAATCTTCAAAAAAAAATTAACATCATATAAAGTACAAAGAAATGGTTACAAAAAGTTCGACAAATTAGTTTTGATGCGGGAACATTGCTTAGTTTACGCAATCGCAGGCCGAGCTCTACCAATCTCCTAGTAAAAACAATTCAACATACACGACAGTGTTTAAATCGAAAGAGTCCGTCACAACATTCGCTACAATCTCGAATTCTATTTCAGTTCACAAATCACTTCCATTGTGAGGCAAAGTACGGCGACACTCGCTACGGAGCCAATGGAGCGTGTGTCATTTGATACATTCATTGACTGATTGTTGTTGTTAGGTACATACGCCGCCTGAAATGACTTTCAGACTCAGTCAATTTGTACAGTCGACACAACGCGCGGATCACCAGAAAGCGTCAAATGTGTCAACACAATTTTGTACTCTAAGACGATGACAGCGCCATCATTTGAATATACATCACCTTCTTCTCTCATCTCTATATCTTTCACCAATTTCTCATCTACTCCTCTCGCCATCATATCCACCTTATCTATATCTTACGGTCACCCATATCTTCTTTGGTCGGTCTCTCCTTCTACGTCCTTCCGCGTTCATACCTAACATTCTTCTGCCAACATAGCTTTCATCTCTTCGCATAACATGACTAAGCCATCTAAGGCTAAGCCATCTTCGAAGTCTCTCAGACACTTGCGCACTTTCAAAGTTCCCCTAAATTTACATCATCAACATTTTTAATATTCCCACTGCTAGGGCACAGGCACTATGATGATTTAGTTACTATTTTTCTGCGTTTTGTTGGAAACAAATGAAAGAAAATACAGCAGCGTTCCTCTTATACCATCTAACTATGTACCTACTGCGACTTTTGTGCCCGACAAATGGCAATAGGCTCGCCACCTATTACATGGGACCTAACATAACTGGCGAAACGTGGGTGCTAGTTCACCTCTGCCTACCCCTTCGGGGGTATATTCGTGATTTATGTATGTATGTATGTAATACCGATGAACATGAAAACAAAACTTACAAATTGTCATATTCTGTTGTCGTGCTGACTGTACCCAAATGGAATTTTAAGTGCGATTTTACATCATACGCAATAAAGCGAAGTTTATTGTTGTCATTCCTCCTAAAGACGCAGTTTAAACATTGACACATTCGACGCCACCGTTGTAGGAAATAAAATATTCGTGTCGAATTCTGGGGTATCCTTGCCTTTGCCGTCCATTACATATAAGAGCTATGTGGAATCGCTGAATCTGAAAGTGCACTATAAAGCACATATCGTTTCTTAATATAGTAATTATATAGCCGTGTGGTGACGGCAGAGCAGAATACAATTGTCACCACCCCCATCTCTCTCGTGGGTGTCGTACAAGGCGACTAAGGGTTTGAACAGCAATGAGCAATGGGCAGCAGCGTTCCTCTTACACCACCTAGCAATGTCCTGCGATTTACGTGCCCGATATATGGCAATAGGCTCGCCACCCATTACATGGGACCTGACCACATTGGCGAAAAGAGGGTGATAATTCACCTCTGCCTACCCCTTCGGGGATATAGGCGTAATTTATGTAAGGATGTAAATAAATACCGTAATGCCGTGTGGTAACGGCAGAGTAGAATACAATTGTCACCACCCCAAATCTCTCCCGTGGGTGTCGTACCAAGCGACTAAGGGTTTGAACAGCAATTAGCAATGGGCAGCAGCGTTCCTCTTACACCACCTAGCAATGTCCTGCGATTTACGTGCCCGATATATGGCAATAGGCTCGCCACCCATTACATGGGTCCTGACCACATTGGCGAAAAGGGGGTGATAATTCACCTCTGCCTACCCCTTCAGGGATATAGGCGTGTTTTATATAAGTATGTAAATAAATAGACGACTTAGGAGGCATTTCCGCGTATGCACCCCCATTAAGCGAGATTATGTAACGCCACAACCTTCATTGAACATATTAAGGTCAGCTGCGAACGTACAGTCAACGGCACGTCGAACTAAACAAAACTGTCACAAACCTCCAATCTATTGTCAACCTAAACTCGTTTGACGTAAAGCACAGAGTCGATTGAGAAAATTGGACATATTTTGGTAACAAAGACATTCAGGTGTACAACGGCCTTAATGGATGCGGTGAGCGGGGGTTTCAATTAAGTCCACTTAACTTATAATGAGATGGGTTATCATCCTTAAACCGCATGGAAATGGAATTAGGGAAGGCCCGTAATATATAATTGCTTGGTTCTTTTATTCGGGCATGTATCCCGTAGGACGGCTTTATTTACTTCTAAATATTAATAATATATACCATAAACTTATATGTTTATAATACTAGCAAACGGTGTTTTGGTCTTATCACACTTAGGGGTAAAAAAATATGTCCCTCTTAGATCTACCAAATATACACAAAAAATCATTTTTAAAATACAGACCAATTGAGAACCTCCTTTTGTAAAGTCGGTTAAAAATCAGTCAAGCAGTTTCGGAGGAGTTCGATAACAAACACTGTGACACGAGATTTTTATATTCAAAGAATATTTTATTACATTTTAATTGACGGACCTTAGTCGCGAATGAACAAATGAGCAAAACTTTATATTATCATTCAATAAGGTCGGTTTTATTAATGTATGGAAGCATATAGGAAGAATAAGCATGGGCATAACCCACCACGCAGGCCCAGTGCGGATTGGTGGGTATTAACGACTGTAGATGCATCCGGGACCACCGGCTTAACGTGTCTTCCGAAGCACCCAGGAACTCGAGATAATATATTTTTGGTCACCCATCCGACGTCCAGACATCCAACATTGCATTGGCGCAATTGTATATTATGCAGAACGCGCCAATAAGCCACTATGCCATACAGGGGCCTCACCACCAACTCTAAACGCGACCCAATTCCCATTGATACTCTGAGACAACGCTATAAGCCGAGTAGAGCGGCGTCCCGTTTTGTCACCTGCGTTTGGATCGCACTAATACTTCATGGTACGGTCACAACTCCTCAAAACACATTCAAGTGTGATACATTAAAGGTAAAGGTAGCATACGTAACGAGACAATATATCGGACGGAACTTGAGCGAGACGGGGACGCTAGCGAGTGTTACGTTCACGTCCCTATGACATATGTCCTCATGTACATTTTGTATGACACGATATTTCTAAAACTTCCCGTCCCGTTCGTACAAAAACCCGTCACGTATGCATAGACCTTTATTCGGCTCGTCGACTTACCGTTTTCGATATTTGTATATGATTAGAACGATGAAAGCGTTTCCGATGAATAGCGCCGCTATTAGAAGCGACGGGATCACGATATCTGAGGACAAGACATACGAATACGAATTAGTAGCGTTATTTCTAAAACTCTGCTACTTAAAAAATTAAATGTTCTTGTTCCATTAGTAAAATAAACTTAACTGTGCGTGTAAGGTCAACGGCATTTAAGACTACCTACCCTCCACATACATACATAAATCACGCCTATATCCCCGAAGGGTTAGGCACTGGTGAACTAGCACCCACATTTCGCCAATTAAGTTAGATCCCATTTAATAGGTTGCGAGCCTATTGCCATTTATCGGGCACAAAAGTCGCAGTCAATTGCTAGGTGGTATAAGAGGAACGCTGCTGCCCATTCCTCATCACTGATTTATCCTTAGTCGCCTTGTACGACACCCACGGGAGAGATTTGGGGTGGTGACAATTGTATTCTACTCTGCCGTCACCACCCTACACTGTTTTTCTTAAATCGATTGTCAACTTTTTTTATTCTAGACAGGGAAGCCTTAATCTCAACTGATCAAGTGACGATAAGAATAACAAACCAAACCGAGTAAAAATTTACTCCCCTGGGGATGATCAAACCCGGGACTTCTGGATCTTGATTCCGGTGGGTGAACCACTAGATCACGGATGCGGTTGATTTATAATTAAAATTGAAATCAAATCGGCTACTTCTTTTTTTTGTGACAAATAATAAGGGCTTTATTTGCTTGAACTTTTTTTTTCTGTAATATAATACCACAGGGTCTCACCGAGTATCATGTGTGGTTGCTCGCGGGGAGTGTGTTAGTTGACCTGTGTTTCATCGATTACTTCTTTCATTTTCGACAGAAATAAGGGCCACATTTGCATGATTTTTTTCTTTTTCTATAATATAATACCACAGGGTCTCACCTAGTATCATGTCTGGTTGCTCGCGGGGAGTGTGTTAGTTGACCTGTGTTTCATCGATTACTTCTTTCATTTTCGACAAAAATAAGGGCTATATTTGCATGATTTTTTTTTTCTATAATATAATACCACAGGGTCTCACCTAGTATCATGTCTGGTTGCTCGCGGGGAGTGTGTTAGTTGACCTGTGTTTCATCGATTACTTCTTTGTCATTTTCGACAGAAATAAGGGCTATATTTGCATGATTTTTTTTTCTATAATATAATACCACAGGGTCTCACCTAGTATCATGTCTGGTTGCTCGTGGGGAGTGTGTTAGTTGACCTGTGTTTCATCGATTACTTCTTTGTCATTTTCGACAGAAATAAGGGCTATATTTGCATGATTTTTTTTTCTATAATATAATACCACAGGGTCTCACCTAGTATCATGTCTGGTTGCTCGCGGGGAGTGTGTTAGTTGACCTGTGTTTCATCGATTACTTCTTTGTCATTTTCGACAGAAATAAGGGCTATATTTGCATGATTTTTTTTTCTATAATATAATACCACAGGGTCTCACCTAGTATCATGTCTGGTTGCTCGCGGGGAGTGTGTTAGTTGACCTGTGTTTCATCGATTACTTCTTTGTCATTTTCGACAGAAATAAGGGCTATATTTGCATGATTTTTTTTTCTATAATATAATACCACAGGGTCTCACCTAGTATCATGTCTGGTTGCTCGCGGGGAGTGTGTTAGTTGACCTGTGTTTCATCGATTACTTCTTTGTCATTTTCGACAGAAATAAGGGCTATATTTGCATGATTTTTTTTTTCTATAATATAATACCACAGGGTCTCACCTAGTATCATGTCTGGTTGCTCGTGGGGAGGCAGCTTGGCGTCTTTGTCCCTGGTCACCGGAGTTGAATCGTTCCCGACGACTGTCGAAGCCGTCTCTACTGCAAACAATACCGGCACATCAGCGGGGTTATTATGTAAGTCTCTTTCTATCGCACATTCACTCATTGAGAATAATCGCAAAGTGTGAGAGTGACAGGTAGACGAAAGCGATTGAAACAGGCTCACATAATCGGGGTTCAGTTACTACGTCTGCGGACACCCTTGCACAATAACTATTGTTATGCTAAAGTCGAACGATAGTGGTCGAACGGCGGGAATGTGGGAAATGGGGGAATCCCCTGGGGGCCAATTCTCGCCATATACGAGATTATTTAGAATTCGAGTTTAAGTTTTCGAATCCTATTTCGATTATTAAATCTCGAAATTAGAAATTAAATTTCGACCGCTGCCGACCACTCTAAGTAATTCGAATGGTTTTCCTTCGAAATAAATAGTTCTCGATGTGTCCAAAATAGCTTGACTTGATTACCATCCGAAAACAGTTCGAATTCGAACTTTTTCTCGAATTCTAAATTATTTCGATTGTGCGAGAATGGCCTCCCTGGTCGTCTCAGACATTTTCTAAGCTGATACGTCAATTATAACTGCTCAATTATAAGCTGATACGTTTGTTTTTGTTTTAAGCAAATAAATATTCATAAAGAAAAAGTTTTATAAATTAAATACACCATTAGTAAAAAATATTGTCACAACGTAAAATAGTCCAGAATATGATCATGATCAAATTCTTTTTCATCCATGTTCTAAATTCTGAATCGCTGCAATCGATGACAGATCAACTGGATATTGTTTGCGGTGTAATTAATGCGATAGTTTAACATTTTCTGGCAAAAAAGGAATGTCAGTTCACAACATTTTAATTTACTTTTTTAAGCCGGCATAGTACCCACGGGACCCTTATAAGTAATTATTAAACATAATTGAACGCCTACACAAGAGGACCCCTTCGACCTCCTATCAAAAACATAGTATCCGCTGGACTTTCATAATTACACCTGTGTGCTACAAGAATGACATTTGTTTAAATCCTTACTTCTGTGTGAAATAAAACGAAGACTTTCTTCCAAAACTCCCAGAATTTATTCTTATCACAATGCTACAGTGAATTACGATTAATTTGGATTGATCAATCTCTTGACCGTATGCGGGTCGACGAGTTGTTAACGATCAAGAAAACGAGAGAAATAATTGATGAGCTTAAGCAGTCAAACTCTGAAGATGTATACCGCTCTAAGGTTTAGAATTGCATGCACACTAAACAATGCCGAACATTCATAAAAACATCTATACAGATACATGTAATAGGAAGCGAGCCTATTGCCATCTATGGGGTACTTAATTACAGTATGTTGCTACATGTATAAGAGGCACGCTGCCAAATGTAATACTAGGCATCTGCCCGGAATGCAAAGGACGCGGGTTCCGTTCCCGCATCAGGACAAATAATTTACCAAATTTTTCCGACCCTATTTTTTTTTGTAGGCGTCATAATTATCTGAGTACGACACAAAACTTCAATGGCAGTCTGTTGTACGCACTTAGTCGTCTTTAAGAGATGACCTTCCAGAAACTTATAGAAAGAGACGTTAACTTTCTCCGGTATCAAAGTTATAATGATGGGGAAAGTTATATCGTGCTCTCATGAGGTGTTATGTAGTTCTGACGAGAGGGTGTAAGGTCTTCATAGGAAACACTTTTCTACTAATAGTTTCGGGGTTGTTAGCTAAACTTTGCTGTTAGACTTGCGGGTTACGTTATTTAGTTATTGAGAATTACCATCATAAGATGCAGCGTTGAAATATTGATAATGAATCTTTAACGCATACACATAATTAATTAACAGCTCTTACAGTTATTTATAGGTAATTACAACATGTTTAATGAGTTTACTTACTGCCGCACTCAGAGACGTGTATTAACTTTAATGAGTACTTAATGTCAAAAAATTTCATTTGTATATAGACCATAGACCAGGCAAGAATAGCGACTAGTTTTGAATTGTCATTTTTTGACATTAAGTTCTCAATAACGTTATTTAACGTCCCTGAGTAGTTGTGTAGATAATAATTAAAGAAAACAATATTTTTTTATAAGAATATCAATGGGAAGCTTAGGACATCACAATGTTTAACCATGATAGTTTGGGAAGGCTTTAGTGGTGTATGTCAATATCCGTTTATTGACAAAGTGAGCGATCGACTATGTGTATTTGACTTACTAGACAACCTTTTCCAAATTAGACCTAATTTATTATAAGCAAAAACCGCATTATATATTTGCGTTTGGGTTGCATCTTTTTTACCTAACTACGCCCAACTGTCGGAGACACTTACAAAGTACAGACGAAGCACTATTTTAACGAAAACAAACCTTAAATCTAACTCGACATGGTCTATTTTCCCTGTTAACTCGCAATCTGACCCTGGCGTTGTAGTAAAAGAGACATTAATTGATATAAATGGTGCCTTTTCGCACCTGTTACTACTCAATTGGTCGCTAGGGTGCAATATGCTTTGTATAGTTTAACAACCAAACCCTAGACAGCGTTAACACTTTTTTAAACTCTAACATTACCTAGAGACACTATTATATTCATCAAGATATAAAGATTATCTTAGATTATATTGGTAGCTAAATCCAAATACGTTTTGTAACATTTAGGTACCTACATATTTACATAAGTGTCATGTAGTGAAGGCTGATTGTCACCACCCCCATCTCCCCTGCGGGTGTCATACAAGGTGTCTAAGGGTGAATAACGTTCTTCCATATCACCTTGCAAATATACTGCGATAAACCTACTTCCCTCACCCTAATATTACACCACACTCCAAAATAAAACCTTTAACTCTTCGATATACGCTAAATGTGATACACAAACACTACGCGCAGTCACTGTACAAAATTCATAGTCATTTTATTACAATATGTTAGATACTTGGCATCAGCCCGTATCATAATAAATATAAACCGACATATCGTCGAGTAAATATAAACTTTAAATAGTAATACATAGATAGTTAATTTGGTCTAGAACATTTTTTAATGATTGTTGAAGCCTCCTTTTCAGCAATAATGCCTGTACCAGGAGGCTCCGCTCTTCGTAATGTTACATCAAATATTTAACAAGTATGTAATAATTTTACTATAATCTAGCATGATTATATTTTTATTTATTTATATTTTATTATTATAACTCAAAACTCAAAAGATCCTATTCCTATCTAATCCTAGCTGGGATCCTGCAAGATTAAAAACAAAAGAGAATCTCGTCGAAGAACAAAGTTTCCCTATGAAAAAATCCCCTGTTCATTGTCCCCTAGTGCATGCAGAACCCTCAAAGGGTTAAAGTGGGAGATAATTCAGTTCACGGACTACGACAACGCTTCGGCCCACAACTAATGTGACGTATGGCCCGCAGAGGCCTGGTAGGGTTGCCAGTTAACATTTACCATCAGTACTAATTAAGGATAAAACAGGGTCCGAACCAAAATTCTAGGGTACGAGCTGTTTAATAATAATTTTGCCAAATAATGTAATACACTAATTAGGTTTCAGAGTAATAGTCAATGAAGATTGTGAGGTAAATAATTACGATGATATTTTGACACGTTTTTAATAGTATATACTTATATACTTTCGCATTGTTTGAAAATTAAGAAACTGTGGTATATTTTTAATGACAATATTAACAGACTTCGACCAAAAATAATAACGATGGAACATAATAATACATATTTATGTTTTTCAATAGTTTTAAATTTTACTCTTTTTATTTATTTATTGTATATAATTCTTGCACCTATTCCCCGTTTTCATTTCCGTATTTTTTATTTCTATCACCCTCGGTTGCCTGGAAGAGATTGCTTTTTAGCAATAAGGCCGCCTATTGTACTGTTTTTTTTTTCTTTCTTTATAATGTTGCTTTTTTTGTATTTTTCTATGTGTGCAATAAAGAATATATTATTATATTTTTAATATCAATATTAACAAAGTTTGACCATACCAGAGTTCCACAAAAAAAAGTGAGAGAAAAACTACAGCAATTACATCAGTTGCTGTAGTTTTTGTTTCACTATTGTTTTGTTTGCGAGACGCCGCCGCAACAATAAAAACAGCAATAAACATGCGACCTCTACTACGAAAATGTTTTATTTCATATGTCTGGCTTTAGCTTTCTACCAAGTTCATTATTATAAGAGATTATTACGATTGTGCTAGCTTTCATTACTAGACTTTTACCGGCAAACTACATTGACGAAAAGAAAATAAAGTCAGAGAAATGCGTAAAATTATTAGTGCAGCATGCGGGCAGACGCCTATACCACTCGGCAACCAGGACGTTAGTCAACATTCCGAAATTTCTCTAACCTTCACGTTGTTACCCTCACGTTGCTACCCTCGCAATGTAGAAATAATAATATTATATCTAACATCCAAAGCAGGTGTTTTTTCTAAATACCATGCATTCGGTTAAGCTCGAGTAGTAAGCCCATATTTCTGAATTGAGAGTAGGTTAACAAATTATTGACCAAAAAAGTGCAATACAACATAGAAACAAGGCCCAATCCAAAAATGTATGCCTCAATTAATATTACATGTTTGAAAAGTTCGAGACATGTCGGTATAGGTTGCTGAAAATACGGATCCGTGTCCCGCGTCTCCGTGTCTTTAGTAATGAGGAGCGTTTTGTGTCAGGACATCACTTAATTTTTTTTCTTTTATTTTGCATGTTTCCAAGCAACAACTGTAAAGTTAAAATTAAGCTCGTAATTACACAATTGAAAAAAATAATATTAGTTATGTAGGGGCGATAAAACTCTAATCAATAATAAAACCATTTAAATTTATAATGACCTTTTGTTACTAAATACCTCATTGAAGCCACTAAAGAATCTATTTATTGTAACAAACTGCATTATTTAAAGGGTACCACAATATAGATTTACGAATAAAATAGTGAGTACTCATTTGCTTGCCTTGGCTACCTGTTATTAAGAGAGCACTTAGCTTAAGTTTTTTAATTTATAAAATAAAAATGCATGTATTAGTGTTAGTTGTGTTAGTTGTCCTAATAAATAAATAAAAATAAGTGACAACCCTACGTCCGCCATAGACGATAAACTTGACTGAGTTTAACGACAGCTCCCTTAGCTAAACTCGACTTTATTGATGAGCTTATTTGTATGACCGATAGAGTTCAAAATTTAGATGAAAACATGACGTTAATTACAGCGACACGAATAATAATATTGCTTACTTTCGCGAGTAGAATTTGGATTTTTGTGAGCGCTTTACAGTTTGTCACATACATTCACATTAATCGTACGTACGAAAGCTTTTGCTTGTGTGTGCGGTGTGAACACTTATGGGTATTACTTTTTATAAAGGCGTCCATAGCCTATGGACGACATAGGTAGAAGAATGTTAGGCATGAACGGAATAGCTAAAAAGGAGGGTATGATAGCGAGAGGAGAGGAGAATGAGGATGACTGTTGTGCCGACTCCGCCTAGGACTAAGGGCACGAAGAATGACAAAAGGCGTCCTCTAAAAAAGCACCAAGCAACCTTGATTGATGATAATGATGTTTATTATAAAGAAAATAAAGTCGGAAAAATTATTATATTTATTTCTCCGTCATATTATACATGTCACAAGCGCTCAAGCAGGTTTAATATTATATTTTTCAAGCGTCTCTTTTCACATTTCTCAATAAGTCCGTTGTGTTATTTGCAATTCATATCAAGCAGTCCCAATTGCCGACAAACGCGGAGAGGGTTGACTCCGTGTTAATTCCAAATGGCAGTTTGACCGAGGACAGCGTCTTGGGAGAACCTATGTCAAACGGCCCTTAAACGATTTTGAATTTGTAAGCGGAATTATCGATTTTCTGTGTTTAATTAATCTTTATTTGTCACGACTGTGTATAATATGTGTTTATTGAGCTGATCCAAAATGCTTTTCTGAATTTACCAAATTACAATGTATCTACTTTCTGTATATACACAGTACTCTTTGGTATATACACACGTCAATTGGTAGTGAATATAGTATAAGTTATACCCATTGCTCCCATATCAACAGCATACAAACCAACAATGTATAATTATTATAATTACAACTACAATTTTTTCAGACTTCTTATAATAAGTTTTATGCCTGAAATAGTAAAAGGCACTCTTACTATTTGTTCAACATATCAAATGGTAAAAATGTCAATAATCAAAAACAATCTATTGTTATAGTATATCAACCATTTTGTATTATAATATTTAATTAAATAATATAATTGGTGAAACGTGGGTAAAGGATAAATCAGTGATGAGGAATGGGCAGCAGCGTTCCTCTTATACCTATCACCTAGCAATGTATTGCGACTTTTGTGCCCGATAAATGGCAATAGGCTCGCCACCTATTACATGGGACCTAACATAATTGGCGAAACGTGGGTGCTAGTTCACCTCTGCCTACCCCTTCGGGGATATAGGCGTGATTTATATATGTATGTATGTATGAAACGTGGGTGTTAGTAAATAAACCTCTACTTTCCCGTTCGGGATAAATAGGCGTGATTTGTATACGTATGTTTTACTAAACACAAAAGCAAGCAATGCGACAGGCATTACCCCGGCGCTGTGAGAACTATGAAATATCTGGAACTAAATCTAGTATGTCTTTTTCATGAAGCTATTTAAAGCTTTTCACATTACACAAAACGCCGACGAGAGTTCATTGGCTTCGCGCCAAAGGCGGGTAAGACGTGACGTCACCACGCACCGTGCTACGGAATTGGCCACGGCACTCCGAAGCTAGTCATTGTTACAGGAAACCATTACGGACCTTATGTGCCTGGAATAAGGAATAACCAAAATTTTATCCTGCCATTCTAATATCGCTACTGCTAGGGTACACCCTTACGCACTAAATATCACCACTGCTAGGGCACAGCCCTTCCCAAATGATGGAATGGGCTATAACCCACCACGCTGGAACAGTGCGGATTGGTGGGGTATTGAAGACTTATAATTTAATATGCAGCCGGGACCAACGGCTTTCGTGCCTGCGGCCACCGTGCCTTTCGAAGCACGGACAAACTCAAGAAGTATATTTTTGGTCCATCCAATGACCGGCCTTAGCGCACATTGGTTATCGATCGTTGGCCGAGCGCGCTAAGCCACTGCGCTATCCAGGGGGCCTACCGCCTAACTCAATTGCTGATGATAGCTATATAGCAATGCACTGCTTACGGCTATAGCAGCCATCCTGAATTTTTAGGCAGTACGGATCTTGTGTCAAATTCATACAAAATCATTCGGTGATCATTCGCTCAAAGCTATCGCTAATAATTTAGGTACATTTGGTGCGAAATGAAAACATGACATAAACTATAGCTTTTGCTTTAGCAATCGAGTAAGCGGTAGGCACCAGATCCTCGATTCTTTCTCCATTGCTTTCCAAGCCGAATATGAATAAAGAAAAAAATACTACAAAGAAAATTGTGGTAAGAAGAGTATTGATGCGGGAAACGAACCCGCGTCCTCTGCAATCCGGCCCATACTGTCTTGTCGCGCTTTCGAAATACGCATTATGTACGATTTTTAGCGAAATTGAGTTATATACATAATTGAAATCAGGAAAACAAGCTCTATAACTTTCCCGTAGAGACCATTTCAATATACCTACTGAATATTCAAAGTTTTTCATCAATAACTAGGTTAGCTCCGGTCATACAATTGTACTAAGAAAAAAAAGTTTAAACGCGTTTTTCTCAGAAGCTATAAAAAGGTAGATAATGCGTTTATCGTAAGCGCTGCAGTAAACCAGTTTATCGAACTCTCTCTACCAACAATAAAATTTCCTTACAAATAATTTTTCTAACATTTAATTTAATGTTCAAATAACCATCAAAATAATAAAGAACAATTTATATTAGCGCGTTCTTGTTTCAAAGTAACATTTGAGCCTTTCGTTACTTATTCAAGACGATGTTTTTGGAGCTATAACAAAGAAAATATCCTTCTTTTGTTATTAATAAGCGAGTACGTGCCGTATCAGGTTAAACGCTCAGCCGCACATATGAAATATTTTCGATAAGGATCGATAGAAAAACATATATTTTATGAGGAAAATAATAATATTGTATAATTTTGGTATGTAAACTGCCTCTTTGTTTGACTGC
The DNA here is from genome assembly GCA_963931975.1 of Cataclysta lemnata. Lineage (NCBI taxonomy): Eukaryota > Metazoa > Arthropoda > Insecta > Lepidoptera > Crambidae > Cataclysta > Cataclysta lemnata. The sequence continues at coordinate 15,648,843 of OZ008341.1, read as the reverse complement.
GTGGTAATGTGAGGTATTTTTTTCTTTGATCGCCCTCGGTTATTAATCTACAGGCTAAATATAGCCATTTTTGTTAGTTGGTTTATTTAGTCAAAGTACTTCTTCACCCTGCCCTGTTCCCAGTCCATCTGGGTTCGGCGCAGTATGTTTCCTCTTCCATTCGTATCGGTCAGACGTCATCAAGCCATCCACTCCCTTTTGATTCATATCATCCATCACACCGTAAAGGTGCTAGTGATGAATGAATGTATAGAAAAGAGAAGGAAAGGACCGTGTCGAGAGACCGATGAACAGAGAGAGTGATTGGGGTGACAACATGCCAACCCATACTGCTCAAGGTTTTGGCTAAGGTTTTACAGCCGGCCGCCCTGCCTGACACCAACCCTCTTTGGGTAGGTATATTTTTTTCTTTGATCGCTTCTGTTATTAAGTAATCTACAGGCTAAATATAGCCATTTTTATTAGTCAAAGTACTTGTTGTGTACGCTATCTTTGGGGATGTTCGTTTCCCATTGTACAGTCAATTCGACTACACGCTTGAGTGTCCGCGAATAAAGTAACATATCCGGTCTAGATATAAATACTATTACGTCATTTGGTATTGCGTAGTGCTTGTAATACGCTTCCATCAGAAGAGTCCAGTCCGTTGTCAAACCAAAAATCGAGTACGGTTGTCGATTTGATTTCAATGTTCAGCCTGATTCAATGAAAACTTGGCATATTGTCCATAACTTTATTATTTTAGTACGTCTGACATGTGTGGCTGTTTGTTTTTTTACTTTTTAATCAGTCAGCCTAACAAGGTGGTCAATTATACATACACAGATCTCTTGTTTCGCATGTTTTTTTTATTATACTCGCAAACGCTAGACCAACTGCTAGTTATCCTTTGTCTTTTAAGATTTCCAATTTTATCACACTGGCGCAGTTAAAAAAAAAACAGAATAAAAGGAGTAGAAAAAGAAGTATAGTGACCAGTTATAGGACTAGCACGGGACGTAGACAAAATCTCTCTCCACCACTTGACAGTGTTTCGTCTCGGGACCTAGTGGGAGTTAGAGAGAGAGGAAAATATTTTCTTCTCCCCGAGGAGATTTTGTCCACATCCCGCGTTAGGCGTACAAATTGTGTTAGGTTCGAATGTCATGTCAATGTCATGTCAACCAGAAACGCTGCTGGGCGCTCTTTTTTTTTTTTACATGCGACATTCACTGATTCTGTTAAGATATTGAAACAGTTCCTAGCACATGATCTCAGAGTCAAAAATATTGAATCTCCATCATACGTGACTCTGTTTCGTAAATATTGGAGTTACGCCTGTAATCGTGGCAGCGTTTGTATGCTAAGTTAATCCAAAGTACCGTATTAGACCAATTAGTGAACCCGCCCCGTTAGTAAAATGTGGCAATGGAAGCCAATAATAATAAATTTCAATAAATTATTCGCCGCAAAGCTGAATCGTAAGTGTCTCTTGTTTAGGTTTGGCTATTGGTCGATTTTGGACACTCAGAAGTTTATGCCTGTACCCTGGACGGTTTTATGGCCCTGCGTTTACTTTGAGTTGTAAAATCTTATGGGCCCTTCACGACACCCCAGGAACTAGCCTTAGCCGTATAAACTTTGCTAGGTAAGCTAGTGTGCTCAGAAGTATCGGATACTACAAGCAAAGGCTTAAAAGGGTCAAGGAGTCATTCACTGAAATAGAAAAAAAACAGCCTTTTGGTGACGGTAGAGCAGAATACAATTGTCACCATCTTATTTCTCCCACGGATATCGAACAAGGCAGCAGCGTTCCTTTTATACCCCCTAGCAATATATTGCGATGTACGTGCCCGTTAGATAGATGGCAATAAGATCGCCTCCTGCTACATGGAACTTCACATAATTTGCAAAATAGGTGTAAGTTAACCTCTACCTACCCCTTCGGGGTAAATAAGCGTGGTATATATGTTATATATATGTAAAATGTGTTATATATTAATTGGATTGCGCGTCTACGGCTGAACAGAATAACAAGCGATTAAAAGATAAACCCCAGTTTTTGACAGTACTTCTATAGGATAAAATGTCAAAAACAGACGGTTAAATAATATAGTTTAAAGTTTAATAGTTTATAGTATTGGTGAACTCTTGACTAAGGGTTAAAACATGCTAGGGAATGGACGTAACAACTGCGTACCAACTAATCAATAGAAAAACAGTAATCCGTAAATGGTCGGAAACGAGTAATTGGATGATGTCACCTTGTAACAATTGATGTCCTAGCCGATCTAAGGCACGTTTTCTACTTGCAGGATAGGTAAGGGACCTTGGCACATAACTTAATAGAATGGGTAGTACTGTCGTGTTTAAAATTATTTTCAAAACTAGTTTATTAAAGTGGGATGACGGCAGGGTGGAATACAATTATTATTGCAGTCTTTCTCTACCGGGGGTGTCGTACAAGTCGACTAAGGGTTAAAACGTGATAAGAAATGGACTGCAGATTCCTTGTCATACCACCAGCAATATGCTGCAAATTATGCCCCATGTACAAAGATTTTAGTGGTTAGAAAAAGAATTTCGAAAAATTATGATCTTGAGGCGGGAATCGAACCCGCGTCCGCTGTTAATTTCGGCAAGTTAATTAGTATCTTGGGTGGCCGAGCGTTCAGGCACCTGCCCGGATAGCAGCGGGCGCGGGTTCGATTCCCGCCTCAAGATCATAATTTTTCGAAATTCTTTTTCTAACCACTAAAATCTTTGTACTAATTTTTCTAACATTTATATAATGTTAAATTAAAATCAAATAGTTTATGCCCCATGGCTGGCAATCGGCATAGTTGGTGAAACGTAAGGGTTAATTCACCTCTGCCTACCTCTTCGGGGATAAATTAGGCGTGATTTATGAGAACTCAATCCAAAACTATGGCTGGAAGAATATAAGGACTTTGTGTCATACTCATCACGTTAGCCCAGTGCGACTAAGTGGGCACTAACGATTGCAGATCCAGCCAAGATTAACGTGCTTTCCGAAGCACGGATGAACTCGAATTAATATATTTGACCCATTCAATGACGGGCCTTAGCGAACATTGCTTAATTTACGCAATCGCAGACCGAGCGCCCCATCTCTGGTCAGTTGTGAGCTCTTAAAGATGCGTCACCCAATATAACACCCAACTAATTAAAATGGCATTTGACCTAACGAAACGTAGAGCTCAAAGGCCCGCCTTTGTTACGCGACTTGTACAATATGCGTAGCTGACGCATTTGGCCGTATAGATATCACGCTTGACTCTGTGGTCAACACATGTACGTCCTTACAACAGCACGGCACATTGTACAAAACTTTCAAATAATCTCCAAACGATTTTCAGCGTTATCGTGTTTGCCTTGTGTAAAGATTGGTGACAACTTGACGTTAAAGATTGGTGACAATTTTTGACTACTTGACGTTTTTTATTATGCTAGACAAGGAAGCTGTTGGCTTTCATCTCACCTGATGGTAAGTGACGATAAGGGTCGGTTTAGGAATTGAACTTCATCTGGAAACCTTAACCATAGAGGCTGGCATCTTACCAAAAATTGTCGGAACACAATATAATGCTGTTATATGGCGACAGATTTTGATAAGAGGTGGTAGCTAGCCAGCCGAACTGTGTACTCCTCCTGGGAATCGACCCCGGGACCTCGGGATCTTAATTCCGGTGGGCGAACCACTATACCACCAGAGGCTTTAAAAAATCGTACTGGAGACTACATGAGACCTAAGTATTCATTTCAACAACGCAAAGGTACCCTTTAAAGTCCCTGCTAGGACACAATCATTAATTCCTACCCACAGATTAAATAATATAAGGAGAATGGGCCATGATCCATCACGCTGGCCCAGTGCCATACACTAACGACTAACATTGCCGTAAAAAATAGAGCAGTAGAATATAAACCTTGAAGGACATTTGTTTACGACCTACTATTATATTACGACTTAATATTATCGCGACCAGGTTTTAGGGTTATCGCTAGTTGGGTTTTTAATGAGGAAAACATATTATTATAATAAAATATTATTCTACTCATAAAAAACGAAATGCAGATACACATCAAATAATTACTAAATGTAGAGCCATGAGCACGTCAGAAACTCTCAAATGATTATTTATCTGGCATGTTCCCAATATGTTTGCTCTTTCATTCATATCGATCAGACATCATTAAGGCATACTCCTGCAAATCTTTCATTAATACCATCCATCACACCAGAAAGGTGCTATTGATGAATGAATATATGGAAAAGTGATGAAAAGTATCACTCGAGAGACCCAATGAACGGAGAGAGCGATTGAGATGACTTATTTTCAAAAATAAGCTCCGAGAGATTTATACTAAACAGATAACGATTCACTGCGTGCGATCACACTTTTGCTTGATTTTAAGTAATACTAACAGTAATTTTCATATTTATTTATTAAGAACAGTCTACTGATATCTACAATGCAGCGACAAGACAATAAGTCTGGTGATCTCTAACATTTGTGCGCAATACTTTTACCTGCTTTTGTCTACAGCAAAAAAAACATCATGTTAGCCAGGAAAACATCTGCCATTGGGACCGATGAAGTATCGAAACTATTGTTGTAAGAAGTATTTTGCAATACGATTAACTGCCGCACTCAGAGATGTCAATTAACTTTAATGAGTATTTAATGTCAAAAATTTTCATTCAAATCTAGACCATAGATCCGGCAAGAATTGCGACTTGTTTTGAATTGTCATTTTCTGACGTTAAGTTCTCATTAACGTCATTTGACGTCTCTGAGTGCGGCAGTAAGGAGTAAGTGGAGATTTAAGAATAAGTGGAGATTTTACAAACTTTTGAGATACATTTTGAAGCAATAATGTCAATTAAAATGCTGTTTCAATTATAGTATACTTTTGTGCCGTGTGGTGACGGCAGATTAGAATACAATTGTCACCACCCCAAATCTCCCGTGGGTGTCGTACAAAGCGACTAAGGATAAATCAGTGATGAGGAATAGGCAGCAGCGTTCCTCTTATACCACCAAGAACTGTACTGCGACTTTTGTGCCCGATAAATGGCAATAGGCTCGCCACCTATTACATGGGACCTAACATGGTTGGCGAAGCGTGGGTGCTAGTTCACCTCTGCCTACCCCTTCGGGGACATAGGCGTGATTTATGTATGTATGTATGTATACTTATTTGACGATAATAATACATAATTGCACCGCGTGTTCAGGTTTTATCAGTGCTCTTACGCAAATATTATGTACAGAATTATTTTTATTCAGACACGTGCTATATAATGAAGCATTATCGCTGTTGCTGCCGACCATTGTTATCTTAATGATGAATATATTCAATGGTGTTCTTAATTAAACATATCATTTGTGTTTTGCTAACACGGAATTTTTTCCGAATTCATTTTTATATGCATTTTTTTTTATTGTTTGTGTATTTACATCATCATCACCAGTCCTATACCTAATGTCCTCACCGCTGGGCCAACCAACCCGTGGGACCAGTGCGGATTGGTGGGCATTTTTGGCTGCATATGCATCCAAAAACAACGGCTCAGCATGCCTTCCGAAGCACTGAGGAACTTTTTTGGTCACCAATCCAATAAGTTACGTTAACGAACGTTGTTTAATTTACGCAATCGCAGGACAAGCGCCCAAGCAACTGTGCCAACGAGCTCCTCACTAATTTAGTATTGATTAATAATTAACTATTATTTAAAAATAAATCCAAACAATAAAAAGATCTGACGATCAAGAAACTCTACTCGAATGTCTATCGTTTTTTTTTTCTATTTATAAATAGGTTTTCTAAGCAGCCAATAAATTTTGGTAAAGTAACTCAACCAAAAATATTTAAACATCGCAAATCCTTTGCTCACCAGACCGGAAGGGGTTGAAATCCTCTAAATTACTCCTAAAACTCCACTTAAATGAACGTCACTGAAAACTACAAACGGCGGGTGTGAAACGCGAAATGCAAACAAACGAAGAAAAACTCACTTCAAAAGCACGTGTTCGTATGACGCGCGACTGCAATTCGAGTTCCTAGCCTCACGCGACCGACTCGGCGACCAAACGCAGAATAATCCACTATTTACCAAAACGCGACTGAAGTGGTAAAGGAAGCCCTTTACTCGCCGATGAAAATAATAATAACCATCTACAACACGTAAATGACACCCGTATTAGCTCGCACATAAAGCACAAATTGCCTGCGCCCCACGGCGGAATGTAAATAATCATGTAGCGAGCGACACTTGTGATGCTGTTGCGCTCTTCCAATACTGGAGCGGAAGGAGTGATAGAGACGGAAAAGAAAGTTCGCGCATGTGCACTTCTTCCCCTGAACACCATGAAATAACCTCAAAAGAAGTTTTTTTTATGTTGTTATTGACAATGTGGACAAGTTAACGGTGGTTTTATAGGCGCTTTTAGGGGAACCTTTTGAGGAATTTATAACTTTCGATTTTGTTTTTATGGCTGTCGAAAACTTCATAAAAACATATTTGAGCGTTGGTAATAAAAGAATGGCAGGAATAACGTATGGAATATTGGTACCTACTAACTTAATTTATTACATTTTTTATTCTAAAAATATATTTCAAAGCAATAATTAATTTCAGTGTCATCCTTACCGACACACTCGGGCACAGTGTCATTCCATCTATTGTCGTCGTAACACCATAATAACCGCGCCCTCTGTCGGGTGTCCGCGAAAACATAGTTAACATTGCACACATAGTGGGCCACGTCTTCGTTGCGGTACACGAGATAACCGTCAGATGGCGCTAGCGGGGCGACGCAACCGACACCTGAAATACAAAGAGCTTTTAACTGCGCTCACTAGAGGACGCTGTAACATTTTGTGACAAAAATAAATTTTAGGCACATGATTGTGTAGAGCGCAAAAACCATGACATTTGCGCACATATCGTTTAGTTAAATTTTACTGTGCGTGTTTGCCCTCAGACGCCTTACTTATTCGACACCCACGATTGAGAATTGAGATAGAAAATGGTGACAAATTGTATACTGCTCTGCCGCACTTACGGCAACTATGTCAAATATATATCACCGATGTTTTATTATTTGAGGAACCTAAGCTGTTATCCGAGGGGCCTTTACAGCATCTACCGGTTTTCTTGGTGAAGGCGGAGACCTGCCCTCCCTTGCTTTCGAGCTCTCCCTGAGAGGGTTTCTCTGCGGCAACTACGAACAGAGCTACGAGCCTCGCAGGGAGCTATGAATCGGAGCTTGGAGCGGCAGGCCTGAGTGTGTCTTTAGGCGCGGACCTAGGCCTTTAATGCTCATCATAAACAGGCATTCAGGAATGCTGTTTCGTCTCAATTTTTAATATCTATGTAACGTCACACTAGGCAGGGGTCTAGGGTGGGTCCAGGGGGAGAGGGGTCTCACAAACGTGACCAACTGTGACAAGGACGGTGGAAGGATCAAAAAATCACGAAATCAGTGTGACGAAAATCACGAAAATAGGTACTTTATGGATGGCCCCAATAGCTTAGGTCGTTCAAAAAACGATAAACTTACTGCACCTCGGAAGATGCCGTCCCCGTCATGGGGGATGCATCTTGCTGCTGCGTGCTGGGGAGAAAACAGGGAGTGCTCAACTGCAAGGCTTGAGGATAAGGTCCTCGCCTTCCCCATAAAACCTGGTAAATGCCATAAAGACCTCTCGGCCACAACCCCACACGTTAGCCCAGTGCGGATTGGTGGGTATTATCGACTGCATAATATGCAACGGGGACCAACGGCGTTACGTGCCATCCGAAGCACGGAGGAACTCGAGATAATAAATTTTGGGTCACCCATCCAATGACCGGCCTTAGCGAACATTACTTAGTTTACGCAATCGCAGGCCAAGCGCGCTGTGCCACTGCGCTAGCGAGCTCCTCCTCTGGCCAAAGCTTAGGTCCTTCAAAAACAAAAGAACTTACTTTTGTATTGCAGCAAAACCCCCCGCTTCGGGTAAGCCCCAGCTGACTTCGCCATGACCTCAACCTCCACCATATTGGTGATGCTTGTCAGGCGTAGAGGCAGGTCCACTTGCTCGCATGACGAAAGCAGCTGGTCGCCGTTCGAGTCCCGGACCGACACGTAGTCTGTGCACGACTGTTCGAACGGTCCGATGCCTGTAAAGAACAGAGTTTTTAGAAGTACCTATAATAATAATAGGAAACATACATACATACATAAGTCACGCCTATATCCCCGAAAGGGTAGGCAGAGGTGAACTAGCACCCACGTTTCGCCAATTACGTTAGTTCCCATGTAATAGGTGGCGAGCCTATTGCCATTTATCGGGCACAAAAGTTGCAGCACATTGCTAGGTGGTATAAGAGGAACGCTGCTAGCCATTCCTCATCACTGACTGACACCCACGGGAGAGATTTAGGGTGGTGACAATTTTATTGTATTCTGCTTTGCCGTCACCACACGGCAGTTTTTATAGGTATAAGTATCATAATAATAAAGTGTATTATTTGAATAGAGCTAGGTCCCAACCTGTCGTCAAATAAAAAAATCATCTTACATTTGATACATTTTTCAATTTTGATCGATCAATAAGAAAACCATTTTTTAACTACAAAGTTTCTATTTTTATAACAGTACCTACTAAATTCACATTTTACAGCAGAGGACATTTCACAGGACTTCTTCAGAAATAAGTGACAAATTTTAGTTTTTATTTTGTTTATTACGTAAATTTCTTTATTATCAGCATCTTTCCGTCCTGAACCCAAGAAATCTGGGGTCTTCCTTCATTCATATCAGTCAGACGCCATTGAACCATCCAATAATCACCATAAACGTGGCAATGAGAAATGAATGTATAGAAAAGAGACACTGATGAACGTAGAGCGATTAGGATGACAATATTCCAATCCATACCAACTGCACAAGGTTTCAAACTGATTTACCAAATCTTTCAAATCAACAATGTCCTCATAGTCTAGCTCGTAAACTTGGTAGGGATTCCCCTCTTTTTTGCACATTGAATAAGCGAGCTCCACTGGGAAGGAACAAATATTGAGCCATTTTATCCCCTGTCTGACACCATAATGTTGTTGTATTGTAAACTTATTTGTATAATTTATATACTTATATTTTACTATAATTTATAATTATTGTTCAGATAAGTTTATATAATATATAAGTTATATAAGTGGGTGCTCAATCGCTGCCAGTTTCCAAGAGATTTATTACCTCGCGTGACTTAGTCACGTTGTCGTTAGAACTAATTCAGATGTTTAGGCTTGGTATAACCTAAATGGAGCTTCATGCTTAATTGGATTTTGTGACATAATTAGTTCTAGAATGTGTTTCTAAGTTTCTGGCAACTCTTTATTCATAAGATGATTAATAATGATTGTCTGAAGCCGCTTCTTCTAGCTACATTTACATGCTGAAATAATGGTTTGTCTCAAAATGTACGTTTTAGTAACCAGATGCTCAGATTTTTATAAAAATTCTATGTTATTAAACATTATTTTTACTTTGAGTCATGTTATTGTATGTGTTTATTGTATCGTAATCGAATTTGACGAAATATTTTCATTGAAGGTAACCAATCCAACATGTAACCATTTTTTGTTAGTAGGCTAAAGTACTTATTGGTTTTTGTAGCGTGGTCTTTGGGGGTGTTCGTTCCTCATTGTACAGTCAGTTCAACTAGTAGTACAAGCTTAAGCCTCTGTCAAAGTATCTAGATCTAGATGCTACCTGCATAAAATTTCTACATGGATGCAAATCTTTGTCTTCTTTTTAGAAAGGAATAAAAAACACCAAACGCGTTTTGTCTTGTATTGAGAGCAGGTTGCATTGGTTTTGGTGCACAGCATTGGTAGGGAATAATTTTTCTCTCGGCCCTGTGCTATGTCTGAAAGCCTACTTACCCCTCAAGCTAACATCTAGCAATGTCACCCTGATCCTTTGCTCGGGATCCGCTCGCAAACGCCACCGGCAGACGTCTTCTCCTACGTAGAAATTGGGGTAGCCCGGAGTGCGGATATATCCCTCGCTGTCTTCGCCAGACGCTGCCACATGCACCTCTCGATTGCAGTAGTGCACCGATAGGGTGTCTGTGAAGAATTAAATGAAGAAGATGAATGAAGAGGTAATGACAATTAAAGGAAGGAAGATGTTGGGAGTATTTCGAAAAAATACATCCCGTTCGGGAATGTTAAATACCCTATTCAAGATGCATCATGAGATTGTCTTTGAATAATTAAAACTAATGAAGAAGATAAATAAATACTCAAAAAAAAAGACGCAGGTACTGACAAAGAAATTAAGATGTCAGCAAATATTTCAAAAAACAGCGTTTGCGAAGAAGGTAATGAATACCCTATAACAGAAAATCCACCATCAGATTATGGAAATATTTAAAACAAATGAAGAAGATGAATGATAAAAGAAAAAAAATGAAAAAGAGGTAGATAAAGAAAATGATGTCGATAATTTGTTTCAAAAATAGGTATAATATAAACCGATCGGGAAGAAGGCTTAAATTATCCGTAACTACAATGAGACTGCTCTATGTCACACTCAAGCATCGGTCACAAGCAGTAAGTAAGTCACTATACTCAACTCAGTTCTGATTTAATATTTAAGTCTTATATTGAATCTGCTTTATTGTTTTTAAGCCTTGCTCTTAAACATTTTAAAAACAATATAAATAGAAATGAACACCAATGATATAATTTGTTGTGCTTTTATAGTGTTTCGGTGTACTGGAGACGATAGACTACATACAGGCTTTAGTCTTACGATACGATTGTAATAACAATTACATCATTGGAAGTGACTCAACAAAGCACATGGTACTGTGACAATAAGACATGAGTCCAGTGAAAAGGGTTCCGCAGTCGCAATTGACACACTAATTGAACCATTAAAAGTGATCTCTCGATCTGTTGCAATAAAACTTCCAACTTAAGTGCGTCCCAGACACGTGCTGTGACAATTCGTGTAAAACCTCTTTAATAGTCGCAGTAAAAACAAAAGTATCAAGAATATTGCATCCGACGGCTTCAGTATTTACGATCCAAAGAGCAGTGTGAAGCTAAGGCTTGATACGGTTTAGTATCGTGTTCTTTGGCTATTCGTCTCGCATTTAACTGCTCTTACAAGGTTCTTTATTAGTGGAAATGCTTCACATTGACAGTTCTCCGAACAATTAATGGCTCTATTTACAGTACTATTGATATTTGACCTTATATCGTCTACACAAATGACGCCTGTTTATGTTTATCCTCAAAGAGGTAGGCAGAGGTTTACCCACAATTCGTTTTAGGTTCCATAAAGTTGGGGCAAGTCTTTTGCCATTTACTTTAGTATTACTAGACGCTGTTGCCCATTCCTTTATAACCTTTAGTAGCTTTTTATAAAAACCCGGGATAAGGGGTAGTGCCAATAGTATTCTGCTCTGCCGTTACGACACGACAAATCACGAATGAATTCAGTTACGAATGTAACATCATCATCATCAGGCTTCCTCATTATAGGTAAGTAACACTCTTTATAAATGATTTGTGCTAATGTTTCAACAGCTATTTTATACCTAAATACTTCTATTTATTCGTGTGTGGAATATACTTAAAATACTATAACCTTCATGAAAAATGGAAACGTACGTGTGTACATTATAAATATTTTACTACCCGAACGGTAGAAAACATGAATATTTGAGAACAGCAAAACGTGACCTATTTTGTAGACCTGGCGGAAGAAATAGTGTAGGACCAGTTGTTTCTTGTGTTTTGAAGAAAAATGGGCCATTATTACTTGTTATGCCACTATCATTATTAGGCTCGCCAACTACATGTGACCTGACATAATTGGCGAAACGTGGGTGCAATACACCTTTTTTTTCGACCGGATGGAATGCATTTACGCACCATATCAGCAGTTAGCTTAGACGACTGACGTGTGTAGGACTCACCCGACTCATGACTGAGTCGGGAATACCCGCTTAACCACTCCGGTGACCCTCCAGCCCTTTTGGCGGGGAGAGTCTGGGATCTGACGCGAGGCAATTCATCAGTCTCTCCCCAGTGGGTGCAATACACCTCTGCATATCCCTTCGGGGATCAATAGGCGTAATTTATGTATGTATGTATGTATTAAATTATCAGGCTCCCAAAATATGTCAAAAATTAGCAGCATCATTAAAAAATCGACCATCCAGTGAATAGAGTACAGTAACGCCGCCACCATTTTCTCCCCGCCTACCCGCAAACGGTGTTATTCTATTTTCTGCGTTTTACGACGCGTCATGTTCAATAGCACCGTCACAAATATGAGTGACAACATCTCTATTACACGCAATTGTTACGCACGGTTTTATTGCCACTCAATTTTTTTACGACTTTCCCTCACGTCATTCGGAGAGCGTTGACGCCGTCAATCGCTTAGCCCGGGCCCGGGAACCATTTGTTTAGCTTTGGCCCGACTATTATTTCTGTACTTCTCGAGAGTGTATGCCATTAATGTTTTGAACAAATCAGACACCTGGATAAAGAGTGACTCGAGATAAATTAAAAATGGAGTTATTGCTTGTCTATAACTTTCGTAAGTTCTGCACTGGAACGTTTGTCTAAGGCGACTCTCACGGAATCTCACCAAAAATATAATAAATAATATAATAGGCAGAGAGAGAATTCGGGTTGGCGAAAGTGAGTGTTGATATGTTGTTAAGGTGCCCCGTAAAACACAAGTCCCAAGCGCTGCTCCTGACTACCTTCTCTGCAACACTATGGACCCGGCATCCGCACGGTGAATAATTGAGGTGCTAAGAGCTTTCACCTCATCTCGTATCTTTGTACTCGAATTGTGTCAGCAGACACCAGCACTTACCATCAGGTGAGACGAAGATCAAGAGAACAAGAGAGTCTGGCATAAAAGCTAAGTCGACACTGAGAATGCGTTCATAGAGAACGTGTGAAAGAATATTTCGCACTGCGCCGCGCCGGTATCGGTACTGTGTCGAAACTGTAACTTCAGTGATAAGTGTGAATGGACCTTTGGAGTCGTCACCACACAGAAATTGGAAGCTTAACAAACCGGAATCAAATTTCCCTAGAAAACTCCTCGACAAATAGACGTTAAACAAATCGACCGCTGTCACGAACTGCGACCGCCCTTGAACCTTCGGCATTGGTTGCTATGTGCCAGACACAATATCGATCACACTAAATAACGGCAACTTAGACCTTAATGGTCTGGGATTACCGCACGTATTTGCATGTCGCAAACGTCACGAAATGTCGCGATATTTTCTACTAACATGCAAAGCCGAATTTGAAAATTGTTCTCTTTCACCCCTAATCTTAGTAAATTTCCTCTCACGTTGACTTAACTAAAGAATTCATGGGTCTTTTATGACATTATTAGGGTAAGCAGGCACACATACATTATATTCACGTATCATAATAATCTTCATTCTTCGTGCTACATATTTGTATGCATAAATCACGCCTATTAAAGGTAGACAGAGGTGAATTAACGTCCACGTGTCGCCAATTATGTTAGCTCCCATGTAATAGGGGGCGAGCCTATAATTAGGTACGTCTGCATCATAAGTAGATTAACACTTTAATACCTTGTCACAATAGTTGTTCGTACAAATTGGTGGCAATTATTACTGCGCGTTCGCTGTCTTTGGTATGACAGAGGGCTAAAGTGGTAATCGACTTATGATGCTGATCGTACATGGGCTGTCCCCATCACTAGGGGTAGTGATGATGTTATAACATAAAAATATGAACCACCGTGACTCGAAAACCAAAATTAAATTAATGTCAGTGTTCATCACAAACAATTTGCCCCTACCAGGATTCGTACCCGGGACCTTTGGCCGATTGCAGACGTTGCATCTGTTGAATGTTTTATAAAATGGCGTCTAAGCAGATGCAAATCTGCATTAAATGAACGCGCAAAACGAACTTTATGTTTGCGTTCTCATCCTTCTAACCTTATAATAATCTTGTTATCAATGGCCCTTGAATGGGGTTGGTCCCTACCATCGATAAATCGGAACAGGGGAGGCTGAATATTGCAGATAAGTCAAGATCAACTCTTGACACAAATATTTTCTTAGCATATCGCAACAAGAATTTAAAGTAGGAATTAGGTAGGTGTGTTTTTTTTTTTTTTTTCTAGCATACATAATTTTCTTTTACAAGTCACGATTGATGGGACTGACATAGCAGAAAGCAAAAGTCCCTAAATAAATATAGATAATATTTTTTTTTAAAGTCACGATAGCTCGAAAGCTCGATAGCGCAGTGGTATAACGCGCTCGGCCTGCGATTGCGTACACTAAGTAATGTTCGCTAAGGCCTGTCATTAGATGGGTGATCAAAAATTTACTATCTCGAGTTCCTCCGTGCTACGGATGGCACGTTAAGCCGTTGATCCCGGCTGCATCTGCAGTCGTTAATATCCACAAATTCGCACTGAGCCAACGTGGTGGGTTTTGGCTTATTTTCATTATGTTCTTCCGTTTATAGGGAAGGCCTGTGCCCGAGAAGTAGAGACATAAAGGGCTGCTGATAAAAACAATACAAATTATTTGCAAGTTAAGCTATAACGAAGACAGAAGAAAATGACAATCGCATTTTAACTCTAACTAAAATCCAGATCAGATAAAACAGCCATCTACCCAACAGACAAATCCCAACGGGCGGTAATCGGATTAATAAAATCGATCCCATATCGAATGCCATAGACAAATTCGCTCCAGCCAGATCCCCTTTCATCGATAATACAAGTGAAACATTGATTAAGCCAACTGGTAAATTTCCTATGTTCGATTTGAGATATAGAAAAATACAAAAACGCTACTCAAATTTTGAGCATTGCCTAAAAAGTTAAGTCAGTACAATACCTGTCAGAATTTGTATGGAAAAACTTTAATTTTTACAATACGCAATTGTCTTAAATTTTTTGTAGCATTTCTGTATTCGGGGGATAGATCATCAATTTTAGAGATTCGCACATTAATATACGCTACATTCTTTAGATTTGTTTTAAAATAAATACCTATTAACAAATCCGAGATCCCATTTCTGTTAGGAACATAGAAATGCAGCTTAAAACTTGTCAAAAGATATTCTAAGAGAGGGCTCAAAATTGTGACACACAAAAACCAGCCTTATTCAATATATCAGTATTAAAGCGACCGTTGCTTGAGACATAATCCCTGGGGATAATATAGTTCATTTAGACCAGACTTTTTCATCTTTAGGTACTCGTAAAATTAAATCGTTTATAATAAGAGCGAAAATATAATATAACACTTATTTATTCCCGAAGGGGTCAGCATAGGTGAGTTAACAGTCACGTGTCACTAGTTATACTAGATCCAATGTAAGCAAGCCTATTGCCATTCTATCGGCACGTATATCGCAGTCTTACCGCCTTATTCATAATAACAAATCAGTTTCTAAACACTGTTTTAAATAAATAACTGATCTGTCTCTTTTCATCACAGTGTAAACACAGTTTGACAAAAAGAGACAGATCAGTGTTTTAGTTAAAATACTGTTTTATGAATAAGGCGGTTAGAATACAGAACAAACGTTTAATTGTTCTGTACTTTGGGGACGCAGTGTATTGCTAGGTGACATAAGAAGGACGCTGCAGTCCTCATCACCGTCTTGTCGCCTTGTACGACACCCACGGGAGATATGGGGGTTTGTGACAATTGTATTCTGCTCTGCCGTCACTGTTTGTGCAAAGAATGATTGCAAAGCTATTACAAATAAAGGGAAGACTAATAAATAATGTAATTTAATATAGTAGCTGCGGAAAAAAAAATCCTGTCCGATACTAGTGAAAGTACTTATGAAGGTTTTCGTGTGAAGTGTTTGCTCTCGGCAAGAAGGAATTTCTTATTTGTCAGAATATAGTTGGTAGGTACATTTGCTGAAATGGGTCACGAGTCAGAATCTTGTATCCGCCAGGCCCTTTTCATATTATTGAAGAAGCCTTATTTTACGGATGAGAATACTCTTTCATTATCGTCTAAGACGGAATATTTAATGAATAAATATTTTGTTAGGATCTATAACAACCGATATTAACGCGAGCGAATCCGCGGGCGACCACTAGTTATATACTAGATGACAGACCAATTTTAACAGTAATTAAGATAATATTCCTAATCATAGTCAGACCTAATTTCTAAGCATCTTACTATACACAATACTTAGATTGAAAAGAAAATTCCTTTTTCACTTCTCATGCTCTGAAAGTGCTTATTTGTGCAGGATATAGGCTGCACAAAATCGATTTTTGTGCTCTAGAGCATTAACGTATCTACTCATAAATGTGTCTCTATTAAGGCAAAGAAAGTGAGTAATGCAGCCAAACACAATAAGAAATTCAGAAATAGAATTGGTTATTTTATTATTTACTTAAATTTATTTGCCTAATGCATTTTTTAAGACATAATTTTAATTTATGTAGGTACGGTAGGTTATTAAATTAACTTAAGAAAATTATTATTTCAAAATTAATTTAATACTTGGATGTATAGGTCTGCAGTCCAAGCCTAATACCAGTGGGAAAAACAATTTCCTTCAGTATTCAAAATTGTACTTATTTCAGTTTGAATTTTATGAAATGTTATGATAAACTACTGTATTATTTCCTCGCAATCGAAGTGAAAAGCAGAGTTTCTACCTCGTCCACAAAACCATTTTTATCCTCGACATTACTATCAGCCCTCGCCTTCGGCTCGGGCTGCTAAAAGTCTCGGACAAAAATGATTCGTTTTGTGCACTTGATGGAAAATCTACTATTTCATCCCACCATCTCGGAAAAAGCGTTTTTGCTCTTCGATATCTGAGTGCAAAAGCCGTTTTTATCCTCTAGAGGTTAAAGTAAATTTGAATTTAGAACATCGTGTGCAACGAGTTTGTGAATTCAAAACATCATTATACCTATTTATATCTACCTCCATGGTGCCGAAATTATCATGCAACCTATTTTAATTTGTTAAAAACTCAGACTCAGAACCTTCTTGGTGTACTTTTTTTGTAATTTGCTTTGCGCGCGCCATTTTCTTTTCACGTCATAAATTTGATAAAACCTTGGAGTTTCATGACGGTCAATCAGCTTGGCGTCAATCTTGCTTTAAATATTTTGATCGTCTACAATGCTTGCTTGGTGCTTGAGTCAAGCATTTAAAAGCGTTTTAGGTTTGTTTGATTTGTTTACGCTAGCAACGGAACAAAAACATACAGAAAATCAACGTGCTTGACTCAAGCCGATTGACCGTCTCGGAACTCCATTAGGGACGGTAATTTTTATTAGGTACTTACAGGTGTGTCTGGATAAATTTTGCGGGTGTGGCTGGGTGGATGGGTAGGTGTTGGAGGTGTGTCTGGGTGAATGGGTGTTTTGTGGGTGTGTCTAGGTGAATGGGTGTTTTGTGGGTGTGTCTGGGTGAATGGGTGTTTTGTGGGTGTTCCTGGGTGAATGGGTGTTTTGTGGGTGTTTCTGGGTGAATAGGTGTTTTGTGGGTGTTTCTGGGTGAATGGGTGTTTTGTGGGTGTTTCTGAGTGATTGGGTGTTTTGTGGGTGTTTCTGGGTAAATGGGTGTTTTGTGTGTGTTTTTGGGTGAATGGGTGTTTTTTGGGTGTTTCTGGGTGAATGGGTGTTTTGTGGGTGTTTCTGGGTGAATGGGTGTTTTGTGGGTGTTTCTGGGTAAATGGGTGTTTTGTGTGTGTTTCTGGGTGAATGGGTGTTTTTTGGGTGTTTTTTGGGTGTTTCTGGGTAAATGGGTGTTTTGTGGGTGTTTCTGGGTGAATGGTTGTTTTGTGGGTGTTTCTGGGTGAATGGGTGTTTTGTAGGTGTTTCTGGGTGAAT
Organism: Cataclysta lemnata; assembly: GCA_963931975.1. Taxonomy (NCBI): domain Eukaryota; kingdom Metazoa; phylum Arthropoda; class Insecta; order Lepidoptera; family Crambidae; genus Cataclysta; species Cataclysta lemnata. The sequence goes on along the minus strand of OZ008341.1, from coordinate 15,630,925 downwards.
GGGTGTTTTTTGGGTGTGTCTGAGTTGATGGGTGTGTATTGCGGGTGTGAATGTTGTGGGTGTTTCTGGGTGGGTGTTGAGAGTGTGCTTGGGTTAATGGGAGGATGTTGTGGAAGTTTCTGGGTGAAAACAGAAACTGTTGTGATTGTATTTTGCAATTTCCTCGTTGGGGGGGATGAAAAGTTACGTGTTGCACTCGAGTGCAAAGATTTTTCACCTTGTGCTCTTTTGATTCCTTCGCTAGCTCGGTCATCAAAATTGAGCACGCGGTTAAAAAACAACTTTGCACTCACGTACAACAAATAACTATTATTTTTTTAGACAATAAATCTACTATATTTATAAAATGTATAAGCCGTCATTTAGTTCACGACTTTTAAAATTTTGCTTTGCTTCAATATTCTTACTTTTGACTTTCGAAGCATTTTTGAAAACCAATCATAATCCGAAAAAATGGTACTATCAGAAAAAAATGCTCACAGTAGGGTCGGGCATTACGATCTATTGTAACGTCAATCATGTTCTGCACGTGCTCTAGTTTTATGGATACTTATTTTGGATATGGTTGGGGTGAGTTTTGGTATGTCCCTGGGGATGTTTGTATTCGAAAAAAATGTTTCAAACCCATATATAACATTTTTACAAAAACACCAAAAATTCAGATTGTCCAATGTCACAGCTCACTAAGGTCACGCTTATGAGCACACCTGAGCAGAAATTGCCATTTTCCGCCCGCTACGCATACGCAAAATCCCACTTCCTAAACAGGGGGTGACATAAAACTTTGTACTTACCTCAGGCGGTAAAAAAATAAACCCTCAGACCGCATATTATTATTTTAGGCCAGAGTTGACCTGCTCTGCCGTCATCACGCGGCAATAGTAAATAAGTGTTAGTCATTTACCATTTATTGGTCGTCCATTATAATTTGCCATTAATTCCTTTACCTCTTTTCCTGTTCAGATAAACGAATGATATTTTCAACTCACTCCTTCGCCTCAACTCTTGTCCTATTGAGATTAATGAATGTATATCCGGGTCTAAACGTGTTGAGGCCACGAAAAATTGCACATTCATAGCTGGAAACTTAGAAAAAGTGCTGCCATTACTAGAGCCCCGAGGCCAGTATAATAACACCATTAATCATGGGGTTTATAATAGAAAATTGATGGCTACCCATTTCTGCAGCGTATAATTCTGTTCGGATATTAATATTGTATATTGGCGATAGTTGTAATACGGGCCCATTGTCATGAAAACGATTACGTTTATGATAATTCCTTGGCCCGTTGAGGTTTGCTGTCCCCGTAGCACGGGGCGTGGAGAAAATCTCCTCGGGGAAATAGAAAATATTTTCCTCTTGCTCTAACTCCCACTAAGTCCCGAGACAAAACACTGTCAAGTGGTGGAGAGAGATTTTGTTCACGTTCCCTGCAACGCCTACTGAAGATTTGTAGAAGAAGAAGAAGGGACTTCATTAATTGTTTTGAATTTTGAAATGGTTTTTTTTTCTATAAATTATGTACCTACTTTAGGAATACGGAGTGTACGACACAAGATCGGTAGCACTTTATACAGTTAAGAAACAAAATAATCATTAGGAGGCATCATAATTGCCTCAGAATACAATTTGTCACCACACGCAACCTCTCCCGCGGGTGTTGTACAAGGCGATTAAGGGTTGAGACAGCGAAGAGTAATTATGTAATAGGCTCGCCACCTATAACATGGGACCTAGCAATCTCTGCCCACTGCCTAAATACGCGTAATTTACAATGTACCTATGTATCAATGCAAAAGACATTCTGACAAATGATATGCCTTGTGTAACTATATAAGACTATGTGGCTCTAATATTCAGTAGATCTAAAATAATACATCAATATTCACTGAAGCAACTGTTCGATGACTATTCAATTTTCAATCCTTAACTCTACACGCGTCAAACCATCACTGGTTCTAAACATACAAAATTCCAATTCTTATTTCGGCTAGCGTCGCCATATTTTACAACGGATCGTAAATTTTACAAGTCTACCAAATCACTAGCACGTGACGCTTCAACTGCATGTCAGTGAAGTCCATTAGCCTCCCCTGATTTGGGGACAGATCACCCGTTTTAGGGTAAAATGTGTCAATGAGCAAACGTCCAGGTTTAAATGATCCCCCGAGCCATAGCGGCGTTCTAAGATCCGTATGGCGTCAGAGGTCTAACGAAGCTGGCCTATAGAACAATAGATATATGGCACGTGGGAATTCGATAGGGGACCACTACATGCCACAGTAACAAAGTGTTTACAGCCACGAAATTCCAGTTGCCGATACAAAGAACTGCTGCTTCCAGTGTACAAGGAAAACTGAAGCTTAGTTCCTTGCAATAAGCCTTCAATTGCTGCCCAACACTTGAGAGGCAGTTTAAGCCAAATGGAGCACTAAATGTTGGCTCATATTACTCGCAATTGTGTGAGAATTTACGTAATTACGTAAATATAAACACAGGACCGTGACGATTCCATATTCCCAATACAATTTGAAGAATGCTATGCCCTAATAAACTTTGTAATGTGACTTTAGAAGCAGTAATCGTTTGCACGTGATATACAGTTTGACCCTAAGGAATCATGCTGTTTTAAGTGTTTTATGGACATACGCTTGGCATTTTGGAGGGAATTGTTAAGTCAATAAACCTATATTAATTAATCTATTTAATTGGTAATGCCGCGTAGTGACGGCAGAGTAGAATACAATTGTCACCACCCCAAATCTCTCCCGTGGGTGTCTTACAAGGCGACTAAGGATAAATCAGTGATAAGGAATCGGCAGCAGCGTTCCTCTTATACCACCTAGCAATAGTACTGCGACTTTTGTGCCCGATAAATGGCAATAGGCTCGCCACCTATTACAGGGGATCTAACATAATTGGCGAAACCTGGGTGTGAGTTCACCTCTGCCTACCCCTTCGGGGATATAGGCGTGATTTATGTATGTATGTATATATATATTTAATTGGCGAATAAACGTACTGCTACCGTTGATGCTTAACCTTATTATAAGTAACGAAATCGAACGGCTTAAGGCCGGTTTTTTGATGCATAGTTAACTGTTAACCAATTGTTAAAAATTGTTACTTATTTATTTATTTATTTAAACACAAACATACACAAACTTTACAGGTTTAGTACCTAAAGCGAGTGTGTAGTTAAAGATAATTATCTTTAAATATCACTGATATTTAAAAATTAGTAACAATATCAGACTGATATTTATCTATTAGTAACATCAGTAACTAAAATTGTTACGAATGGTTACATATCAGCCTGATATTTAGCAATTAGTAACAGTTTTTAACAATTGGTTGAGTTATCGGATCAAAAAACCGGCCCTTAACGTGCCTTAAATTCCGAAGCACGGCGGAACTCGAGATATTATATTTTTGGTCACCCATACAATGCTTCGTTTACGCAATCGCAGGCTGAATGTTGTAAGCCACCGCACCATCGCGCTCCTCACTCTTATTCTATAATGTGTAACTGTGGGGATGTCTCTGTCAGTATGAACAATCGTTATACATATATCACAGTCATAATTAATTGAATACACCTTTAAATTTAATTATAACCACCATTTTTCTTCTTCCTGTCCTCTCTTCGATTCAAAACGGTCAGACGCCTTCAAGTCGTCAACTCCCTTTTGATTCATATTATCTATCACACCGGACAGGTGCCAGTGATGAATGAATGTATAAAAAATATACGAAAAGGACCATATCGAGAGACAGATGAACGGATCGCTCTGGTTGGGATGACAACATTCCAATCCATACTGCTCAAAGTTTTGGCTAAGGTTTTGCAGCACGCCGCCTGCCTGACACCAATCAAAAACCTTTTTGCGTATAAATTATAAACACTAATTAACTCAATTAAATGCGGGACTCATAAATAGATAAGAACAAGCTTTACAATGAGTGGAAAGCAAGAGGAGGCAATGTTGCCAGAAATTAAAAAATACATTTTTAAAATTATATGTTGCCAACATCCATCTATATAAATTCGCACATTTCACAGTTTTCCTGGCACAATGCGCCGTGTGGCAACCAATAACACACATCTGTCACGTGTCTCTAGACTAATAACGAATCAATTTCACGCGTCACGTACTCATAAAATAACCCCAAATGCATCATTAATGTAGGCTATAGCACGACACAAAATTTGGAGGGATGCCGGGACTGAATGTAGCGTTTAAAAATTAAACGAATAATCTCTACTTAAATATGTCTCCCATCTAGTTCAAAGTGGGCAAGCACTTGTGTTTTGGATACCGACGTATCTCTACAACAACAACAACACAACTTTAATATACATAATATTTTATATATGTCTGTGCTCATCACAAAGATCTGCACCTACCAGGATTCGAACCCGGTACCTCTAGGCCGACAGCCAGCGGTTTGACCAAACCGGCCGTTAAATACTTTAACTAGGTTGCAGATAAACTTAGCTTCTTTCTATGGGTTGGTTTTCTTTGAAATTGGTGAGTTGGTTGCGTGTTTTGAAGTTGCTTTGCTTTCGTCATTTGTCACGTCAACAACCAACTTCACGTCGACGTGAAAAACCGTTGTCCTAATGCGGGGATTATGGGTGGTGACAATATTGCAAAGAGAGAAAAAATTCTTCCTTTGTAATCTTTTTGCCATTTAAATTACGATATTTAAGAAAGAAAAGCCTCATTATCTATTGAGGCTTTTCACTAACCCGATGTCTTTGCGGTTCAGTGTAGCTCCTAAACCAATAAGTGAATAACTTACCGTCGAAGCAAGCGTACTTTATATAAACCGCCCCCGAAGGCCAACTGACTGCGGGAGGGTAGTCTTCTGACAGCACGAAACTACAGTGATTCACTCCTGTGCATCTGAAACAAGAGAGGGAAGGTCAGAATGGACTTTTTTCTCTCTTTATTGTTTAAAGTGTACACTTTTACACAAAAGTATATGTCAGCCCCATATCGTAACAGTTACAGTTTTTTAGCGTCTTGGAGATTCAATCATAACAGAGACGAATTAACGGATTTTATGACGAAAGTCGTTCTGCATGCGCTCCTAATAACTGGGAGCAAATGACCGAATGGGAAGAAAAGACTGAATGACAATTTTGTATCATCGGCAAAGTTCATAACAAAAAATCATAAGGCTAAACATCAGTCTTATGTTGTTGTCATTTTAAATTCGTGTTCCCTACAAGGTATTGTGAAATTTACCAATACATTACGACCGCCCCTACCCAATTTCGATGTGCACCTCTTTAGTAACGGAAGCTATATGAATAAAGGCAAAATTGAGATACTATCAAAATAAAAAAGGTGCCCACTACAGCTAAGTGCACCATCGAGTGGTAGGAAGTGACAACACACAAGTAACTCCGTTGATTAATGAACAACGGCACTTGTATCTTGCGCACTCATCTACATCAAACGTTGGCAGACATTTTGATTAATCCACCTCTTAATTATCTGTATGTACACACACTTACCATTCCAAATATAACAGCTTTTACAGATTTAACTCCGGTATATTTAGGTGTTTACCATTGTTATTGTTGCCGTGTGGTGACGGCAGAGTCTCCCGTGGGTGTCGTACAAGGCGACTAAAGATAATTCAGCGATGAGGAATGGGCAGCAGCGTTCCTCTTATACCACCTAGCAATAGTACTGCGACAACCGCTAAACCCATGCTATTGAGGCTTAGAGCCTGTTTCATCTTATTCGGATAGCGCTTATAAAAAATAAATAAATAAGGAACATGTATTGATTATTATTATTTAATTGTAAAGTAATTTATTGGGCCGTGTGTTGACGGCAGAGTAGACCAAGTCTCTCCCGTGGGTGTCGCTCAAGGCGACTAAGGATTAATCAGCGATGAGGAATGGGCAGCAGCGTTCCTCTTATACCACCTAGCAATAGTACTGCGACTTTTGTGCCCGATAAATAAATGGCAATAGGCTAGCCACATATTACATGGGACCTAACATAATTGGCGAAATGTGCTAGTTCTCCTCTGCCTACCCCTTCGGGGATATAAGCGTGTTTTAGATATGTATGTATGTGTATGGCATTGTTATTGACAATAACGCGACGTTTTGATCACTTTACAGAAAATGAAATAAATAAATAAAATATGGTTAATGCATATAAGGTATAATTACGTACAAAGAAATACTTTAAACATTAGAAACGAGTGTGTCCAAGTCAAAAGGTTTCCAATATACATATAATAACGTGAAAAGCTACGCCGCCCGTTCGTAAACTACCAGGAGGCCTTGTTCTAAGACGAACGTGCAAGAATTTCAGCAAGCAAGAAGTGTTGGTAATGAAAGATGTCATAAACTATACAAATATTAACATAAGCCGCGGGAGTTATTGCGGATAGTGTCAATAACAGTGTTCTGTTAATTGTGTGTATTCTACCAATTGTCACCACCCCCATCTCTCCAAGTACAAGGCGACTAAGGGTGAAATCAGCAAAGAGTAATGGGCAGCAGCGTTCCTCTTTTGCCACCTAGCAATGTACTACGATTTCCGTGTCCGATTAATAGCAATAGGTTCGCCACCTATTACATGGGCCCTAACCTAATTGGCGAAACTGGGTGTTAGTTCACCTCTGCCTGCCCTTTGGGGATATAGGCGTGATTTGTATATATGTAAAAACTATTGAGGATATTATATTAACATAAGACGCGGGAGTTATTTGAAGTAGCGACAGTTGTATTCAGTTCTGCCACTCGAATTAAATAAACTGCCTGTCACTTGTCATAGCAAAAAGCTGCCTAAATATTTGCCCCCGTAACAAGCCCCCGTAAACAATGCCACTAACCATGCACGTCAGAATAAATTACTAATCAATAAAGATGATAAGATCTACCATCGGCCCCCATTGGGTACGGCACCTGGCATATTGGGCGCACTATTCAATATGCAATATGGACTATTGATTTTGGAGATCCTTCGTTGTAAATGGCGCATATTATACGGAAACGAAAGCCATATTCTGTAGTGCAGTTGTTTACAAAATAATGCTAAAACAAATGACAATAACAATCCTAAAAATTTTGTCATTGAATACTTTTTTTCTCGTAAAAACAACTATAAAAGTAAACAAAAATTGATAATAAATTTCACTTTCTTGTAAAAGAATCATTAATTTTATACAGTGGGTCATTTCGTTTTAATGTCGACAGTAAAAGTTTTTACTTGGCACAAAAATTTTTTTGTTATTTCACCAACGAGATAAAATTTTATTGGAAAGAAAAATAAATATATAAATTTCTGTTAATATTATAACGTGGTGCCGCTTTTAAGTTTATTTTCCTACTGTTTTTCTTTGTAACTACCGCTGAAACATAATAGGTGCCATCAACTTACAAGAAGCATAGTAATCTTATCATTGTGTCATACAATACTTTTCCAGTATTCAATCCAAAAACATATTGTATTTCCAATTCCAATTTAACAATCCGAACCACTTTCACGAGTGTCGAAAACAACAAACACATTAATTTAGCGGGCAACACCGAACATTTAAATTCAAATTAGGCCGCCCAGAGTGCGCACGCGCCGATCAACGGGACACGGCGTTTAACAAACATGGCACCCTTCCGTTCGGTACACGTCACTTCCGGTCATGCCCTACACCTGTGGCCCAGTAGGTCGCAATAGGGACGCAATATGGTTTCTTTATGAAATATTAAATTAATCTATACTATACTAATATTATAAAGCTGAAGAGTTTGTTTGTTTGGTTGGTTAAACGCGCTAACCTCAACAAATTGAAAAATTCTGTTGGATAGTTGGTGTTATATAGTACATTTATTGAGGAAGGCTATACTATAACATCCGACATCAACGCGAGCGAAGCCGCGGGCACCCACTAGTATTTACATACATACACACATATGTTAGGCCTTCCTCCCACAGGTATAGGCAGAGATTACTCCTTTCCAATTGCTACGATCCTTATATACTTATTTCGCTTCATCAAATATTTGTATAGAAGTGGCGGCGCTTGAGCACGAAGTTGATTGAGATAGCTGTATTGTGCCGCACGGTCTCGAAAGCGAAACAGAGCGCAGCGTACCCTGCTCAATAAATTTGACGTAAGCGCCAAATCAAACTTCAATTAACTGTGACTATATTAACAGTTTTTATTCAAATTATCGCCGAGCAATCCCTAGGAAATTATATACACTTTACATTGATACAAGTCTCACCTTTCAATGTATAGCCGTTTAACTGTAATATTAAAAAAAATTAATAATATGAGGTTACTTTGATTTTTTTTCTATCGAGGAAATGTTTTTAAATCGCGTAACAGACTGTTCCACGCCCTTTCATATATGCCCAATTAACACAGTTCTAAGTATCAAATACCTGCTTATAATAGATTACGAGATAAATGCATTTGAAAAACCCTTATTTTTTCTCCGTAGGGCCTTATTTTGGGTACTACTCTTGGCCTGGCCCTTTTTTAAAAGACGCTCAATTTGATTTTGTAAGATCCGCCTAGTCCATCCCTTTCTCATTTCTCCATTCACTTCCGCCATATAAATCCTTTTTGTCATTCTACTTTTATTCATTCTTTCGACGTAACCAAACCATGTGAGCATCCCTTCTTAATTGTTGTCATCAAACCACATCTTTCTCTTATATCACATTCGATCGTTATACAAACGATCGCTAAAAAATAAATATTTATTGTTAGAAAATCAAAGCGAATCAGCATGATGATACAATCCCTTGAACTAGTCCTCGAGGCACTTTATCAACTGCCTGGTAACAACTATTACAGAATGGGTACCAACTGTGGGGAACAACACACCGTGCTTACACTTTTTTGCAAAAAAAAATTTAAAAATGTAGAAAAAAAAGTTTCAATCAAAATTCACCTTTAGACACTAGAAAGTCGAAAAATGGCCTATAAATAAAGTGACAGAAAGAATTGTTTCCAATTATACATTGTAAAACGGGACCATAAAATAACCCTAAATACGGACATTTCGATACGGTAGGCAGGGTATGTCGACGTAGAACCACTTTAACGGTGCATTCGTGCGATTCGAGAGTAGCCGAGATAATAGGGTAAAGTCACCACGGAAAAGCTAACAATCTTCTTCATAAAGCACTCTAATGCTTAGGCCTTAAGGTACGTTTAGCAACGCTCTGGCCCTGATTGGGTTCCGTAGGAGAATACGATTTTTATGCTCCAGTTTCGGTAACAAGGATCCGTAAGTAACCAGCGATATTCGTGTCCTGTTCTTTTTCCTGTAATTGAATCATCGTCTTGATAAGACTTTCTGTCGTTTGCGTAGTTCCCAATTAAGAGTCCCTGTAAAGGTTTGTGAAATCATCATTGCGTTACCTCTAGCACCGTCGCTTCAATCAATAGTATTGATTTTCTTTCTTTAATACTTAAGTCTCCCACAGGGGTAGGCAGAGATCACATCTTTTCACTTGCTACGATCGTTACATAGGTAGGTACTTTTTTCCCTTCATCCAATCTGATTAATAACTTTACATTTTGGATAATTTGATTGTTGAATGAAGCTTTTGAAATTGCACAATTACAATTTGACCCTTTGACCTGGATTAGACAAAACTTGCGCCCTATTATACAAACACTAAAATGAAAATGATAATAAATTATGGCTTAAGCACTTGGCTTCACAGATAACGTTCTGATTCTATTTGTGAAAAGAAAGCACCAAGCTGATGCCAAATAGCCTGAATTTGGCAAACAAAATAGAAATGAAACGAAGTTTACACCGGAACAGAGCGAAGTGTAATGTTTTATTGAGTCTTCGTTAGGCAATTGATTTTTTTTTCAACGTGTATTTTCTTACGTGCTTGCCTGTGAGCGAAAACTGAAGTAAAATATGCCTGACCAGACCCACTCCAGGCGCATCAACGTCAAAGGGGAATTGGCTGATTTATATCAATAAGCATCTTGGGGCAACCGAAAGATGGAGGGCAAAGCACCAATAACAGCAGGATCAGGTGGACTGTAAAATCTAAACAAAAACATTTATAGCTGTATGGATTGGAATGTTGTCATCCTAATCTTTCTCTTGGTTCATAGGTCTCACGCCATAGTTCTTTCCATAACATTCTTCAATCTATCATCCTCCATGACACGGGGAGGTACCAACCTATGCCTTAAAAAAAGAGTTGATGAAGATTAAGTCTAAACGATCTGAATAGAAGAGGAACAGAGGCTCTGGAAGTTTATTTCGTTCGATCGAGTCTTTGCGTCTTTGTCGCTCTTATTTTAACACGCAGTGGCGTGAAAAAGACGCATAAATGTGAGTTAATCGTTTGGAGTTTCAGAGTAGACCTCCAGGGCAGAAACATGATGTAGCCAATCGTCATAGCGAATGTCACTTTCATTTCAAAACCGAAACTAGAACATCATGTTTTGTTTTGTCTTTGATATGTTTGATCTACCTGTCGGCTTGTTTCAAAGTACTATTTCACAAAGAGCCTCTTCAGAATTCATTAGAGTGCCCCTCGGCTACCTTTGTGTAAGATGTGAACGAAATAGACTAATATTTGCATTCTGCTTCAACACAGAATATGTTATGACGCGACTTGACCTATATGCAATAGACAAGGTTACCAACATATATTCATCACGTCTACTTATCCCCGAAAGGAATTATGCAGAGGTGTATTAAGTGAAAAAAATTAACCTATATTTTTTTGTGTTTTGATGGTCGTGTGGCAGAACTCAACTGTCACCAGTGCTAAGGAATGGGCAGCAGCGTACTGCTGTGTACCAGAAACAATACTGCGACTATCCGGTATCTAAAATAGCTAGCGAAATGTGAATGTTATAGGTACCCCTCTGCCTACGCCAACAGGTTCGACTGTATTTCATCCGATTGATAATCTTTTTTATTTTTTTTGAAGCACCTAGGCTTTTGGGCGAGAGCCCTTTGCAGCATCTACCGGGTTTTTTGGGGAATACGAAGACCTTGTCCTCGAGCTTTTCAGTCGAGCACTCGCTGTGAGGGTACCTCCACAGCAGGCGTTCTCCATGGGGGGACGGCATCCACCGGGGGAGAGATATACTGCCGCGGAGAGCCTCACAGGGCGCCCGAGTCGGCGGGCGGTCTGCGGTCCCTGAGCGCACATCTGAATCAAGGGAAGATCTTCCCTTTTCCGCTGATGATTTAGCGTACCTTCCGCATCCAAACAGGTTACCTACATTTACGACAAGCATGATGCTTTATTCATGGACATACGAAAACCGGATACCGGATACCGAAAACGATAGGAGGGTAGGAAATGGATCGGAAGACGTGTGGTGCATTTGCGTTTCATTTAAACATTGCATTTATGCTACTTCAAACTAGTCTCCAGATTTTAATTTAGTGGATTCATTCTGCAGAAAAATGCATAACAAATGTGGCCCCATTTTTGTTGAGTTGAATTTTTCAAGGAAGTACGGAATACGGAACCCGTTGCGAACTCAACAGTGTTATCTAAAACCGGAACAAGCTTCGCACTTTTTCGGATAGTATTTGTTCTAAAATATGCATGAATATTCTAAAACTTCTAACAGATTTCTACGACACGTATGTTCCTGCTCACGTCCTAACTAATATTTATAATGGGAGAGTGAGTTTGTCTGTTTGTTACGCTCTAACGCCTAAACCATGATACCGACTTTAAGAAATCATTCGCCAAAAGAAAGCAACATTATGAGCGAGTAAAATAGGCTTTATATTTTTTTTTATTAGAGATCCCTACAAAAATTACAATAATATAACTCAAGGTACAGGCTCACCCCTGCTACATGGAACCTGAAATAAGCTGGCGACTTGCGGCTGTGAAAACACCTCAGTCTATCACTTTGGGGAGAACGGCGTGATGTATGTATGTATGTTTAAATCAATATACATACATAAATCAAATCACGACTACTTCCCCGAAGGGGTAGGCACAGGTACCTCACCCACTTTTCGCCAATTAAGTTAGGTCCTATGTAATAGGTGACGCCTGACGACCTAGATTCCCCTCAAAATTAATATTGTTTCTACAAAAAGTGCTGGTAGGTGCTCGGGGGTAGATAAAATCGTTGCATGTATGGTGTGCTTGTAAAATTAGAGCTACCACAGCCTGTGTGTTTTTATCAGTTGGCAGTACGCCAACCGGATGATACCGGCCCGCGGGACGAATATTTATGGCGCGACGTTCGCCCCAAACTTATATATTAATCGTACCTCCAGCCCCCGTAGCACGTGGCGTGGACAAAATCTCCTCAGGGAAAACAAAACATTTTCCTCTCGCTCCAAGTCCCACTAAATCCCAAGACAAAACCCTGTCTAGTGGTCGAAAGAGATTTTGTCCACGTCCCGTGCTAGGCCGTCTGCATTGAAAACACGATTCGTCTTTATTGTGGCGAACTTTTGCTTCACATCTTATATGGACTTTTGTTATTCAGAAGTCGTGTTTTAGAGCTGGTAATGCGACGCGAGGAGTGATCTTAATCAATTTTCTTTGCAAATATTATTATATAAACTTCCATTCGATTAAGTAAAAGTTAAAACAGACAAGCTACCGGTATGATTTTAGGATAGATGCCATAGTAGAAGTTGAGTAGGTACAGAAGAGATGGATAGATTGTGCGACGCATGGCATGAAGGTGGTGTCGACCTCTGATTACATACATAAATCACGCCTATATCCCCGAAGGGGTAGGCAGAGGTGAACTAGCACCCACATTTCGCCAATTATGTTAGGTCCCATGTATGTAATAGGTGGCGAGCCTATTGCCATTTATCGGGCACAAAAGTCGCAGTTCTATTGCTAGGTGGTGTAAGAGGAACGCTGCTGCCCATTCCTCATCGCTGATTTATCCTTAGTCGCCTTGTACGACACCCACGGGAGAGACTTGGTCTACTCTGCCGTCACCACACGGCCCAATAAATTACTTTACAATTAAATAATAATAATCCATACATGTTCCTTATTTATTTATTTTTTATAAGCGCTATCCGAATAAGGTGACAGGCTCTAAGCCTCAATAGCATGGGTTTAGGGGAGAGTGATGATGACGCTTTAAGCAATACTCCCTTTGGTCACTTACCTAGTTGACATGGCAATAACCACCGTCTAGAAGTTGTTACAACACAAAGACTGCCAGGCAAGCAGTGAACGTGAGAGCTTCTCTGACGATAAGGCTGAAAGTTCTTTGACAGTACCATCATTGAGGAGCTCGCTAGCGCGGTGGCATATCGCGCTTGGCCTGCGATTGCGTAAACTAAGCCATGTCGCTAAGGCCGGACATTGGATGGGTGACCAACAATTTATTATCTCGAGTTCCTCCGTGCTTCGGAAGGCACGTTAAGCCGTTGGTTCCGGCTGCATCTGCAGTCGTTAATACCCACCAACCCGCACTGGGCCAGCGTGGTGGGTTATGGCCAATCCTCCCTATATTCTTCCATAGGGAAGGCCTGTGTCCCAGCAGTAGGAACATTGAAAGGGCTGGTGATGATGATCATGACCATCATGCCGTGTGACCTACAGCGCTTTGTCTTCCCTGACGATAGGGTTGAAACTTATTCGACAGTAGCGTCATGCCATATAACCTACAGCCCTGTCTTATCCCTGACGATAAGGTTAAAAGTTCTTTGACAGTACCATCATGCAGTGTGACCTACGGGGCTTTCTCTTGCCTGTCGTTAAGGATAAAACTTCTTTGAGAGTAGCGTCATGCCGTGTGATCTACAGCGCTTCTCTTCCCTGACGATAAGGCTGAAACTTCTTTGACAGTACCGTCATGCCGTGTGACCTACACAGCTATCTGAACAGCGGTGTTCGCCAAATGAAGTCTCCCGCTGGCTGGCCTTGCCCCGACTATGTAGGGCTGGAATTAATTAAGCCTGGCTTGTAAGCATGCGATGTTCTGCATAAACCCCTCCACGGGCGTAACGCTTTACAACTTTAAACACGTAACCGGTATTGGGCGGTATTGTTTGAATTTTAGTGCGTTCGTTTTTTTGGAATAAAACACAGATTTTTTGATAAATAAATCATTTTATTTTTCAACGTAGTCTCCCTTGAGCTCTATACACTTTGTCCAACGCTCCAATTTTTTTATCGCTTCCAAAAAATATGATTTGTCGAGGTTCAAAAAGAGGTTAAAAAATTCAAAAAGTCACGGCCTTATTGACCCGCCCTCGTATTATGACTGCTGGCTAGCGCACTTGACCTCATCATCACATCATCACCAACGCTTTAATGTTTCTACTGTCAGGGCACAGGGCTTCCTTTTATAAGAAATTATATAGAGAGAATGAGCCCTAACCCACCACGCTGGCCCAGTGAGGATTGGTGGTTATTAACGACTGCCGATACAGCCGGGACCAATACGGTTTAACTCCAGATAATATATTTTTGGTCACCCATGCACTTAGCCTGCGATTAAACTAAGCAACCAAAAGACGTTAAACGTCTTGGTTGGCCGAGTGGTATAGGAATCCGCCCGAAATACGGAGGACATGGATTCGATTCCCACATCAAGACTATAATTTTTTGAACTTTTTCTAACCACAAATTTCTTTGTGATAATTTTTCTAACATTTATTTAATGTTGAAATAAAAATCAAAATAATAACATTGGGAGGAAGGCATAGGCATACCCAGTGACGGACTCAGAACAGCAAAAGAATTCAAGGGCGAATCGCCTTATTACAAGCCTGTTGAGATGAGGCGATTTTCGCACGATTTTTTTCGCAAGTTTGAATAGATTGCTACAGTTACTTGCCGAAGCCCCTTATTAACCCGCGATGTATACGGAAACTCGTCTCGTTTAAATACTTGTGAAGGTAGTCTAAGTTCGTATATGTATCGCTACGTGTTAAGTGAGTGATAAAAGGCCACGTTAACCAAATTACACTCCCTTGTTAAGGACCTGTCTGGCTGTTTATCGAATTTTGTTTTGTTTACACCTCCCTATACAGTGGCCTGAATATTTTTTTGTTTGTTTTCGGCTGTTGACATCTATTGGGTATAAGGTTGTTTGTTGAACATCCAACGTTGTTGAATAACAAAGGAAATTTTTCAAGGAAAAATAGGTCGGGAACGTTTTGCAAAACATTCAAAACATGTTTTGACGCGCGACTGTAAATTGTGTCATATGCAGATATGAGGCAACAAACTTTCGACATCGAATCGTTACACACACACATCCATCCGCATAGGATCCCCGAAGGGGTGAGAGTATCCACTTTTCACCAGGTTCTGTTAGGTCTTATTGTATAACTGCCGCACTCAGAGACGTCAAATAACTTTAATGAGTACTTAATGTCAAAAATTTTCATTTAAATTTAGACCAACGACCTGACAAGAATAGAGACTAGTATTGAATTGTCATTTTTTGACATTCAGTACTCATTATCGTTAATTGACGTCTCTGAGTGCGGCAGTAGGTCCTATTGCCGTCAATCAGTATAATGATATTTATAGTTATTATTAAGAAACATTTTACACAATTACAGATTTAAATTTTATAAGATGAAAGAGGAATGTAAACATATGACATGAAAACTAAACAATTACAACAAATCCTAACATCATTTAATAGTTATTTGTTGTACGTAAGTGCAAAGTTGTTTTTTAACCGCGTGCTCAATTTTGATGACCGAGCTAGCGAAGGATTCTAAAACTCGCTACGCTCGTGATTCAAAAATTAGAATCCTGAGCGATAGCGAGGGAATCAAAAGAGCACAAGGAGAAAAATCTTTGCACTCGAGTCCAACACGTAACTTTTCATCCCCCCCAACGAGGAAATTGCAAAATACAAAAAAAAAATACAATCACAACAGTTTCTATTTTCACCCAGAAACTTCCACAACACCCTCCCATTAACCCAAACAAACTCTCAACACCCACTCAGAAACACCCGCAACATTCATCCAGACACACCTGTGAGTCCCTAATAAAAATTACCGTCCCTAATGGAGTTCCGAGACGGTCAATCAGCTTGAGTCGTTGATTTTCTGTATTTGTTCCGTTGCTAGCGTAAACAAATCAAACAGACCTAAAAAGCTTTTAAATGCTTGACTCAAGCATCCAGCAAGCGTTGTAGACGATCAAAATGTTTAAAGCAAGATTGACGCCAAGCTGATTGACCGTCACGGAACTCCTAGGTTTTAACAAATTTGTGACGTGAAAAGAAAATGGCGCGCGCAAAGCAAATTACAAAAAAAGTGCACCAAGAAGGTTCCGAGTCTGAGTTTTTAACAAATTAAAATAGGTTGCATGATAATTTCGGCACCATGGAGGTAGAAATAAATATGTATAATGATGTTTTGAATTCACAAACTCATTGCACACGATGTTCTAAATTCAAATTTACCTCTAGAGGATAAAAACGGCTTTTGCACTCAGATATCGAAGAGCAAAAACGCTTTTTCCGAGATGGTGGGATGAAAAATATTATTATTATTAAGAAGTGCGTCCTCTTCTCATCTACAGCAAATTGCGTGCCCGACGGGGTCCATAGTGATCTTGCATGATATTTTATACTACCACCTCATTGTACATTATGTTTTGCAATAAAGATATTGAGTATTGAGCATTTATGCATGTTGCCTGATATAGCTTAAA
This sequence comes from Cataclysta lemnata, assembly GCA_963931975.1. Lineage (NCBI taxonomy): Eukaryota > Metazoa > Arthropoda > Insecta > Lepidoptera > Crambidae > Cataclysta > Cataclysta lemnata. Next base: position 15,614,263 of record OZ008341.1, on the reverse strand, counting down.
ACACCAAAGTTCACTTACAATTTTTTTTTTTAAATACATGAATTTTCCTGGGCTGTCCCTCTAGACCGGTGCCCAATCTATTCCAACGAACAGAGAAAACATAATGGGGACCGTCGTGTCAAATGTAAGAGAAGTTGTAAAAAAATGACATTTGTATTGATAGAAACGTTGTATCATTTACCACTTGTCTAGGCCGCCTATATAGAGAAAGAGAGAGGAGAAAGAGAGAGACGAGAATCTTAGCATTCCATGGATTCTCCGTGCGTGGTCCATAGTGTGACAGAGACGGACTAAAGTCAGTGGCAATAATTATGGTGGTTGAAAGGTTTTTGAAAGGGATGAACAAATGACGAAGTGTGAAATTAGGATAGCGGGTGAGAATGTTGAACAAGTGAAAGAGTTTGTATATTTAGGATCTGTATTTACGAGAGATGGAAAGTGTGATAGTGATATTGAAAAGCGGGTGAAAGCTTGGAATATGGTAAACGGGGCTTTGCACACTTTTATGAACAGCCAAAGCGTGTCCAGAAAGGCTCGTATGGCTATTCACAATGGAGTGCTGGTCCCAACATTAATGTATGGAAGTGGGTGTTGGGTATGGGATAAGAAGCATCGATTGTATAACAGTGTGATAAGAGAAAGGTGTGGTTTGAAAGAAGATGTAATGACAAGGATTGAGAAAGGGATGCTCGCATGGTTTGGTCACGTCGAAAGAATGGATGAAAGGAGAATGACAAAAAGGATTTACGTGGCGAAAGTGAATGGAGAAATGGGAAGGGGAAGGCCTAGGCGGATCTTTCATAATCAAATTGAAAATCTATTGAAAAAGGGCCAGGTCAGGAGTACCCGAAACCGACGGGCGTGTATGAAGAGATTGGATGAAGCAAAAGAAGTATGTAAGGATCGTAGCAAGTGAAAAAAAGTGATCTCTGCCTACCCCTGTGGGAGAAAGGTGTGACATATGTATGTATGTATGTATGTAATAATTATTAATGGGTATCAGCGTTCCTCTTATACCATTGAGTTATAAAGTAAACTAGAGACGCTATGCCAAACAAAAATATTCTCTCAACTCGAATCTACCTACGGTGGCGGGGTGTGCGGGGCGAGCGGGCGAGCGTGGCGTGGAATCAGTTATATGCTGCAGCGCTAAACAAACAACATAAGTGCTAACACAATTACCAGTGGATTATCGTCTAACCAAAGTATTAAAACATGCAGCGCTAATCGCTGATTGAGCACAGTTTTCTCGCGACCAAAACATCGTAAGCGCCGCCGATTTCATGGCGCTTACGCGTTTCTTTCAACGCAGTCTTACAAAAATATCCTTATAGATTATGCATCGCAGAAGAGACAAAGATTTAGTGCCTACGAAACCTAATTTGAATCTTCTTCTTCCTGCCCTGTTCCCAGTCTATCTGGGGTCGGCGCAGTATGTTTCCTCTTCCATTCATATGTCAGACGTCATCAAGCCAGCCACTCCCTTTTGATTCATATCATCCATCCCACCGTAAAGGTGCTAGTGATGAATGAATGTATAGAAAAGAGACGGAACGGACCATGTCGAGAGACCCATGAACGGAGAGAGTGATTAGAATGACAACATTCCAATCCATACTGCTCAAGGTTTTGGCTTAGGTTTTACAGCCGGCCGCCTGCCTGACACCAACCCTCCTTGGGTACGCTGTTGTTGGTGGTTTGCCCTCCACCATTCGGGTGCCCCAAGGTGCTTATTGGTCTACACCGGGCAATCTCCCTTAGTCGACTTTTACGACACCCATGGGATGAGTTGGGGCTGGCCTATTCTACGTTATTTGTTCGCTCCCAGGCCAGCATAGAAGGCCTAATTTGAATGCATTATCTATTTTTATATTTATTTGAATAAATTATTATTACTTAGATATTATTTAGAAATAAAATGGTTAAGAAATAAAGGAAAAGTCAATGAATAGTTACAAGTATAAAATGAAATAAAATTAGGTACTACTTTTGATTTATTTGAAATTCTTGAGCCCATTTTGTACCTGAAGCAAAATTGTCTCAAGCTTTTTTGAGATAAACTCTCAAAATTCTAAGCTAAGTAATTAATTTTGTTTTCAGATCTGAAACCAATTGGTTTCAGATTTTGGGCATTCTCCTTTATTATAATAATACGTTCGAGAAATTCGTTTTGCGAATATGAACATCAGAAAAAAAATAAAACGTTATTTTGGGTTAATAAAAAATCCATTCATTTCTTGCCTTTTATTTATAGAAAAGGAACATAACCTCGTAATCACATTATCAGTCTTTACTTAATCATTTAGTATTATTACCATCGCTATTAAATAGCAAATAACTTCTTATTAGAACTTTGAAATTTTTTTATGCAGATAAATAGATAATAATAAAAGCAGATTTTTGGAAAAAGCACAATCTGCTTTTTCGTTTTTGCTTGTCTGTTCTGTTTGTTTTTTATTAAAAATGATTTATACAGCTCTACAAGTTCAGCTTTATGTATCAAATCATTTTCGGTTTGTACATCAAATCCAAACTTATTTTTTATATCCTTGACCATCAATTTGTAAGAATAACATTTTTTTTAAATATCTGTTTTGTTTCTGTATTTTCTTTAATTTATCTGCAAGTACTGTTTTAGCTTTTGTTTCTTTAAATAAAGCCTTTTTTAACACTATCTTTCGAGGAGTATCAAAGATTGATTCCGAATCACTTACTGATTCTGATATTGGCGATACTAAAGTATTAGAATTTGAATCCTTACTGGCATATGGTACTGCACATTTCTTAAGATATAGTCGACCTGTCTTCGTAAAGTGCTTATCTTCATTTTTGAAATGGTCTGAACATAATATGACTGTATGTTCGTTCGGTAGCCATGTATCTTCGTTGCGATTTTTTTGGACAAATCTTATCCATGCTTCCCTGTTCCCATAAAGAGGGCGAGGAAATCTACAAGACAACCGTCTCTATTACTTTGGTAGGCGTATTTACCAAAAAAGTTTTATTATTATTAATATTACAGAACCTCTACGCCCATGTCAAACATAGTCAAACTAAACTGTCTATCAGGGAGGGGAGCCATAATTTTATTATAATGTGTGTGCCTTTTGTGTGCGTGTCCAGAAAGTCTCCTGTGGCTGTTCATAATGGAGTGCTGGTCCCGACATTAATGTATGGAAGTAAAAGTTGGGTATGGGAGAAGAAACATCAAAGTAGAATAATTGCAATAGAAATGAGAGCGTTGAGGAGCATGGCTGGGATAAGGCTGAGCGATAGATTGTATAACAGTGCTGATAAAAGAAAGGTGGGGTATTAGGTATTAGGTTTAGGAAACGTTATAAATATCGATATAACAATATTTATAAAGTTACCTACACCTATACTCCATTCAACATAACGACACACACACACACACACACACACACACTCACAACAACAATTACTCACGAGCCATAGTTTTAGTTTATTTATAAAAATGTGAAGCGCATTTATCTAGTATCCATAACACAAGTAATTAGTCTGAGAGCGAAATTATATTGAATGATAACAAACTGAGTAATAAAAAGTACAAAATTATCAGTTGCATCAAAGTCACAGAATTCACCAACAATTTATCAATTGTCCATTCCGTATAGTTCACTTTTTCATAATCTATGATTTTCATACAAAATGGCGAATTATGTTTTAAAATTAATATTTGTTATGTTTTAATTAATATTTTGTAACTTACCGATGATAAGTCACACCCTTAACTTTTTGACTTGTTCTTGATTCGTTTTTGCATGTTTTTAACACGCAAGAAGGCATTTTTAAATCGTTTTGTAGCCACAATTTCGGTAAGCAGTTGCTTCGAGCGTTGGCGAATGACTAAATGACTTGTTGCTCTGGAGCATCAACGCACGGGCTACTTTTCTTGTTTGCGGTGTCGCTTCTATACGCTAGTAATAGTAGTTCAATGTCTTATACCACTTTTTTTTGCGGAGTGGAATGCATTTACGCACCATACCAGCCGCTAGCTAGGCGACTGGCGTGTGTGGGACTCGCCCGACGATCTACAGTCGGGAATACGCCACTAAACCACTCCGGTGTGGGGACACCAAAGGGCTAGGGGTAGCCCTTTGAGTGGGGAGAGTCCGGGGTCCGCCACGAGGCAATTCACCAGTCTCCTCTTATACCTAGCAATATACTCCTAGCAATATACTGCCCTAGCAATATATTTCTACTTCTACGTCGCCACCTTTTACATAGGACCTAACCTAATTAGCATATGTATATGCTCAATGAACTTTTCGGAACTTAAACTAAAAAGTTTGCGGTAACCTAGTTTTGAAAGCGCTAAAAATAACTAGTTTCCTTTTGAGAAACTATTGGCACAAAACTACGGGAAGTATAGGGTGGTTGCCAAATTGCTCTAACGAGGTGTCGAACACACAATGGGAGCGGACAGGAAAAATGAATTTCAAAGAAAATATCCAAATCTAATTTTGTAAGAATTCAAAGTTTTATGGACAGTGATTACAATTTTTGGTATTAAACTAACAATAAGCCGTGTGGTGACGGCAGAGCAGATTACAATTGACAATTGACACTACTCACAGTCTCCCCCTTGGGTGTCATACAAGGCGACTAAGGGTTAAGACAGCGGTGAGTAATCGGCATACACTTATGAATTGAAATTGAATCGAAGTCTATAATGATTCTACAATCAATACCAAGATTAATACTAAACATGTCGGAGACCTACGCCTCCCTAGCGAAACCATTGTAAACGAGTTGTGTCATTGCAGATATGTTGGAAATTTACCACCAGATACAATACCACAACTCGCAAATGACATAAACCGAAATATACTGCGCCCAAAGCTATCAACCCCTTCGAGCAATTATGGATTACAAAGAAAAAGAACTCAAGATGTTGCGTCGTTAAATAATTGAAGTACATAAAACAACACCGAAGGAATAATTTGTCAGAATGCTAGGAAATTCATTAACGTCTTAATTGCCAACCTTTCTGTATATAGTTATTGACTTCAACCCTAATCTCAACTTCGTCACAATTTTCCCCAATCATTCAAAACCATCAACAAACATATTCCAAACCATTTAACCTCGCATTGACTTACGCAATCAATATAAATACAGTAAAAACGGAGTCGCCGAAATGATTGATGACCATTAAATCTGTCTGCTCAATTAACGAGTGCCACCCATTCATAATTGCATTCCTGATAAATGTGTGAACGTACGACTTTAACTGGTTTAGAATTACCACAGTGTGGTTTAGATTATTTTTTTGTTTACTAGGAAGCTGGGGCAGACATGTGTTCTTTTGGGTTCCGTCGTTCTTTAAAATAACCCGTAAGAAAGACTCGTACGTAGCAACGAAATTATCTGAAACTGAAAACTGAATGAAGCTCAAAAGTCGCATGAAAGACGACGCTTTTCACCAAGGTTTATTCTAGGTAGAAGAAATAGTAATGTCTCCTTAAATATTCATGATAGATAAACCCCTCGAAGCAATTTTGCAATAAAAAATAGCACAGACAATTTAACAAGACCCTTTGTAACATTTTTCTGAGCTAATTTATATTCAGAATATTTTTTTTACATTTGGATCAAGCAGCAGATAGTAAAATTTCTGCAGAGGTCATCTTCACCCTACTCTTATCCCATCCTATTTGGGACCGGAACAGTATCTCCTCCCACTCTGTTCACTTCTATCACTCGTCATGTAAGCTCTCATATAAGCTTTTAGCTTAGGTTTTACATCCAGCCGCCTGCCTGACACCAACCCTCTTTAGGTATGCTGTTGTTGGTAATTTGGCATATACCATTCCCCACACTGTGCCCCAAAGTGCTTATTGGTCTGCAACGAGCAATCTCCCTTTGTCGACTTTCACGACACCTCTGGGCTGAGTCGGGGCCAGCATGGAAGAAAAACAACTGACTGCGGTATCTACACATACAATAAATCGTAATTAAATTAAGATGACACCAGGCAATCTCTTTTTTTTAATCTAACCATTGCCGCATGTGATTAAAACAACTGCGCTAAGCCTCTTTACAATTGCCGCAGAGAGAAAAAAATAAACTGCGTAGTTTGAACACGTGGATCCATTAAAGCACCCCTGCCCTATATTATACGCTCCCACAATGGGAATTAGTTCATTCGTATATTTATAAAAATGGTTTGCGCAGTTGCTTGCTTTGTGAGCGAAATGAATATTTTTATTCATCTCTGCACCGTGTTTTTCTGAGCTTCGTTAATTATTATCTATGCACCGTACTGGCCGCTTTTTAAAGAAGCTCTAGGAAGACAAAGAAAAATAGGTCAGAAAGTGTTCGAAAAATTATATACGTTCTGACGCGGGAAGTAATTTGTCGAAATTTCTCTGACCACTTTTTTTTGCTATTTTTTTTTAACAGTGACCACCCCGTTATCATCAATGTTAGTGGATAATTAAATATCTTTCATGGAATGATACTTTTATTGACATGAACTTTTATACTATTAGAAAACAGAATTTTATGAAGTTGATAGAGGAAGTCAATTTAGGCTCGAGTTCACCAACACGTAAAACGAGCGATTAAAAGATAACCGTAAAGTTTTTGACAGTTCTTCCATAAGATAAAATGTCAAAAACGGACGGTAATCTTAAATTCGCACGTTTAAGTGTTGGTGAACTCCAGCCTTAGTAGATTACCTGTTGGAACATATCCAAAATGGCGGTCATCTAATGTCACAGCTGTCACACACGCAATGACATTTCCCGCCTTAACGCCAAATTACTGTCACAACACGAGACCGACAAAAGAAAAACAATAATTCGAAAATGGTCGGACACGAATAACTGAATTATGTCACCTTTTGTAACAATAGATGTTATGGCGGAGTAGGGCGCGTTTTCTACATGCAGGTAGGTAGGAGGTACGTGAGCCCATAATAATTTGTATAGTAAATAAAATACTTAATACACAATAGGCTAAGAAAATGCTGTGTGTGTTCAGCTATATTAATCGGATCGGAGTGCAAATTTAACTCTTATATTTTTTATATCAATATATGGTCCTGGCAGTACTCTATAATCCCACAAATTCGATAGTCCGACACTGCCCTGCAAAACGTTTGTCGGAGTACCAGGGGTCCACTGTATTCATTTTATTATGTCATGAGGCCCTCTGGCCCAAAAATGTTGTTTCCAATTGCTGTGCCTTTGATGTAGGCCTATTCGCTGACTTTTTTTGACACTTGAGAGTGATAATCACTGAACTATTTACTAATCCATTACTACTTTACTATAACGCTATTGTGACACTTGTCCTGTGAAAACAGTAACGGGTAAGTAAATAGTTCGGTGATCATCACTTTCAACTGTCAAAAAAAGTTAGCGAATAGGCCTACAGGGCGTTACATGTATAACTTGCCATAATTTTAAGACCTATGTACTCTGTACTGTGTGACATGCAATAAAGACTATGATTATTGTGTGTAAACCATGATTTGTTTTCTGTAGCTGTTCCTTAAATGAATAAAAAAATAGGTAGTAGGGGAAAGTGACTCAAAACGGACATACTATGGATGGCAATGTGCTATCGATGGCAGTGGGGAAGGCAAAATGCACGCTCTATTACATGGGATTTTAGCATCGTTAGCGAAATGTGGGTGTTAATGCACTGCCGCCTTACCCTTAGAACATAAACACCCGAATACAGAAACGCTACTCAAATTTTGAGTCCTACTTAACATTTAAGTATTGTCAAAATTGACGTTTTTCCATACAAATTCTGACAGGTATTGTCCACTTAACTTTATAAGTAATGCTCAAAATGTTAGTAGCGTTTTTGTATTCAGGGTAAACAGGCGCAATTTTTGTTCAGTCTGCCTCACTTCAGATTACTACAATTATATGTAAATTTTTTTCAATCGAACTTTCTCTTTATCTCGAACAAGCTCAAGTTGAAAATCTGATTTGGTATATTTGACGACTTTGTATAGTCTGACGTGACGTAATGTACAAAAATGTTACGTAAGTAATGTTTCTCATAAAAAAAAACTCAATGAGAGAGTTACTGGTTTCCCAATCAAGGACTTCAATAACTTGAAGCAGTCTCAGTTTTAAAGCGCCGAGTGTTTTCTTAACTTTTGATACCGTTTTATATTGCTAGAAGACGAGCAGCCATCTGGCTGGATGCAATCTAGCGAAATATTCTCACTCTAGCTCCCATAGGGTGTCTAAGTGAAAAACAAATATAGGACAAATAAGTTAGATGCTGCACTCTCTCTTGTACCGAATAAGCGTAATTAATTTGTGGTACCTTGTCGCATTAATTAAAGTAATATGTAATAAGGCTTGTCTTTGTTTTAGTATTCTTAAACCTAAAATTAATTATGATAGCTTGTTTTGTGAGACATACAACGCAAACGTGTGTGAACCGGCAATTAGAGACTCGAAATTTCTCAAAAATGCCTATTGAGCTATGTAACTCTTGTACATACCTACTTAAGTTAAGATGCAATAATACATACATACATAAATCACGCCTATATCCCCGAAGAGGTAGGCAGAGGTGAACTAGCACCCACGTTTCGCCAACTATATCAAGTCCCATGTAATAGGTGGCGAGCCTATTGCCATTTATCGGGCACAAAAGTCGCAGTACATTGTCAGGACGGTAGTATAAGAGGAACGCTGCTGCCCATTCCTCATCACTGATTTATCCTAAGTCGCCTTGTACGACACCCACGGGAGAGATTTGGGGAGGTGACAATTGTATTCTACTCTGCCGTCACCACACGGCATATTGCAATAATATGCATGTACATAATATTAATACACATATAAATCACACCTATTTATTCCCTATTCTATTGAGCACTTAAATTGCAGTATATTGCTAGGTGGTATAGGAGGAATGATGCCGCCCATTACTCACCGCTTTACCCTTAGTCGCGTTGTAAAATATCCGCCAGAGAGGTGGGATTGGTGACAATTGTGTCAATTGTTGACAAACCAATCAATTAAAATATCGGTTAGTTGTAAAGAGATAAAAGAACCGCCTCTTTTTGTTTTCATTTTTATTTATGTTTTTACTTTAAGAGTAGGTAATCAATTTTAGTCAATTAATAACTAAGCTGGCAGCATCTTGCCAGAACACGGTGTTACCCACGCTATCGCTTACATTATGATCATTTAAGTAAAATTCACCAATAAATATTAGAGTCCATGAACCATCCAAAGGAGAATGATGGAAACCCTGTCTATCGCTGTAGCAATGTATCGAATTCAACTGCATTCTTGCTTTTGTTTCAGCTAGAACGTGTTATTAAACACCAACTTGTTTCTTTATTGAAAAGGATATTGGAGAAAACTGCAGTCCGCTTTTATGTGCTCAATTGAACTAGCACAAAATAGAAAGTTTTTATTATTTTATTTCATTTATAAAACACATGATTTAATAAAATTAAATTGCTGTGTATGTATGTACTATTATTCGTTTGCTTCCATGCTGGCCTGGGGGGGGAACGTAGAATATGATTATATTTTTTGTTAGCTATGCTGCCTTGGAAGCGAAAAAATAACGTCGAATGTGCTGCGCTGGCCAGTGTGGTGGGTTATGGCCCATTCTTCCATCCATAGTGGTGGGGACATTAAAGGGCAGGTAATGCCCGGTAAAGTACCCGACAGATAGCAATAAACTTGACCCTTTTTACATGTACTTAACATAATTGGCGAAACGTGGGTGGTGGGTGTTAATTCACCTCTGCCTACCCCTTCGGGAATATAGGCGAGATTTATGTATGTATGTCTGAATGCGGCGGTTAGCCTCGATTTCCGTCCCATTGACCCACTTGCTAGGGTTCATCTGGGTCCATATTGGAGTGCATAGCATAATCGTCAAGAACGCAGAGCCATTTGCGGTTGACTTTGCTGCCAAAGTTATTGCTCGGCTTTTAACGTGTACAGAGTCAATGGCTCTGTGTACTGACGACAGCACGTTGGGTATTGACACAGCAAACTGTAAATAGTTGCCAAGCATTTTCATAGCTGGAAAATAAAGCGCACTTCTTTCGATAAACTTCATTCGACTAATAGTTATCAAATAATGGCGACTATATTAAACCGTGTGGTGGCAGAGTGGAATACAATTTGTCACCATCCCCACCTTCTCCCGTGGATGTCGTACTAGGCGACTAAGCAACATTCCTCTTAGACCACCTAGCAATTTACTGCGATTTCCCATTACATGGGACCGAACCTGTAGGCCTATTCCCTAACTTTTTTGACAGTTGAAAGTGATGATCACCGAACTATTTACTTATCCATTACTACTTTACTGTAATGCTATTGTGACACTTGTCCTGTGATAACAGCAATGTATTACTAAATAGTTCGGTGATCATCACTTTCAACTGTCAAAAAAAGTTAGGGAATAGGCCTACTGGTTGGCGAAACGTGGGTGTTAATTCACTTCAGCCGGCCCCTTCGGGGATATAAGCGTGATTTACGTATGTACCCGCGGGAGAAATTGGGGCGGTGACAATTGAATTCTGCTCTGCCGTCACCACACAGCACACTGCGCCGAATTGGGATAAGGGCAAAGGAATTACGACCACAACTGTAAGAGAGCCTTGCTTAATAATGTATTGTACACTATTCGCATCGACCGCAAATAGGACGCCAGACGAAGGTCAAAGTCTTGAGGTGTTTGTTTCAACGAACTCATTTCTGACAGTTGTGGGAATGAGAATTTAGTCTGAGTAACCCAATTTATTTTGTTTAATGTACTGTAACACCGGATAGGAAAGCAATCCAGACAAAGAAATAGACGGATGATGTTTACTCTATATTGAAATGTTATCTTGTAAGAAAATATACACTCTTTGGCTGTGCAAAGTGATGATTCTAGAGACCGATTATTTGTATTGGTAAGTGGATATTTTTAACAAGATACATTTAGAACATGTTTGTGGTTATGACTAGCTTGGTTTTCTTGATGGGATGATGTGCACTGTATCTTCTATAATTATATCCACCACCAAAGCCTTATAGCAAGTGTCTTTATATAGTTAAGTACTGCGATGTCCCTTAACTTGCCATGGTATTGTATTATAGATGTAAATTGTTTTCTTTAATTATTATTTTAACATTCCGATTATTTTCAAAATTCATTTATTTAAGCATGTTGTAATTACCTATATATGTAACAGTTTTTTATATGCTGTATCTTATGTTGGTAATTCTCAATATATAAATAAATATCGACAAGAAATCTACTCCATTAATTTACTTACTTAATTGTGTTTGTGAATCGTTGCTAAATTATAATGATACTTACTTACTTTCGTAAGTATACAATTTAATAAAACCGTCAACTTATTTACCTCTTTGCCGGCAGTACCTGTCGTCGTTCGTCAACTCTACACAAAGTACATTCACCATTAGATCGTAGTACGTGCCTTCGTCGGGAAAGCACAAGAAACATGTAGCTTTATATCAGAGGAATATTCGAGCACGCCTCTCAATTTCTGCGAGGAGAAATTCTTGATATTCTCTTAAAGAGTTGAAGTTTGATGCTCACACGAATACTTTGGATTACTTCAGAACTTTGCTCGTTGAGATATTACACGTTAAAGAGATACGTATAGGTTTTTCCCTGGAAGGTGTAAATAATATATTACATAAAACACGCATGTTTTTCAAAAAGAGGTGTATTAAACAGACACATCTCGCGAACTATGCTAGGTCTCATGTAATAGAAGTGAGCTGTAAATGTTTCTTTCTTTCCTTCCTATGGCCATCTTGTCTTTCTTATGATTGGAAGAATACAGGGAGAGTTCATTATTTTCAATTTTTTAGTCTGTAAGATCCCACTGCTCGGCAAAGTCCTCCCCCGCAACCCTCCACCTCAAGCGATCCCGTGCCAATTCCGTCCATGTCTTGCAGTATTTCCTAATTAATTTTATTAAATTAAAATAAACTCAGTAGGCACTCAGCTCGATTTCACAGTGGCTTAGCGCGATTGGCCTGCGATTTCGTAAGCTAAGCAATGTTTACTATAGTCCGACAACTTCGTGCGCGACCTTCCTGCGGGGTGTGAGACGTTGGGGGGGACTGAGGTATTGCATGCTGTATTGCACGAGTTATCCCACCTCCTCCCATCACCTGCCCCGCTAACATCTCGAGTGCCGCGTCCCCGCCACCGTCTCTCACCCCGCAGGAAGGTCGCGCACGAACATGTTGGACTATAAGCTGATGGGGAGATTGGTTATGGTTATCATTTTTATCACCCGTTCTTCTCAGAACAAGCCCTCCTGGTAGTTTACGAACGGATGATGTAGCTTATAACGTTAAATATTGGAAACTGTTTTTCATTTCGTTTCCAGTGTTTAACGTTATTTCTTTGACGATTCATGAGTGTATGTAATCATACCCTATATGAATAAACCATATTTTCATTTCATTTCATTTTCATAGAATTAATCTGTTAACAATTTCAAGGCACCAGTGCAGGTCTCGTAGTCTCCCGAGGACTTAAAAAACTAACATTGGTCCAATTTAATTTAACTTTAACCGGGCATTGCAAACTATGCCACATTGCATTGCATTGTTCTAACTTCACCATTCGTAAGGTTAAGTTTCTGTTTTGTGCTTTAATAGAGAAGTATCTTTATTAGTGAACGACATACTATATCACATCTCAATCATATACATACATAGATACAAAGCATGCCTTTTCCCTAAAGGGGTTCCGAGACGGTGAAGGAGATTGAAAGGTGGTCAAGGAATTCAAGGAATTGTCAAGCCGTTTTTTAGTGTGTTTCTGTTGCTGGGCAAACAAAGAAAAACTCTTATATGCTTGACTCAAGCATCAAGCAAGCTTGCTTCAAGCAATCTAAAATCTACCCGCTTGACGTACATACATACATACATACATACATAAATCACGTCCATATCCCCGAAGGGGTAGGCAGAGGTGAATTCTCACCCGCGTTTCGCCAATTATGTTAAGTCCCATGTAATAGGTGGCGAGCCTATTGCCATTTATCGGGCACAAAAGTCGCAGTACATTGTCAGGACGGTAGTATAAGAGGAACGCTGCTGCCCATTCCTCATCACTGATTTATCCTTAGTCGCCTTGTACGACACCCACGGGAGAGATTTGGGATGGTGACAATTGTATTCTACTCTGCCGTCACCACACGGCCACCCGCTTGACGTCATTCTGCTTAACCGTCTCGGAACCCCTTAAGGGTAGGCATAGATGTAATTTTGCCAGCTTATGTCATATTCCGTTCCGATGTTGTTATAAATCGGAAGGATGGGTATTAGTTTTGCAAAAACAATTTGGAGCAAGTACCAAAATGTTTTTTAAATAAAAATTTATAACTCAAATAGTGCCTTTCGAAAACAGAAAAGAAGCATCATTGCCCACTGTAGATCATTGCGGTACCGAACTGCATAATGGCGAACCAATAATAAATAATTGCATTATAAAAATCTGTAGAGTTTTGGCAACTCTCCAAGAGTCGCGGTTCAAGGGTGAATGAACCACTAATATTAGCTCTATATTAGTAAATTAACTTTCGCAGAGGTTAAGTGTTACGGCTCATGAATCCTGAATTATAGCCAAATTGCGCCAACTTACATGTTACCGAAATATAATAATAAATAATATGAACGCCGCGCAATAATTGTTGACGTCGCTGCCGATTCAGCAATTATTGTTCCGATAGTTTTATCTGCCCATGGTTTGATAGCCAAGAGCCTCGATAAACATCTTAAGAGGCTCGCGCTAGGTGGTTGGGTCAAGAGTCAGATGCAGAAGGCAGTACTTCTGGACACGGCGCGTATAGTGTGGAGGTTCCTGTCTCTGGATCCTTAACCACCGGTAGCCGGGACCCTGATCTTGCTACCGATAGGGAACTGCATTCTTGTATTTTTTAATGTTTTATATTGTAAACATTTAATGTTTAGAAATATAATTTTGAATGTATTTTAAATGTAATAAAAAAAATATAACACTTATAGAAACAAAGAGTGGTACCGTTCCTTGTTTATTTCACTAGAACAGTAGACCGGCTTATTTTCTTCAACAAATTCTAAACCTACACTTGGTACACTACACAGTCCCAGGCGCTGTCACTGACTTTCCTCTCTGCCACACTATGGACCCGGCGCCCGCACGGTGTATCCATTGAATACCATGACACCGGAAAGGTGTTAGTGATGAATAAATGTATAGAAAAGAGGGAAAGGAGCATGCGGAGGGAGTGATTGGGATGACAACATTTCAATCCATACTATTGAAGGTTTTGGCTTTGGTTTTACAGCCGGCCGCTTCCTGACACCAACCCTCTTTGGGTATGTTGTTGTTGGTGGTTTGCCCTCCGCCATTTAGGTGCCCCAAGGTGCTTATTGGTCCACACCGGGCAATGTCCCTTAGTCGAATTTTACGACACCACTGGGGTGAGTCGGGAATGACACATATTATTATGTGCCAGAATATTCTACGTTTTTTTTCGCTCCCAGGCCAATATAGAAGACAGTTTGTCCAAACATCAACGTGGATAACAAACGAACCAGTGTGGCTATCGATTTCGTTTGAAAGGCTTCCGCAACCGTAACTATGACTATTGTGAGCTAATAAAGAGCTCATTCACACTGAAGTAGGGAATCTACTATTACGTTGACCTCTTTCGCTGCTACTTTTTTTGATTTTTTAAGTTGTTCTGTGTTCTATTCTGAGGTTATTCAAATAGAAGACATTAAAAAAAATTGTTTATAGAAAAATGTATTTTGAAAAATTATGGATGCAATTTACTTAGTAATTATTTTTCTATTTATTGTTTAAATAAAAATGAAAAGTATTTTTTTTTATTTGTCTTTTTTTTAAATAATTTAATAATATTTTAGTTTATTATATTACAGCTGCTTAATCTAGCACTAGTAGAGTCTAGTAGAGTTTGTACAGACATGATAAACTTTTACCTACTTAGCGATTGAAGTAGAATTATTAATTCATATATGTATTGCTATTTTGCCATTTATTTAAATATGTGTATTAACGTATATTGAGGAAAAGAAAGAGGGCAACGCAATAATTTAACAACAAAGTTACACACGCACCTAACCAGGCAATGAACCCGCGACCGCAACACTGTGGTCGACAAGCCATACCTCGCACCGAATTCTTGTCAATATACATTTTGTTATTTTCACATCTAATACTAGATGTGAAAATAAACCTTAATTACTTAATTCTGATTAGATTTTTATCCAAACATTATTTTAAATGTTACCATGAAAATAAACCAAAAAAAAAATTTCGATATGGGATTTTTTTTTTTAAATGTTCCTATCAGGATATGAACCTGGCACCTCTTGGCTGATAGATTCTACCAAACAAGCCGTCAGTATAGTTGCGTTAAAATGGAAATACGCAGTCGCACTAAGTATGTACAGACTACAGCACGTCAGACTACCACAAAAATCACAAAATGTTAAATTTTCTCAGTCGACTTTTGGCTCAACTGCCAACAAGATAAGGTTGATTGAAGAAATTATACAGTTTTGGGTAGTCTGGAGAGCCGTTGACTGTACCTACACGTGGCGGTATATTATTATATCGCTGGTAAGACAGAATATCGTATAACCTCTTTAGTGACAAACAATAGGTTATCCAATTTCGTAGCCCAACAAAAGGATTCATTTTCAATGTAAATGTTCGAATTTCAAGCTTCTAAAATCACTCCAGACCCCGAAGAATTTCCAATAGCAATTTGACATTGAAGATGAGACTTTGATTTTAGAACAAAAGAAAATTTGGATTCTGGACGTCGACCCTAAAGGTTTCAAGAGATGATACGTAATTACTATTTCGATTTTTTTTAACAGTATTAAATTTGTTAGTAAAGTTAGTACAAATAATATTGTGGTTAGAAAAAGTTCGAAAATATTGCCGAGTGTGAGTGAAAAGAGTGTACTGAGTGAAAATAAAGGATTTGGTAAAAGTGCGACTCAAGAGTCTAATTATTTAGAAAAACTATGAATGAATCGAGTGAACTATTTTAATGAACACAACACTACACTCAAAGGACCCTGGTTTAATCTGTTTCATTTATAACAATTAAGCCTTTTATAATAATTTCATAATTTCCCGTGAGAACCATAATGACGAAATGCCGGTTTTAAATAACACCTCCGCATTAGGCATGTTTACATTAGTATTAAATCAACAGTACCGCTTACAAAATTAACTTCTTTGTTAAAGGCTTCCATTGATAATAACACAGTAATGATTACTTATTTTTTACATCATAATTATTATTTGTAATAAACGAAAGGAAACACAGAGAACTATTGTTTATATAAGTATTTTTGGTCCGGTCCTGGCGATTTTCTCACTGCTAGACACATACCCTAGTCACGTACGGGGCATATGCCTATTATTTCTGAAGACTGATTATGATGAGATAACTAAGAATGATAGACTCAATAAGAAACGTGTGACAACATTCATTTCAAAAGGTTTGGTAAACATATAGTATTTTTATATACCCAGGTTACTTTAAAAAGTACTATATTACTTTTATGGGAAGCCCGTCAGTCTTAGTGACTGTTCCCTTGGACAGGTGGAATTTTAAGTCATCATCATCATCACCAGCCCTTTAATATCCCCACTGCTGGGGCACAGATCTTCCCTATGTATGGAAGAATATAGGGATAAATTGGAAATACCCCTATAATTGGATGCATGAAAACTGCCTGTCTGCTTTGGGCCACTCTCCCCGAGTCTAAATTAACAACTTTTCTTTACAAATATTCCCAATCGATTGCCAACCATAACTTCTTTAACGTAAAACACAAAAACGATTGAGAAATTTTCAATATTGCATTAACCTGACGTGCTCTTCACTGTACCACTAAACAGTTTCACAGTTTCCACATATTTTCATATGTATTAAGGCGACTAGCATAAGACTCCCAAAACCACTCGGGCCACAATAGAAACACTGATGAGTTCCTCCCGCCGGAGATAACTAAAACTGGAGCGAATCGTGACACTGTCACACAAAGGGACTTTTGTGACTGGCTCCTTAGGGCTGCCACCTCTCCGGGCTTGACCCAGAGTCTACGGGTTTGCACTGGTGATTTTCCGTGAGGCAGATCCCAGACTTTCCACGCTTAAAGGGCTAGGAGGAACTCCGGAGTGGTTTAGTGGGTATTGCTGGCGCTTCGTCCGTTGGGCGAGTCCCACACACGCCAGTCGCCTAGCTAGCGGCTGGTATGGTGCGTAAATGCATTCCACTCCGTCAAAAAAAGATGGTGCATGTCCGGGCTATGGGTTTAACATCGATATCTCCGGGTCAAACCGGGCGGTGGCAGCGAAGCGACGACAATTTCTTCAGAATGAAAATATAGTTTTAAGTGTCAAGCTGGTCCAAGACAGCAAAGTCATTATTTAAAAAAAACATTTCCAATGGTAATTTACAGTGACAATTCATACTTAAAAAGTTTTATTTTATTTTATTTAAAAAAAAACACTAATAATATTTCTAAGATCTCCGGATCTACTGTTTTTGAAAGCTGGCAGCCCTAGTTTCGCTATTGAATATGGTTCAACGTCGATTTGATTATGGATCGGAAAGGGCCTATTGTGCTGAATAAACTTTGGATAGACGGCGCATATCGGAAAGTGTGGAAAGAAAGAGAGAAAGAAAAATAACGATATTAGCGGTGTTTTGTTTAAGAAGTGGTTAAATATGATGCTTTCTCTTTTTGGTCAATAGCAGTTGGTGACAGAACCAGTATCACATTTAAACAATTTGTAAATCTCTATTAAATGGATGGCTTAATATCCTTACTTGAAGTGAAATGTGCAATTTTACTCTGTAAAGGTGAATTTATGTGCGTATTTTAAATAAGAGCTCTTTTCCAATGTGTGTTGCCCTCGTATACACTAGATGGCGCCGAGCGATTTTGAATTTGTAATCCGGGATGAATTTATTACAAAAATTACGCGTACACGAACATATAAAAACAATGCTTGTGAATTGTTTATAAATAGAAATAAGAATGTGAAACCAAACTGCCAGCTTTTGTCATAAAGGCACGTCTTTATTACACAATATACTTTCCAATTTTCTTAATAATCTTGTTATGAAGCAATATTTTAGCCTTTTTTTACGGGGTCAAAATGCAGTTTACACACATCCCCACCGCCCCGGGACTTGGGTGGTGGGGGGGGGGACTCCCCATCGTGTATAAGGCGCTGGGACTACCCACTAAAATATCCCCAGTTCTCCGTCTGCAGCAGTGTAAATGGGGGCAAGGGTCTCAGCTTAAGCCTTTATCACAAGCTTGCCCGTTACTGCGAGGGTCCGAGACTCCGGACTCACCTCTACGCGCAATGTGTGCGTGCATGTCCGCGTTAGCCTAGAACAACTGATTTTCTCGTGAAATCTCATTACCTATGTCGGGTTTATGTAAATAATTTGGCACCCTAAAACATTATTAAAACTCATTCATTATACCTTCCTGTAAACGATTTCCATTCTAATCAGTTTTATCGCCACAATATTCTGATATGGAAGAAAGAAGAACGTTAAAAAACTTGTTAAACAGACAATTACTATCCTTGCGGTTCCGATACACCCCCGATTCCAGTCATACTTTCCCGATAACGATGTAGAAAGGCAATGTATAACGTTGTTAGAGATACAATCTTCCCTGATAGCTGCCGACGTACAGGGATTTTAGGATTTGGGGGCTCGCTTTGTTCCTAAAATTTACTCGGCCAAAATTAACTTTGTTATGAACACATAGAATCCATTTTTGTTCGTCGTCAATTATTACAAACACCGAGCAAACAAGGTCTGTGAAACATAATTCTGACGAGCCATTTAAATTACATTTTAATAGACGAAGGGAATTTCCAAATCCTGCCTTCAATTAAGATGTTATATTTTGAGAGAAGCTTATGACGAAGTAATTTATTACAGTCAACAAACAGTACGACAAATTGTAAACATACATAGATACATAAATCTCGCATATTTATCACCGAAGGAGTACGCAGAGGATAATTAATGCCAACGTTTTGCCAATTATGTTAGGTCCCATGTAATTAATTGTAAATAATTATTGCAGTATTGTCTAAATATTGTCAGTCCTGTTGATGGCTGAATTTATTTACATTGCTAAAAATGGACCTTTTACTTCCACCGTGCCCTATGATAAAGGTTTACAATCACCAAATCATTCAAAATCAGTTTGCCCATATAATAATCTTGTATAGGAGGATCTATATGAAATACAAGACTTATTCGTTCACTTATTCAACAGTAGCTAGTATATTATGATTAATATATCTTACAAGCGTATTCCACTTACCGTAATGGATATTCCTTATAAAAGTAAAGATATATAGAAAGTACCTTCTATAGATAAGAATTTTTACGAGGCAGCGCCGAACGCTCGTAGCTTTTGACCGATAGTTCCTCCATTTCCAAAGTGAGTTATGAATATTCAAACAGGCGGTTTCTGGGCATATTTTTTATAACATAAGTTACTCAAGTTATAAAAAATACAATGTAATTCGATCTCAATACCAATTACAACGAAAACATTCGAGAAGCGACTGGGTTACGCCAAACATAAGTCCATACATAAATCACGCCCATATATATCCCCGAAGGGGTAGGTAGAGGTAATTAACAAACACTTTTCGCCAATTAATTTAAATCCCATGTAATAGGGAGCGAGCCTATTGCCACCTTTCAGGCACATAAATCGAAATATGTAGCTAACCCCTTAGTCATAAAAACAAAATCTGTTAATAGCACTGCTTAAACTAAATCACTGTATGTCTCTTCGTCCCAGCGTAAACACAGTTTAATAGAAAAACATACACATACATACATAAATCACGCCTATATCCCCGAAGGGGTAGGCAGAGGTGAAATAACACCCACGTTTCGCCAATTATGTTAGGTCCCATGTAATAGGTGGCGAGCCTATTGCTATTTATTGGGCACGAAAATCGCACATTGTCAGGTTAGTTGGTATAAGAGGAACGCTGCTGCCCATTCTGCATCACTGTTTTATCCTTAGTCGCCTTGTCCGACACCCACAGGAGAGATTTGGGATGGTGACAATTGTATTCTACTCTGCCGTCACCACACGGGTCGGCGGCAAAGATAAAGTTAAAATGTTAAGCTCTAACGGTGTTAGTGTAGTATAAACAAAGAATGATGTGACCATTATTAGAAATAGATAGGTACACTTGCTTAATCGGACCAAAGAATCTCCATTACTCACAATTATATATCTACTTAATCAGACATAATTGGTTGTCGGCTAAGTACTTTGATCTCCAGATGCTTTCTCAACTCTTATTATTCAATTAAACAAATGGAGCATTTGGTTATCTATAATAATGTTCTATAGATTAGTGGTCAAAGGGATTTTAGACCACATCAGTGAACTATCATAGTGGACTTTATTTAGGAGACTAAAGTTGAGAATAAGACTGCAGACAAGCAGGAAAAGGATGATAAGTAACACTTACTGCCGCACTCAGAGACGTCAATTAACTTTAATGAGTATTTAATGACAAAAATTTTCATTCAAATCTAGACCATAGACCCGGCAAGAATAGCGTCTAGTTTTGAATTGTCATTTTTTGACGTTAAGTACTCATTAACGTTATTTGACGTCTCTGAGTGCGGCAGTTACTCACTTACTGCCGCACTCAGAGACGTCGATTAACTTTAATGAGTATTTAATGTCAAAAAATTTCATTCAAATCTAGACAATAGACCCGGCAAGAATAGCGTCTAGTTTTGAATTGTCATTTTTTGACGTTAAGTACTCATTAACGTTATTTGACGTCTCTGAGTGCGGCAGTTACTCACTTACTGGATTTAATTTAACATACATACATATACACAAATCACGCCTATATCCCCGAAGGGGTAGGCAGAGGTGAACTAGCACCCACGTTTCGCCAATTTTGTCAGGTCCCATGTAATTTAACATACATACATAAATCACGCCTAATTATCCCCGAAAGAGATAAGTGAATCAACATCCACTTTTAGTCAATAATGTAAGGTCTCTCGTAATAGGGGCGAGCCTATTGCCATCTATAGGGTACGAAAATCGTGGTTTATTGCTAGATTGTAAAAAAGGAATGCTGCTGCCAATTACTCATCGCTGTCTTTTTGGCCCTGCGAAGCTCTCCAGTATATTGCAATGTTTATAAGAGAAACGATGCTGCCTGAGAAGAGGTTAGTGGAGAGAAACGATGCTGCCTGAGAAGAGGTTAGTGGACAAAGGTGTTAGATGACGGAAAATCGCTTGATGAGATTCAAACGCCCAAATTTGGATTCGTATCATAAATACAGACCCTAACAAAGGTGTTAACTGACAAACATGCATACATTTCAGGCATTTCAAAAACTGACATCTCATTTTGAGCTTCTTGTAGGTTAACACCTTCGTCTGCTCACCCCTTCTTACTCATCAAATCGTAGCGCCCTAGGCTCTCCACGCAGTAGGACTCCCAGAAATGCCTGCCGTAGAGAACCCCCATTTTTACCCTTTGGGTATGGACCCCTAACATTAATAATAAATAATAAATATTTTTACACTCACACCTATCATCTAGCCCAAAGTAAGTAGCCTAAGCACTTGTGTTATGGATTCTAGATGACGGACATATTTTTAATATAATTATGTATATAAATGTTGACTCGGAAACAAACATTTGTGGTCATCACAAAGTTTGCCCCTACCAGGATTCGAACCTGGGACCTCTTGGCCAATACCCAGCAATCTGAGCATTCGACCAAAGCGGCCGTTACATTACTTACATTACTTATCACTGCCGCTGTTGAGAGTGGTGCCAATTATATTCTGCTCTCAAATGAAAGCCCTGCGCCATTTACTCTCGAGACGAACGAAGAATGAGTAGAAACATGTCGTTAGTGTAATTGTAACAAACCTGTTATTCTTATTAAACTGCTACTAACTGAACCATTGTACCGATACAGATCAGTCCAACAGGTATCTTGTCAATGGGCAATAAATATGCCTCTTTATGTCCCACGAAATAGAACCCAGATTGCCTTATCTGCGATGTGAGTAGGAAATGGGTGTAGCCCCATCAGTTTGGGTCGTTTCCGTGCAAATAGCGTGACATGGCCCAATTCTATTAATTCTTTCGGGCCATTATGTAGATTAGCGATTGTCTGACCGTCACTTGGGACGGCGTCATGGGTTCCATAGGCTGTCTTTACACCTGAAGAATTTATGATGATGATTAAGGTCATTCTACTGACTGATTTTAACTCAAAACGAGCATTCATAAGACCTCGCAAAATATGTAAAATACCGTGCAAAATATACCCCGAATTAAAGACTCAGATGGTATGGCAAATAAAATTAACCAAGATAGGAAAAATTATAAAAAAAATCGAATTTTCATGATAGATATTTCCCACTACTTATAATTTTTTTATAGCTTGACCTTGTATTACTTATTGTGAAGTAAATTTATCAATCACGCTATAAATACCCAGGATTACCCGTTAAAATTTGTTACCCACGCATCTTCCGTTAAATCGCTAATGAAACAATATAATTTATACCTAAACCCAAACCGTTTTGAGTACAAAGTAGGTTAAATCGTTCCATAAACAACAATAAATAACCCTCGCTCTGAATGTAGCGCAATCCATCTTGCATAAATGCTTGCTGTTTACATATACTGATGGTGTTGTGTTACACCAAATAAATCAATCCGACAGACTTCCACTACAGCAGTGTTACGCTGTGCCAATCGAAAATAGTCATTAACGCCGATGCATAAGTCTTTTTTATCAATTTATTAGTGGTCACACCAATATGTCACACGAGTGTCGTCATCAAAACCAGCCCTTTAATCTCCTCGCTGCTGGGGCACAAAATGGACCATAACCCACCACGCCGGCCCATTGGTGGGTATTAACGACTGCTGGTGCAGCCAGCCCGGCTAGCATGACCACCGAAACACAATTGTTATAGCCATTTATCGCTTTGAACTGTCACAAATCATTGAATTTTTGACATAGGGAAGGCCTGTGCCCCAGCAGTGGGGGACATTAAAAAAGGCTGGTGATGATGTTGATGAAACAGATAGTTACTAGTTTTGATCTAGCTACCTACCTACTACTCTTAAATAGTGTTAGCAATTCGAACACTTCCCAGAAGATTTCTCAACGGCATCTCCCCTCAGCTTGAAATCGAAGCGGATTACATAAGTCATGACGCAATTGTGAATAGGGAAAGAAATTACAGACGCGAGACAGAAATTACAGAACTCCCTGGCTGGACAGAGATGGAATGAGGAGTCTTAAGCTATTAGCGTCATCAATGGAGACCGCCTTATTTGTGACGTTCGAATTTTTTTATAACCCTTAAGATCCCACTGCTGGGCAAAGGCCTCCCCCGCAGCCTTCCATCTCAAGTGATCCCGAGCCAATTCCGTCCATGTCTTGCTGTATGCTTCTAGATCGTCTCTCCACCTCTTACTTCTAGATAAACTTTCGAATACAAAAAGATAATAACAAAATGCCGAAACAAAATACTCTTCACAAAATTTATAGCTACACGGCTTCTGAAAGGGTTTTAAGCAAGAAAGATGTCATTTAGAGATGTCAGATGTCATTTACTTACAGAGAAAATTACAGAGCAGGAGTAAACGAGACGCATATACATTTGTTTGCTTGTACGATTGAGTGCTACTATTCATCAAAACGTCTCCCATCAGAGATAGTCATCAACTATGCTGCATTTGTCACGACGGAAGAACTATTTTAAGTTATAATATTGGGAAAAGTAATATTTTTTTTCCATTTAGGGTAACTTTATTAATTTTAGCTATACATCCTTGAAAGTTTTTTGATAATTGTTAGAGATTTGCCGACTATGACTTTGACCGACTAGCCGATTAGTCGGTTGTAAAAAGGCCGACTAATCGGCCGACTAGTCGGCCAAGCCGATCATGGTCATTGGGAATATTCAGAAATTTCCGAATTGGATTACGAACGGTTTCCATAATCTTCGTGGTGTTTGACAGCTCTACAGTCTCGAAAATGATTTTCTTACGCAATTCATCTCGCCTAAAAATTTTACGTGAAAAGTCAAACAATCAATCAATCGATCTAAACTTTCGCATTCCATAGTCCAAACGTCAAAAAACAAGAGCCATGGAATTCGCCGACTACAAAAGTGGCCGATTAGTCGGCTTTACCGACTAGTCGGAACATCTCTAATAATTGTACCAAGAATAAAAAAGGAAAACGTATCCAATTGTCTTTGCTTTTTTCATTATCGTCATCAACATCCCTTTAATATCACCACAGACAGGCACTCAAAATATACACATTTATATAGTATGTATGTACTATACGATTTTAATTTTAACATCTCAGTATGTATGTAATTACAGATAGGAAACAATCTTACTTTACTTTGTATAAACATTAAACATATTCAACCTCTACAACTCCCGGTAGAGCTCACCTGAATCTTTCATTTGTTTTTCGCATCCAGGGCTGTCAAAATTCTTTTTTATCCTGGCTGCCTGTATTCTGAGTGACAAACTACAAGGTGTCACTTAACGACATAGATTAAGTACTAGCAGAAAAAAGTGTGATGTATACGATAATTTTTCCATGAGTCATAATTTTCCTTCATGGAATACGAAGACGCTACAGCTCAAAGAAAACTAAGAAACATTGAAAATCAAAATAAATAAAAAAGTAAAGTATTTCTTTTTAAAATGTAACACATTAACTTTGAGTTAAATAAAACAACCTGACAACTACTACATGGGACCCAACCCAAGGTATTTGGTGAAACGGGGGTGTTAATACAACTCTGCGTACACCTTCGGGTATAAATGGGCGGATTTTATATATGTGTATGTCCGTAAAGTTGTCGTTGACAGCCCTAATTCGGAATACCACGTGTAACTAAACGATCAACGTAAGTGACCCACTATAGGAAGTTGTATTTATTCAGTTCAGATATTTCGTTCCCACATTATTTGTCTACTAAAGTTTTCACAGTACATTTGTTTCTTTTGGTGCGTACCGAAATGAATTCCAGTATTCTACCGCTGAGTGAATGAAGTTGAGTACATACATTTGCTACAGAATCCAGACATTTTTCGAGCCTCAACGCGCTACGGCCGTACTATCAACAGCACATCATTACCACAATTTGTCAAATGTTCTTTTGACTTTGCGCTTTACGTCAAACAAGTCAAGGTGGATAATCGATTGGAGATATGTGACAGTTTTGTATAGTCTGACGTTCTGTTCACTGTACAATCGCACACAGTCTCCGACCTTAAAGGTTCGATAGTCTCCCTTCACCCAATAATTATAATATTACATAATAAAATTTATTTAAAAATTTGTTTCTTAGGAGTGAGTTTGATTTGTGGCCGAGTTGAATATTGACCGAGTTTTACCTATAGCCTAAGCGGATATTTGCCGGTGTTGACCAATGCGCGTTAAAACGCATTAGTAAACACATTTGACAGATTGCCCTCCTATGATTGGCGCCGTCCGTCCGCCTGTCCGTAAACTATATTTGATGGGTGCAAATGTTGACTGAAACCACAGACTAATAATAAAACAAGAACACTATTACACTACTCAATACTATGATTGATGGAGCACTACAAACTTAGATAATCGTGCGCGACTTACAGCTAAATAAATAACGGAACGCATAGTAAAAAGACCGAAAGAAACTACCATGGGCTTTAAATACTACTAACAAATATTGTACAAATAATTGAGATTAATAAATAAAATAAAAACATATAATATACTATTTATTTGTTTCTCTTATAGAAATTTTTCGCACAGAAAATCGAGTCAAGATCGAATTTCTAAAATTATTTCCTAATCCAAAAATATTCAGATAATTATGTTCTCATAGTCTTACCTAATTTCTTTGTAAAAATCATTTATTTTATTTCTTCTTCGACAATAGTATTACAAAAAAATAGTCTACAAAGAAATAAATAAAATGATCTATTGTAGTATTGTATTGTAGTTGAAGCCACTTAGGTCCCTGTCTCGGTATGCTACATAGACACACATATACATTAATTATGCCTGTTTATCGGCTAAAGGGGGTGGGCAAAGGTGGTGAGAGAAGACATTGGGGGGTGCTGACAGTAATTATAATTGTCTAAAGAATTGTGCGATTGCCATTTCATAAACTTTATAAAACGATACATACATACATAAATCACGCCTATATCTCCCCGAAGGGGTAGGCAGAGGTGTGTTTTTACCCACGTGTTGCCAACTATTTTCAGTCTCATGTAGTAGAGGGCGAGCCTTTTGCCATAATTATCGGGCACTAAATCGCAGTTTACTGCTAGGTACAATTAAATAGGAACGCTGTTGCCCATTCCTCGTTACTTATAAAACGATCATTACAATATAAATAATTGATATTGTTAATCACGAAATTAATGACTTATAACTTGACAACGTGACAACCTAATTCTATATAATAAGCATGTACATATTTTCTACTAGGAACATCGCAATAATTCTTTTTAAACTGACATGCTTATTAATAGATAAAGTAATGAAGAATCGTCCACATAAATGAGCGATATACTGGCAGTTATAAATACCTACCAAGGCGGTCTGTTTGATGACGGAAATTATGTTCCTTCATTTATCATCAGACTTACAGTTAAAGATATCTCGTTCATTAATAACATCGTTTCCTGTGATTTATTCATGTGCGCCTACGATAGGCCATTGTTTGTAAATATAAATATAGCTACTATTAATTGGACGTTGTTAAACTGAAAAGAATCACAATATAAGACACCAATTTACTTATGGATCTACTATCACAATCACTTATTTTATAGTATTTTTAATTTTACTTACTGTAGGCTCAAGAAAAGTTTCAGTATACCCTTTCATTTTAAATCCGCATAATTAGATAGATTTAATATTTCATAAGTTTAATCGCAACTAACGATTTGTTCCTCCTTTGTTGCTCCCAAAATATTTGGAATAAGAGCAGTTGAGCATAAGCTCAGAAGGAATATATTAAAATGAATTCTCTAAATGCCTTTAAGCCAATAGTTTAGGTTTACAAAGAAAATTATTATAATTCAATATCATCGGCCGACATTACTTTTACATCATACAAATCAAGGTACATATCGCTCCCTCTATCTGCTACGAGCCGTATAATCATGGATACTTTTGAAATTGGATGATTATCGTTTTTAAGAAATAATTTGGGTTGAACTAAAGTAGCTGTTATTCTAATACGGACGATTATTTTAGCCTTTTACTTTGTGCCAGAAATGTATTTTGAATGATGTCGCTGTATTATAGTTTGTGGACTTTTTTTGTAATCCACAATGGATCACGCAAAGATACTCTCTGTTATATAAAGAGTTTCTTTAAGAAATTAGGATATCTGTGGGAGAACTGAAGTTATCGCTAAAAGAATCGCTACAATAAACTAGCAATGGGCTGTTTATTTTAGGGATTTATTTTGTGTCATTAAGGGCCTGTTTCACAATCGACAAGTAAGTTCGAAGTAGCTTACTTTGCAGTTCAATTGACATATATTCAATATTACAACTGTCAAATGATCTGTGAAGTAAGCTACTTCGAACTTACTTGTCGATTGTGAAACAGGCCCTAAATATCAAAATAGCGCAATTCATAACTAATATTTTTTAGAAAATCACTATGGAATATTAACATTGGCTTTGTAAAGGGCTAAACATACGCTAATACTAAAAAGGTTCAGTATTTTCAAGCTGATGTTCTAACCTGTCATCATCGCCAGCTCTTTAATGTTTGAATTGAAGAATATTGGAAGAATGAGCCACAACCCACCACGCTGTCCCAGAACAGGTTTAATGGGTAACGACTGCAGATGTAGCCGGTACCAACAGCTTAACGTGCCTGCCCGTAGGAGCTCGTGCCTTAGCGAGCATTGCTTTTCTAACGAATAAAAGAAACTCACCGATAGCTAACAGGCGCTCTCAAGTTCACAGAAGAGTTCCTCGCAGAGGGCCTCCTCCTCTTGTCTCCCTCTCGCCAACTGCCGTAGCTCCTCGCGAAGGTGACCACACCACACGCACTCGCGTTCACAAACTCAACACCCATATCCACAGTGTCGTTGAACAAATCACTGAACCCGTCAAAGGTACTGTTTACCAGCGAGGCATTCTCAAAAGTGAAGTTTGTCTGTTGATAAACACCGTCGTGCTTCGGACTAGAGTACACATACACCCGGTCGAGTTCCGAGTCGTTCTCTGTCTTTATGGCGAGCCGGTGGACTATCTGTGTCGCGTTCTCCCGCTGGTAGTCTCCGGTGGACGTGTACCAGGCCTCCAGGATGGCTATGTGCGAGTCCAGCTCGCGGCATGTCAGACGGAATCGGTAGTCGTCGCACTGTTGCTCCTCCACTATTTCTGTAACAAAACGGTTTTGCGTCATAATCAAAAACGATATTCGTTTATTCATATTTCCACAGCCGTGTAGTAACAGCAGAGCAGAATACAATTGTCACCAAATCCAATCTCTCCCTCAGTTGTCGTAAATACAAGGCGACTAAGTTGTTTGTTTCTTCTACGCACATATTTCTCTTTTCGATTCAACACTTTTCAAATGCTTTCATTAATCTAGCAGCTTTCCGGTGTGATGGATAATATGAATCAAAAGGGAGTGGATAGCTTGATGACCTCTGACCGATATGAATAGAAGAGGAAACATAGACTGCGCCGAACTCAGATAAACTGGGAACAGGACAGGAAGGTGATGACATTCAGCTTTCAACTCAAACGATCAGTTCAGAGCTTTTACTCAACGATAGGAGTATATCTCAGATTCCCAGACCTGTTTACATTAACTACTTAGGTACATTTGGCACGCGCGGTGAGTTATGCTAATTTTCAATTAGTTGATCTTTTCAGCGGTTCTCACTCGAGATTTTAGTCACTACAAATTCTTAAACCATATCCAAGGACAAAAATTGTTTGTTATTTTGTAGATTTGGTTATTTTTTATCAATTCATTCATTGTAACCATGTGCAATAGTAGAAAACTTCTGTAGTTGATAGACAATAAAATTTAAGTAAGTAGTTTTGTTTTACCAAAGATAGCGCACTAGATCTAAATTCAATACATTTTGATAGCTGCGTATAAGGTATAAAGTCCGAAGTAGAACTCTGACCTCTGGCTATGTCTCGAGTTACTTTGGTAAACAACAGTGAACTAGGTAATCAGTAGACAATGTCTTTATTTCAATTGAATTAACGCGTTTATGTTTCATGACTAAAAAGGCAGGCTTTTCTCCTCATATATACTTCTGATATCGTGTTATACTTATATATACACTTGAAATATATAAAAATATATACATTTAAAATAATCAGAAGAAAACTATCACGA
Source organism: Cataclysta lemnata (assembly GCA_963931975.1). Taxonomy (NCBI): domain Eukaryota; kingdom Metazoa; phylum Arthropoda; class Insecta; order Lepidoptera; family Crambidae; genus Cataclysta; species Cataclysta lemnata. Next base: position 15,584,754 of record OZ008341.1, on the reverse strand, counting down.
CATGTTGAAAAAGAACCGTGGCGGCACCGATTTTTAATATTGGTATCCATCCGGAATTTTATAAAGTTCCATATCCTCTCTATCCCTATCCTAATAAATCATATTATATACTATTCCAATCATTATCTCAAGCCAAACCTAACATATTGCATGGTTTTTGAATTCATCGTAATTTTGAGCTCAGTAACTTCTGCTAAAGGATTGCGATGTACTTAAAACTTGTAAAATTTAAAGTAGTTTGTTTTTTTTTATAGTTTTTCAAGTTGTTTCTATGAATATTTTGTTTTTGTTCTTTAATTATTTTTGTAATATAACAACAATATCAAAAAATAAATACACTTAACTCACTGGAGGGCACTGTGGACTGTGGCATACCTCCGTATGCCCGAATGCATTAGTATGCATAATGTAACGGTAGGAGTTCAAAACAGATGGCTCGAGCGAAACTTATTTATACCAATTATTGCTTGATCTTCAAACACTCGACCTTCTTTCATTTCTAAGTTCAACCGAGCCGAAAATAGCATTTAAAACCTTCTTATAGAGGTAACATTCTTCTCAAAACTTGTATAAAACATAGCGAACATATATACAGACTGAGAATTAGCTCACGTCTGCAGTAGAAATGAATAGATGATCTTCATTGGATGCAAATAAAGTCATCATGATCACCCTGCCCTTATACCTTAGGAGTCGTCCTCTTTTTCCTCTCTCTTCTTATAATCGTCTCTTCATCCACGCCTATTCTATACTCCATCTATCTATTTTATGTCTGTCGTATTTTTATTTAAAATTGAAATTTGCATAAATATTCGAACCATCACAAGCCCTTTAAGGTCCAATCTTGCCTAAATTATAAAACTAAACTCACTACACTCATCCAGTAAGGATTAGTGTATATTATAAAAGAATTCGGGTATTAATGAATGTTGGCAGATGCATTTGGGACCAGCGGCATAGCGCGCTTTCCTAAGCATTGAGAGAATATTTTGGTCACCCATCTAGTGACCGGCCGACCAACATTGCATAGTTTAGGCAATCGCAGGCCGAGAGCGGTAAGTCGCAGCGCCATTGAACTCCACAAAACAAAAACAAATATTCAATTACTTCATTAAAAATGTTGTCTACACCTGTGTGAAGAGATCAAAATACAAAGTGGCGTATTAACCTAAAAATGTCGAATTTAAATTCTTCCACAATTCTGATATCAAAGAGCCCTCGACTCCCGAATCGTAAACCTTTGGGCACAATGCTCCGTGAATTAACAATACAGCCGCCGTGAGGGAATGCTGGCTCGATGTATTATGCAATGCACGACCCGGAGGGTTTTTGACAATTAAAATAAAGCTTTACTTAGGCAACGTTAACGAAACGTCGGATAACCAACATTTTAACTAAGAGTGCCACACGTACGAGCGAAGGTGGATTACGAGCAAAATTTCAAACTTGTTGGATCGCCTAAAACTACTTACTCAGGGGTTTTAAAGTACGCATACAGGGTGACACTCCAGCAAAAAAGGTCCTCAAGCCACAAGTTCGCGTACTTGCTCGCCCATCTATCACCCTCTTTAAACCCTTGCGAGGTTTATTTCAGGGTGCAAATACTTCATACTTATTATTATTATTTATATGGGTCACAGATAATGAACATTTTATACTCAGATAAGAGAACTTTAAGATATATTGTAATTTTATAATGGTTTACAGTTGTTTGCTGTTTACAAACAACACAGAGCACATAGTATACATAAATTAAATAACATTGCATTCAAAATCAGTGATTTATCAAAACTGCACTCTGTGTCGGATATACTAAAGTTTTAAAGTTGGTTGCCATAACCATAACCAATACGCGGGGTGTATCGATGTTTATGTGTAAGAGCCCTATAATTATAGTGTCTTATAAATGTGCCACAGAGAACTCTACTCCATATTATAAAGAACGGACGCTAACTACCAGGATAACATAAAACACTAATCACTTTCAGACGAAATATCTGTTAACCTACCCTTGATACAAAACCACTGACCACACATACTCCCAGAAGGCAAACCAAGTTATCAAGCTTTATACTTTTAACAGCCGCTTATAAATCTGGCCCATCTCCCTAAAATTCCAAGCCATTCATTAGCATATTGTTGAATCAACTAACGAATTAATGGCTGCATTCAAACGCTTCAATTAAATAACTTAACTGTTTAACTTGTTTAACTGTTTAACTTAAAGTGAAATGAATTAGTTCCAATACAGCAGAGCAAATGAAAGTTAAGACAGCAATGAGTAATCACCAGCAGCGTTCCTCTTGTACCACCTAGCAATGTTTTGCGATTTCCGTGGCAGTTCTGATAAATGGCAATAAGATCGCCACTTATTACATGGGACCTAACGTAATTGGCGAAACGTGGGTGTTAATTTGTAGGCGTGATTTATGTGTACAGTCAATCTTTATACCCTGATTGTCATGTCGACCTGTCCTGAATTATAGTGTATTATAGGACAGGTCGACATCTCTCCTATGCTGGCCTGGGAGCAAACAAAAAACCGAAAAATAGGCCAGCCCCAACTCATCCCGTGGGTGTCGTAAGAGTCGACTAAGGGAGATTGCCCGGTGTAGACCAATAAGCACCTTGGGGCACCCGAATGGTGGAGGGCAAACCACCAACAACAGCTTACCCAAAGAGGGTTGGTGTCAGGCAGGCGGCCGGCTGTAAAACCTAAGCCAAAACCTTGAGCAGTATGGAATGGAATGTTGTCATTCTAATCACTCTCTCCGTTCATGGGTCTCTCGACATGGTCCGTTCAGTCTCTTTTCTATACATTAATTCATCACTAACACCATTACGGTGGGATGGATGATATGAATCAAAAAGGATTGGATGGCTTGATGACGTCTGACATATGAATGGAAGAGGAAACATACTGCGCCGACCCCAGATATACTGGGAACAGGGCAGGGAGAAGAAGATAGGACAGGTCGACATGACAATCAGGGTATGAAGATTGACTCATATCAATTAAACAATTCATTAAAAATAAATAATACTTATTTCGTTAATGAGCCGATTCACAACAATTTCTCCCAATCATAACAGATGTTTGTCAGAGAAAAATTATTATATTTTATTTTCTTCTAGTTTTTTCTAACTTGCATATAATGTTGAAAAAATAACAGATGTTTGCGATGATCAGCCGAACAAATCGTGAACATTGGCAAAAGGCAGACTAATGCAATTTAACTTTGCTCGTAGCAAGTGCGCAATGCATCATTCGACCCCCACAGGCCGTCTCTTTCGAACCTCGTACAACAATCTACCTGTCTCGCTCCAGATATCGCACCCCATCGCGAATACAATTTGGTCAACGCGTCTCTATGGCAACCATCCCAAACAATTTTGTTTGGCAGACCCGCCAGATAATTTAGACCTACGCATCGCAAGTAAACGGTTGCAATGGAAGCTCCGTTTAAGTTGGCCGGTCGCGCGATTACCAGCCGTCTCTATTAATGGAAATTAAACGTTAAATGGGCGGTTTAAAGTGTAATTTAGTTTAATTGGTCGTGGAAGGTGTGATCGCGGTGGCTGTGCGTTTTGGGGAGGATTATCCCGAGGTAGCCAAATTTATTGACGGAACAGAATTGGGGTAGCGGTACTCGTACTGTTTGTGATGTAGCTTCGGCAGTAATTGTTTAGATGAAGACATTGTACACTTTAATGAAACGTCCAGTCTGCTATCAGGATTCCGTACCGATTTACCTAACTAATATTTAGGAAATCTTAATAAGAAACTCATGTGTAATATATTGGTCTCTTATATTTGTACGAGAACTATAAATTTGAAATAAAAATGGGTTACACTCGGGCAATGAAACAGGTAGATGTACTATATTATTACAAAAAAGTGGTCGGAAAATTTTGATAAATTACTGTGCGGGAATTTTCATCTCACAAACAGTAATTTTTCAAAAAAAATATCTGCAATCTGTTTCTCTTTGTTCAAACAAATACAGGTGCGTACCTACTATCTGAGTATAAAATGAGTATAAAAAAAACTGAGTATACATTTTTTTAACTTTTCGACTCTCGAAATCTGTAAACGATGCATCCAGCAGTTTTCAGGTACTCAAGCAAAAGAATCAATTACTAGTAAAGTTGTTCGTATAAATGTTGATAAGTGGGTGCAATGAGAGAAAGAGGAAGACATAAAGATAGTTACATAGATAGAACCACTACATTAGCTGATGGCGCAAAGCTATAGCTATTTCCATTCTAAAAGAAAAGTACTCAAAAACAAATAAACGCAGTTCTTTCCCCTTTACGCATTCGACTCTTCTCCATCAAACATAAAAGACAATAGATGTCAGCACAAGACTGCAGGTTTGCATCTCACAATTGCCCTAACGAAAAATACCTAAAGGGGAAATCAATTCTCGACAGAAGGAGGGTTAGCTCTCGGGAGTGGGGTGCGATCTTAGGGTAACAAGGAACCGTTTCCATCGTCTTGCGGTAAAGTTAGAAGAGCCACGATAAATCTCTACTACTTTTTGGAGTGGCTGGATGGAATAGTAGCACAGAACGTTCTACTTGAATTTATTTATTTTTTAAACACTATTTTTATTTTTAAAACACTAATAGTTAATTTCAATATCTATCATTACAAACAACTCGAGTTGCTATCATAGTGAAAGTTGCCTGTATTTTCGTTTTGAGGATATTAATATTTTCAAAAATAACAAAGTAAAAGCTAATATATCTAGAATAAATTTAAAGAATTAAAATTACTGTCGGAATATTTATCTTGAGTCTCCTCTGTTTCGGAAGGCACGTTAAGCCGTTGGTCCCGGCTGTATCGGCAGTCGCTAATACCCACCGTTCGGCTATGAGCTAGCGAGCTTATATAGAGCTCAACCCCCTCTGTGTGCTTCTACCCATATGGAAGGCCTGGACTGGTGATGGTGATGATTATGGCCAATGACCCATCATTAAAATTAACACACAACAAAGAAAAAAAGTCTGAAAATTTTTAATTACTGTTTTGATGCAAGAAATAAAAACTTTTCAAAATGTTCTGATTCTATTTTCTTCGTAATATGTTTATTAACATTTATACATAATATATAATGCTCAAATAAAAATTAAATCATAATACCATACAATGACACAAATCTGTACGCAAGTAGTTTGGCTAGATACTCGTGTCGTGCCGTGGAATGGACACAGTTGATTCCTGACCCACTTCTCCTGAACTTGGCGATAAGCACGAACTCTACTCCGAACAAGACAACTTAATTAGAGTCTATTTGTTGCCGGCTCATCATTAATAAAACTAAAAATAACAAAAGAAACTCGAGTGTCCCTTTTGAAATGTTCTAATCTATCCTTAAGGTTGTAGTTCACCAACACATAAACAGGCGATTATTATCTAACCGTCGGATTTAGACATTTTCCTGTATGGAAGAACTGTCAAAAACTAAAGGTTATCTTTTATCGCTTGTTTTACGTGTCGGTGAACTCGAGTGTCACCTATTCCACTGTCAAACATTCTTTTACAGACAGTTTTATCAGGACAGCAAGGGGGAAATATAAATCCTGGAATGCAAAAATAAATCTTCCAGGGAAGCTCATCTGGCTTTTTCCCCCATGGCTTCCGTATTGAGTTTACTTTCTTTCTGAAACGACAAGGGGTCGCAGGTAGCTACCGTCCTCACATTACCATCAAATATTCACGTTAATAAGTTTACTAAATCTGAATGATGCTCACAAGGGTACGCTCTACCCTAGAAACTGGACAGTCATAATTATAGCCAGAAACTTTGTAATAAATAAATGTTTTTAATAAATATTTGATATTACTTACTTAATCACGCCTTTCTCCCCTTGTGATTCAACACCCGCGTTTCGCCAGCTTACTTAAGGTCTCGTGTAATATTGCCATTCACCGGGAACTTTAATCGCATTAATTTGCTAGATATAAGCGTTCCTGGCGCATCACCAGAAACGCTGCTGCCTATATATTATAACTTTTATAATTTTTAACTTTGTTAAATATACCTACTCGAGTCGATCTTACTTATGAAAAAATATATTTAATAAAAAGAAGTCAAATATTTTTGGATAAATATATTGTTCTAATGGTAAAGGGCTGCCCTTACAGGATTGCGGAGGACGCGGGTTCCATTCAAAACAAAAAAATCAAGGGGGGGGGAGGAATCTCAGACTCTTCTTGTTTGTAAATACTGCGAAAAATCGTGGGTGTGCATCATAGGTAGGTTTCATTGACAGCGCGATATTGAATACATTGAAAAGTTTTTGGTTCATAAACAGTTTTATAAAAAGATATGCGTTCTGTTTGTCAGCATTCCTTTCGTGTGCTTCTGCTTCTGTGTGTGATAAAAACGAAAAACTTTCTGTCGAGTTTTAGTGACTGACAACCATACTACAGTAATGTACACCAAAAAACTTCTCACAAGTTTTAGTGACAACCCTACTAGAGTAATGTACCCTACTCTACTACAATAGTACAGGGAGCGGCATTCGGCGGCTATCACCAAGCCAAACACGCATCCCGACCTACTATTTGTTGAAAGTCAATAGAAAATTACCACGATTAATCATCCCTCTATCGACACATCAAGGTGCGAACTGTCGGTAATGGCGGTGGAGAAGCGCCGACATGATGGATGAGTTGAATATATGGGACGAGAGGAATATTCTCAATGTCACGCACGGCGTATTTCTGTAGAGTCAACGGCATATCTGGCATGGGGAACAATCGTGGAACTTTGCCTACATACATAAATCACGCCTATATGACCGAAAGGGTGAAGCTCGATTCCATCTTCAGCCCTTATCGTGACTTACCATCAGCTGAGATGAAGGGCAAGACCTTTCATGTCTAACAAAAAAAAAGGATAGACAGAGGCGTATTGACAGACCACTTTTCGCCGATTAAGCTAGGTCCCATTTAATAGGTGGCGAACCTATTGCCATCTGTCGGGCACATAAATCGCAGTATATTGCTAGGTGGCACAAGAGGAATGCTGCTGCCCATTACTCATTGCTGTCTTTACCCTTAGTCGCCTTCACGACACCCACATAGGAGAGTTGGGAGTGGTGACAATTGTATTGTACTCTGCCATGTGGTAACCACACAGCATTATGGAGCTCCCCAATGCATTTATTTTATTTATTTTTTTGTTTTAATAAAATTCTCCCATTTGATCCTTGTGTATCAAAATAACGCCAGTTTCGCTACACAAACCAAAAAAAAATTAGGACTGACACCATTGAAATGGCGCCAAACATTTTTTTGTTACTTTTATTTTTATTTATTTATTTATATAAGTACAGCCACATGGTACATATTACATTTTTAATTAAGTATCCCTTTTTTGGAAAGCCCATACAGTCATGTCTTTGGTTTTATTTATTTTTTAATTATTAAAATACGGATGTCACCCGTTTAAATGCATCGACGGAGTGCTTGGCGCAATTTAAATGGTAGTAACAAACTTCATGATGGCTACTGATGAAGAACCACTATAGAATTCTCAACGGCAAACACACCATAACAGTTTTACTGATAAATAGTGTAATAAATGCATTGGCAAATAAACCTCTGATTTGAAACGCAGACCCTTGTGTTATGAATGGAAGAGGAAACATACTACGCCGACCCTACATATTTTTATGTCTCATCACCAGCCTTTTAATGTCCCCACTACTGCTCCATCCATAGGAAAGACCTGTACTCCTCCTTATGAATGAAATAATATAGGGAGAATGTGCCATAAGATAACCCACTACGCTCGCCCAGTGCGGATTAGTGGGTATTAACGACTGCAGATGCAGCCGGAACAAACGGCTTAACTTGCCTTCCTAAGCATATAGGAACTCGAGATAATAAATATTTGGTCACCCATCCAATGACTGGCCTTAGCGAACATTGCTTAGTTTACGCAATCGCAGGCCGAGCGACTGCGAGCTGCCACTGCGATAGCGAGCTCTTCCGAACAAGCTTTCTAAGTCTGCTGTACACAAATCTGTTTTGTGCTTTCAATTCTCATAATACAGGATCCAACACAAAAGAAATCTCTCCCTCATATCAAATGATCGATACGGCTTATGCTTACGGAATCTGAATCGATCTGAAATGAAAAAATATTACCCTCCGCGGTAATAATCGCAGTACCTACGTCATACTTTGCCCCTACTAAGGGTACAACTCAAAAGAATGAAGGTGACATTGATATCATACACCTTCATCTTGCACACATTTATTTTTTATGCGTAGTAGGAGATCGCTGTAGCGTCGATTTAAATTTATACATATTGGAACTACGATTGATAATCTAAGCAGGTGCTATTTTATAAGCATTCGAAACTCTACAAGAGTTGTTAACATTAAAGCCTTACACATAAAGTGTATAATTGATTTAATTTTGATACTTCTGATAACCTGACGTTACTGGTTTCATTTGTTTGACTATTCTGAGCCCGAAATTTGTGTGGTATTAGACCATTTTAATCTAAGCATGCTATGACATAATTACTCGTCCAAAAAAGAAATATGATTGACAAGAGACACGACTATAGCAGGTACTAACTTCTTTTTTGCTATGTAATTATATTTACAACGTGTGAAATGACCGACCAAAATAATATAAATTACCATTTTCTTCTTAAAATATTTAGATATAAAAATTTTTGTGGTTAGATATTTCAAAATCGGAACGACGGAAATACGGAAATTTATATTTTTGCAAGAACTCATAGTAGGGGCTCCCTAGATACGTCAACAATTATGCGCACGACATCGAATAGGCCTGCTGCGTTGAAATTTAGGGTTGCCATAGATCAGGACAGCTCGAGCCGTCATCACTTCAACTGATGTTTTAATATTAATTGAATGACTTGTGCATTTTTGCCATTAATTAAAAGCGTTAGCATGAAAAGCGCTATTTAAAGCGAATATTTTATGTCACTCCCCGTAACAGAAATAATGAATTCTCGGTAGGTATGGAAAACTGTTTCACAGAAACTATTTTATTACTACAACGGAAGTTTATTGCAAAATGGCGACCCCGCTACTGAACTTCGAAGTTTAAAATGTTAATTAAGAAAAGTTCAAAAGAACGCCCTAGCAAATATAAAATTCTAACGTTACATAATATGCATAGGTATGTTAACGGAAATGTATACCTTTAGTTAAGTTACCTTGGAACAAATACTGAGCGAGTCTATTGCCATCTAACGGGCAAGCAATTAAATCAAGAGCATACATCAACTGAGGCGAATTTATTAAATTTAAAAAATTTGCGCCTGTTTGTTAATAATTAAATGAATAACAAAATATTTCAGCCGAAAGACGCCTACTCTGCCCCCGTAAGCTAAAAAACCTAAAAAAACATTCACACACAGTGGTTTTTCTTTTTTAAGTTTATGTATTCTCCAAAAGCGACTTAAAACACGAATGTTTATCCGAAGGAGTATATTGACTCCCACTTATATTAGGTCCCATGTAGTAGGAGGCGAGCCTATTGCCATCTATCGGGTAGGTAAATCGCAGTATATTACTAGTCTATACTAATATTATGAAGTTGAAGAGTTTGTTTGTATGGTTGGTAGGTTGGTTAAACGCGCTAATCTCACAGAAACTACTGGTTCAAATTGAAAAATTCTTCTTGTGTTCTGTGTTGGATAGTCCATTTATTTAGGAAGGCTATAGGCTATACAACAACCGACATTAAAGCGAGCGAAGCCGCGGGCGACCACTAGTGTTATACAGAAACATTGCTCTTTCTTACCACATATCTTTTAAGCCATTAGATACTCGCCTTTTACGAGACACGAGGGAGAGATTGGAGGTGGTGACAGGTTTATTCTGGGAGGGTATTCTGCTCTGCCGTTATCATACAATTAACTAAAGAATTACTTACCTATATAACCGCCCACCCAGCAGACTCTCAAGATCCAAAGTAATCCAAAGTACGTGCATCGCGCACAAGACGCCCTCAACATTTTTCCAAACTCACATTTTCCGATATCACCATTTTTTTCGTGTAACCAAAAGCTGGGAAAACCTCTAACCACCACAATATAAATTACTAATCGCCGGATTATCCCATTATAACTCGATTGTTTTCACTTAATTGGATCCAGAGGTGAATGCCTCGTGTGTAAATACGCGCGCGTGTTGATTGGCCGTCGAAAATACGCGGTACACGACCGCCGTGTACCGCGCCACGCGCTAAACTGAGGTTGAGTTGAGCTTTCAGAAAAGTGCCCAGCCGTAGCGCGTAGCGTTTCGGAAAATCCGTGTAGCCAATTGATCGGCTTTCACTAACCCTTTGTTTTGGTTCTGTTTGCGCCGTTGAGGACGAGGCTTTACTAATTGGAGCTGGAAGTATTAAATCACACCTGGGAATGACTACGAAAGAATGGCACGTTAGCAACAAGATAGGTAATGTCCTTTGACCAAGTCATTACGTGAAAAATCGTGCTGGAACAAAAAAGTACTTAGGTATAGAAAGTTCTAATGGAATATGGAAGCGAAACTAGTACTCTTCTTCTCTCTGCCCTGTTCCCAGTATTTCAGGGGTCGGCGCAGTATGTTTCCTCTTCCATTCATATCGGTCAGACGTCATCAAGCCATCCACCCCGATTTGATTCATATCATCCATCACACCGTAAAGGTGCTAGTGATCAATGAATGTATCTATAGAAAGAGACGGAACGGACCATGTCGAGAGACCGATGAACGGCGAGAGTGATTGGAATAACAACATTCCAATCCATACTGCTCAAGGTTTTGGCTTAGGTTTTTGAGTCGGGGTTGGCCCATTCTACGTTATTTGTTCGCTACCAGGCCAGCAAAACTAGTACTATGCTATTGAATACGGGGCATTTTTAATTGGAGCTGGAAGTATTATGTCACCCCTGGGAATGGCTACGAAATAATGGTACGTTAGCAACAAGATAGGTTATGTCCTTTGCCCAAGTCGTTACGTGAAAAATTGTGTTGGGATAAAAAACTACTTAGGTATAAAAAGTTCTAATGGAAGATGGGAGTGAAACTAGTTTCGTATTTCATCCTAGCAGTGAAGCATTACCAAGTAGCAATCATTCATCCCAATTACCATTTTGTTTTGGTACCGTGCTGTTGAACACGGGGCATTATTAATTGGAGCTGAGAAGTATCATGCATGGGACACATGGGAATGGCTAGGAAATCATATTAAGCTGGGTTTTGTTTTGAGTTACTAAACGTCCTTTGACCAAGTCATAACGTGAAAAATCGTGTTGGGATAAGGGTAAATACTATACTAAGTTCTAATGGTGAAGCATTACTAAGCATAACTAAGTTACGAAGCATGACTAAACTTTACTAAGTTCTAATAGAAGCATTACTAACTACTAAGGGGCAATAATCCCAATTACCACTTTGTTTTGGTACAGTTGTGTTAAGTACGAGGCATTATTAATTGAAGCTATCTGTTATTGGCGAGCTAGCTATTTATTGGAGTATTACAACGTCACACCTGAAATAATGAGAGGGTGGGTTTTAGTTAGCAAAAAGATCATTTAAAAAAGCCTTTAGATAAAAAATCGTTTTGGGATAAAAAAAAAATTATAGAAAGTTTTGTCGGCTTTTACGACGCCATGGGATGAGTCTGAGCTGGCCTGTTCTACGTTATTTGTTCGCCCCAGGCCAGCATAGAAGACAATGCCTAATACTTGACTAACTAAAGGGCAGAAAATATCAACCGGATCCTGGGTAGGATAAATTATCGGTTTTCGAAGTTCGATCGATAATCTTTTGTTAAACTTAAGCAGGGAATTCACATAGAATACAATTGTCACCACCCTAAATCTCTCCCGTAGGTGTCGTACAAGGCGACTAAGGATAAATCAATGATGAGGAATGGGCAGCAGCGTTCCTCTTATACTACCTACCAATAGCAATGCACTGCGACTTTTGTGCCCGATAAATGGCAATATGTTTTCTCTTCCATTCATATCGGCCAGTCATAATAGAGCCATCCATTCCCTTTTAATTAATCTTTCAGGTGTGCGTGTGATGAATGAACCTTTTAGAGAATAGTGATAGATATAGGGCCATTTAGAGAGACAAATGAATGTAAGTACAGAGTGATTGAGATGGAAACATTCTAATCCATACCTACTGCTCAAGATTTTGGCTCAGGTTTTACAGCCAGCTGTCTGCCTTGACACTAACCTGCATTGGGTATGCTGTTTTTGGTATTATTATCAAAATTAAGTGTGATAAAGTGCCAAATACGCCCAAATAACTTTAAATTTATAATTCAAACCACCGCCTATTGATAATAAAAAAACCTAATAAAGCAAGACGGCAATGCCTAAAGACTCCCGCACCCGTGACGTCCATTAGAATAGTCAAATAGATTGTTATATCGACAACCAGGCAGGTATGTAATGTGTCGATAAATTTATCAACCAATTGTCGATGTTACATTTATCCGAATCCTATTTTTTAGCTTTTCGACTTATATAATAACTTTATGTTTTTTATTTTTGTATTGTAAACACGATTGGAGCCAAAATTCAAAACCAATGAAACATAACTTTATCAGAATCAGGCCCCCGATAGCTCTCATACCCCGGAATACAGAAACGATGAAACGATGCTCAAAGTTCGAGTCCTGCTTAACATTTAAGTATTGTCAAATTTGACGATCTTCCATACAAATTCTGCCAGGCATTATTAGTCCACTTAACTTTATTAGCAGTGCTCAAAATTTGAGTAGATAGCGTTTCTGTATTCGAGGGTAAGCCTTATGAGGCACCCAGCGGATTGATATTATGTAGGTACCTATACCTCATCACAGCCCTTAAATCCCCTCTGCTGGGGCACACACTTTCCTATGGATGGAGAATGGATCATAGCCCACCAGCTTGCCCGGTACGAATTGGTAGGTATTACCGTACCCAATTTGGGAGGCTGCAGCCTCCTTCTGCGGATCTGTCATATCGCAGAAGGAGGCAGTGGAGAGGGAGCGGTAAGATGATCCTCTTGCCGCTCCCCTCCGGCGCAGGCGGACGGGCCGAAGGAGGCGAGCTCACGTTCGTCCTCCTTAGGACCGACAAGCGTGGCCTGCACACATGGGCTAGCCCCCCGTGTGTGCATTGCACAAGTCACCCCGACTGGGGGGGATGTCCAGTGTTCCGGACACCCCCCCTCTTTGGCGCTGACCCCGGCGTAAGCTGGGAGGCCCTGTAGGCCTATTCCCTAACTTTTTTTGACAGTTGAAAGTGATGATCACCGAACTATTTACTAATACATTGCTGTTATCACAGGACAAGTGTCACAATAGCATTATAGTAAAGTAGTAATGGTTCGGTGATCATCACTTTTAACTGTCAAAAAAGGTTAGGGAATTGGCCTACTGAGGGGAGACTGGTGAATTGCCTCGCGGCGGACCCCAGACTATCCCCACTCAAAGGGCTAAGAGACACCGGAGTGGTGTACCCCCGAATACAGAAACGCTACTCAAATTTAGGGGACTGCTTAAAAAGTTAAGTGGACACTACCTGTCAGAATTTGTATGGAAAAACGTCAATTTTGACAATACTTAAATGTTAAGCGGGACTCAAACTTTGAATAGCGTTTCTGTATTCGGGGGTTAGTGGCGTATTCCCGGTAGGTATCTATCTACCTACTTACCAAATACTTTATTTTGCCTCTTTGTATCATCACCAGCAAACATTTAATATCCCACTTAAATGGTTGCTGGTTTAACGAAGCTGGTTCAACAAAGTTCAGTTTCAATTTTAAGAGCGACCACAGACATAACCTACTTACGATTAAGTTGAACAAATAAGGCCCGAGTTCACCAACACGTAAATCAGGCAATTAAAAGTTAACCGTCTATTTTTGACATTTCTTCCATACTGGTAATTGTCAAAAAGAATCGGTTAAATAATAATCGACGGTTTACATTTTGGTGTACTCGGGCCTAAGGCTCGAGTTCACCAACACATAAATCAAACGATTAAAAGTTAACCGGCAGTTTTTGACAGTGCTTCCAAACAGTTAAATGTCAAAAAACTAACGGTTTAGTAATAATCTTCTGTTTGTGTTGGCGAACACCAGCCTGTATCGTGCAACTTAAACGTATGTCTGCGGTCGCTCTAAAACTGCAATCAAAGGAACGTAAATCCAGATTGACGCGATGGCGTAATTAAAATCCTTATACAACTTTTCGATAAAGTTTTACCATATGAGGTTTTACGTGGTTTTACTAAGATTTGTAATTCGTAACTTCTTAAAATTTGAATTTGGAAAATAAAAGCGTCGTATGAAAAATTGTCTATAACTTTTGGCGCCAAAAAAATTTCAACATAAAGGCACTCGTGTTACAAAGAGAGACTAATTTTAGTTCTGTCACAAATCATATAGACTATTCGTATAATACGACTGGGACATATTGCGGTTTTACTCAATGTTATAGGTATTTTAAATTATAGCTAACCGGAACGCCCATCACTATTTTAAAATCACCGAAAAGGACCCTTGAGGGACTATTCTGCTCGCGTACCACAATGTCCTGTGAAATGAGATTCTTGATATTATTTATGAACGTTTACAGAATGCAAATTAACACTTTACGAGTGTTATTACCCGTCCGACTATTATGCATAAAACCTGCAATGTTTTCGATCAAATCTGAATGGAAAAAGATTTAAATTATTACAATAATTTTTCATGTAGTTTTAATATAAGGTAGATTTTAAATATTCTAAGATTTTTAATATAAGGTAGATTTTAAATATTCTAAGATTTTTATATACCTATAAAAATATATATTTATAGGTATATAAAAATCTTAGAATATTTTTTTATACAAAAAAAAAAGGTCAGGAAAAATTCGTAAAATTATTGTGGCCGCCCGGATTACGCAGGTTCGAGTTTCGCATCAGGACAATAATTCCCAAATGTTGATGCATTTGTCAGAACAATTGACAATGCTCTTAACCCTATACTTGGCAGAGAATTTTTTTCATAAAAAAGTATAATTTTGCTACTTCTTTACATTAATTAGGTTATAAGGATATCAGGAAAAATAAAATAAAAAATCTCTGAATTTCAGTTTTCAGGATATAATATGTGTCTTCTAATATACATTGCCAAGCTCACAAGAAAGAAATAACCGAGAAAAATGTGTCTTTACATGCACACTGCCATGTATTTAATAAACTAAAAAAGAAATAAAACATTAAAAAAATAACATAAATCTTGAAAATACTTAGACAAAAAAGTGTCTTAAGTTATATCAAAAAGTTTTAATATCTTTAATTACCTCCACCACCTCACGGTCAACCAGAACTGGGGCCACCGGACGGTGGGGGTCTTCTTGGACATCGATGAAGGCCTTCGACCGTGTCTGGCACCCCGGCTTCATCTTTAAGTTGGCCGCCACCAGCATGCCGCCCGCCATCGTGCAGATGGTAGCGTCTTTCCTCGAGGGTCGTAGATTCTACGTTTCGGTCGAGGACGCCGACTCCCACACTTGCCCGATACGCGCAGGAGTGCCCCAAGGAAGTTGCCTTTCGCCGTGCCTGTACGCCGCCTACACCAAAGACATCCCCACGCTCCAGGACCGACTCCGGGAGTGGGAGAGGGACGTGGTGTTGGCGCTATTTGCCGACGACAGCGCCTTCTTCGACTCGTCGCGCAACCCGCGCGCAGCCGCCGCGAAGGTGCAGCTGCTGCTGGACCGCCTGCCCGCATGGCTGGACAACTGGAGGATGGACGACAATGTGGGGAAGACGGCTGCCATCCTAGTCGGGTCGAGGCCGCGCGTGCCCCTGCCGCTCAAGCTCCATGGCCAGGACGTAGCGTGGCAGACCACAGTGAAGTACCTCGGGTGTCACATCGACCGCTCGCTCCAAATGACGCCGCAGGTCGACCACTCGATCTGTATGGCGAAAATGAGACCTACACCTACGTCCTGCCGCGGCTAACCTACGCGGCGCCGGCTTGGTACGCGCTCATCTCCCCGACCCAGAAGTCCAGACTGCAGGCCCAGCAGAACATCTCCCTCCGCGTGATTACAGGAGCGGGGCGGTACGTCAGGAACGACGTGATCGCCAGGGACCGGATGCCGACGGTGCAGGAGTTCATCGCCCGTCTGGCGCGTCGGATGTTCGACCGCGCCGACAACGGGCCCCACCTCCACCTCCAACACATCGCACCCAACATCCCTGTGCCCCAGGTTGTTCCAGACGAGCACTGCCCCGAGAGCTCCTGTCACCACCAGCCGCGGAGACGGAGATGTCACCAGCACCAGCTGCATCCCCGCGACGAGGCGACATCCCCCGGCCGAGATTCCGCGTCGTGTATGGCTCGAGGCGCACCGCCTGGCGCCCGTCTCACGTGCCGCCCCCGCCCCAGACGACGCGCCCACCGGACTGACACCGTGCCCGACGCCCGCAGCCGAGCGCGGGACACTGCCCCGTGCACGCGGCCTGCTGCGCGGGCACACCCATCGACCACGACAACTAAGTCACGGCTGATCGCGCGAGACCATCTCCGCGCTTGATCGCCGTGACCTCACCGGACATGACACCACTGGATTGGACCATACCATCATCATCATCCCCACTTATCTCGCCGACCCACCACCAGGTTCCTTCCCCCCTACTCTCTGCTCCTTCGGGTACATGGCATAAGTCGAGGCCCGCTCGCTGGCTCCTAGCTGGGCCTTGCCCCACGGCAAACCACCCGGCGTATGATTAGACCGCGCCGAGGGCCTCGCCACCAGACCGGGGTTGAGCACAGGGGAGCCCCGCCGTCTTAGACGGCGGCTCAGACCACCGGAAGACACTTGTCTAAGTATTTTCAAGAATTATGTTATTTTTTTATGTTTTATTTCTTTTTTAGTTTTCTGTAATTTCTGTCTGAACAAAGGCTCGATTATATAGCAGCACAGTAGGCAATGTGCATTTAAAGGCACAACATTCACAAGCAGTAATAGTCTATGACGTTGGCAGTGTGCATTTAAATATACACAACAAATATAGAGTCATTCACTCTGAACCAGGCAGTGTGTATTGTAATGCACACATAACAAAAATCGTGAATTACGATATATTCAAAACATATATCACAACAATAATGTCACCAAACAATTGCATAAAGCTTGCACAATGTAAAATTATAACCATTTCATACATATAACATAATTTAATTCAGATAAAATAGGATACTCACAGAGCGTTGCGCGGGTGCTAACCGACGGCTTGCCATTTTGTTCACCACTGACAATATGTGAGCGAGACCGATATAGCTATATTTTTCTTACGTAAAGAAACGATTACGAAGACACCTTGAGTTATTATTAAAATGATCTGATGTTTATATTTACCATAAAAAAAATCTGAATTGAATGTGCATTTAAGTACACAATGTCAAGTATAGGGTTAAGGGCGATACAACGAATCCCAAATCACCATCATCGCCCTGCCCTTATCCCATCCTATTTGGGGTCGGCGCAGTATGTCCTCTTTTTCCATTCTCTTCTGTCACTCGTCATCTCCTCATTCACATCCATCACCTTCATATCACACCTTACACAATCCATCCACCTTTCAGTGGTCTTCCTCTACTTCTACATTCATCAACATTCAAGTCCATAACTTTCTTACTCACATTCATGGCATCACGTATAACATGTGCATACCAAGCTAAACAACTCCCTTTCATCTTCTCCGTTACTGGCGCCACTTTCAGACTCCCTCTTACGTACTTACAACGAATCCCAAATATAGAAAATAAACTTTTAAAAAGCTTACATACCTAATCAGCGTCAATCTTTTCAACATTTCTAATTAACCAACGTAGGACATACGGGTACCATTGAATAAAATTACGTCTTTGCTTAAAAATAAGATTTATTTTTGTGGCATTTTATCCATATTGCTCCTAACCTAATCGTAGCTCAATTAAACATAATTAATAATACAGTTTTAACGCACCGACAAAATGAAGTCGATAGACTGAGATGTACGCACTAGGGGAATGCCCTAATATCTATTATTAGTATTACAGAATAAGAATACAGTCGAGAAAGTATCAAATAACAATCATAACTATAATTATATCTATAGATACAAGTCATTAGACAGAATAGATATAAATAAAAATGTTTACTTGATAATACAAAACTATAACAGCCGTGTGGTGACGGCAGAGTAGAATACAATTGTCACCACCCCAAATATCTCCCGTGGGTGTCGTACAAGGCGACTAAGGATAAATCAGTGATGAAGAATGGGCAGCAGCGTTCCTCTTATATCATCTAGCTATTACCTACTGCGACTATTGTGCCCGATAAATGGCAATAGGCTCGCCACCTATTACATGGGACCTAACATAACTGGCGAAACGTGGGTGCTAGTTCACCTCTGCCTACCCCTTCGGGGATATAGGAGTGATTTATGTATGTATGTATGTATGTACAAAACTATAATAAATCCTGATGATGTGATTATTATTTTTATTAATATCGTGTCTCACTTTGCCCAAAGGAATTGATGACAGAAAATATTTTTACAATATTGATACGATCGATAATTAAATAGTTCTATTGATACGGTCGGTCAAAATATAACACATACAAATTGTTGGTTATAAAAATATATATTTCTTGGGGCGCTGAATATTGAAATTTACTACCTATGTTCTCAAAAAAATATTCTTCGCTTAACCAAACCCATAGACTATACACATATATTTAGACCAAACCCTAAAAAAACTACTCAACAAATATATATAACTCCAATAAGTCTTGTTCTATGTAAGAAGAATGCCTTGGCCTGTACAGCCCCTTAGCCTAGGTATATCACTGCAAATTTAAAAATAAAACAACTTGACCGATTTCAGTTTACGCTATAATTATTTACTAACAAAAATTAAATCAGTTGTTTTATTTCAAAAGTTATTTAATCAAAAGTAATATATCAACCATTTGTTGGCAATTTACTAAACTGGATGCGCAGTTTACTTATTTAATACGTAGGTACAAAATTAGTATTTCAGTACGGCCCACATCAGATAAGCCGATTTCAGTTGCATTGGTCTACCCGTCACTCTCACACTTTGCTGTTATTATCAATGAGTGAGAGAGACGGGTAGAACAAAGCAACTAAAATCGGCTTCCTTAATACGGGGGCAGGCAGTCTACCTACACGGGCCTGCTCAATTTCTCCCACTCGATTTTTAACCTCAACTAGTGTGACATAAGGCACTGATTCTGGTTTATGATTAGATAGCATAACCCTTTGCCTTTATGTAACAGTTCTCTGTTACGTAAAGGCAAAGGGATAAGCTACCCACATCTTAAGCAGAGATTTATTACAACATTTTAGACAGAAAAATGCATGAAAAACGTGTAAGTTTTAATCAATTGAAAAAAAATGTTAGTGTATTTTCTGCGAAGACAGTTCATCCGCATCTTTTAGTCATTATGGTCTAGCAACAACAACAGACAACAAATCCCTCATTCACTCCATGACAAGACATTTAACACCAGCCCTTTAGTGTCCCCATTGCACAAGCCTTGTCTATGGATGGCAGAATACACAGAGAATAATTTACCATAGGTTCACCCATCACGTGAACCTATTTCGGTATTCAGTACGAGAAGGCTAAAGCCTCGCTCATACAGCAGCGGTGGCGGGACGGTGGCGGTGGCGAACCCGAACAAACGTTGACCGCGCTGGTTTTTTAATAATGTCCTTATGACTGCCCGCCACCGCTGACCGCTGCTATTTGAGTAAAGCTTTAACGTGCCTTCCGAAGTACGGCCCGACATGACATAAGAATGGTCAACACCACTTTATACCACTTAAAACTGTCAAATTACTTCAATACATTGTCAACTTTTACTTGTTTGAAGCAAAGCACAAATTCGATTGAGAAAATTTTACATTTTGTGGTAAGCCGACGTGCTGTCGACTGTACATTATTGATTGAAAGTCACTCCATTATTCGTCCTTCATCAAGGCCTTTCAACAATCGTTTTACACTAAATATTCTAAATAGCTAATGGAGTTACATGTAAATAGATATTTAATTTAACCCGTCTGCGATACCCCGGTAACAACTACTTTTTATAATAACAATTACCTTTCATTTTACAACTGCACGTAGTTAAACTGAAAGTTTTCCAGTTTTTTTGATATCATCATCATCATCATCATCATCACCATCACCAGCCCTTTAATGTACCCACTGCTGGGGCACGGGCCTTCCCCATGGATGGAAGAATATAGGGAGATTGGGCCATAACCCACCACGCTGGCCCAGTGCGGGTTCATGGGTACTAACGACTGCAGATGCAGCTGGGACCAACGGCTTAACGTGACTTCCGAAGCACGTAGGAACTTGAGATAATGAATTTTTGGTCACCCATCCGATGCCTGACCTTGGGGAACATTGCTTAGTTTTAAGAAACACAGGCCGGGCGCGGTACTCCACTGTGCTATCCAACTCCTCCTAGCATGTAAAAACGATTTGGTGGTAATAAATTGGTGTCGAATGTTGTTCCTTCTCGTTTAACTACGTCCAATTTACTTTTAAACTACACAAACACAGTCGCAGAAATAGATAATGAGATTACTTGTTTACTTAAATAGTTAAATTATACAATGTCCTAATCAAAATGATATTTAAATCACTACTGTCTACTATTATAAAACAAAATAAATCTAAACAAAAGTAGACATGTTTAAATAAATGGAAGTTTTCTCGATATTAACATTTTGTCAGCTTACTCGATAAATCACATAAATGTTTGGCAAATCCCACACCAAACAGTAGTAAAAACTAGACTTCTAGATCTTCTTAAATAAAAAATAATTGCAGGTCAGATAATTTTTTAGCAACATAGTATATAAACACCATGTTAGTACACTGTCACACCATTAAGACAATTTGTGCAGTATTGTGATAAAGTACTAAAGTCTTCGTCAACTTTATGATCTTGACTTTGACTGTACACAGGCATTTTATTACCATTTATTAAGAAGTAAATAAGTTATACATGCGAGGAAGAAAACTTACACAATAAATAATGGATGTTTCGACCAATCAACTGGAAAATTAATTTTGCTGATGGTCCTTCAAAACCCTGATTATATTAAGCCCATTTTTAGACACATTTAATATGAATACCATTATTTCATAAAGAAATAAGTAAGATGAAACAAGTATCAATTAACCTAAGGGTTATGTTGCCAACTTGAACATAACCAATTAATTTCATTTTAATTTGTTGTGTCCATGTTTACTACATTGCTACCCAAAGATAATCTGAAATCCACTAAAAAAGTCTAACCTACTATATAAATACAATACGAGTATGTTGGTAAATTTGAATCTATAAAGTTGTGGAAAATTTATTTTGCCCATTTTTATTCATTCATTATATTAACATTGAGTCAGGTTTCTATTTCACATCAACAATAGTTCACATATACATAATACACACTTGATATATTACATTTATTTGATATGAGGACACTTAGAAAAGTATCTTATCAGTTTGTCTGAACAAATGTTTTAGACAAGAGTCACAGATAAAGATAATGCACAGAGAAATATTGCAAATTAAATGAAATTTTATACCTTTACAACCAAGAGTAAAATGTGTTACAATTTATTATGTTACCTCAAATAATAACTTATTTCTGATAAATAGTTTGCTCTTTTTTCTTCAGTTAAGATGTATATTGAATGGTACCTCTAAATTGTTTTAGCAACTAATGCAATCTACATCTGAGGCAAAGACTCAATAGGTATAGCAAACTTAAAGTCTTCAGGGAACAATTTGGCTGCAAATGGATACATAAGTTTGTAGGATTGTCGAATTGTGACGTCTGCCACACCAGCTATGTCTCCAATATCTTTTTGGCTGCGTTTGTCAACAGAAGCCTGAAATTAACATTTTGTATATTTTATTAATATGTTATGTTATGTAAATTGTCACCAAATATTTATCAAAACTTCCTTATATCAGACTATTTTAATTATGATTGGATAAAAGCCCTTAGAAACAAATTTTTTATTGATTTTAAAGAAAGAAAGGAAAGTATGACACAAAGGTACATATTTTTGTCAATTGCTGTCTGGT
This sequence comes from Cataclysta lemnata, assembly GCA_963931975.1. Lineage (NCBI taxonomy): Eukaryota > Metazoa > Arthropoda > Insecta > Lepidoptera > Crambidae > Cataclysta > Cataclysta lemnata. The sequence continues at coordinate 15,562,582 of OZ008341.1, read as the reverse complement.
GACAGCGGAGCAGAATACAATATTCATCACCCTTAATCCCTTCCATTAGTTGTACAAGGCGACAATGAGTTAAAACTGAAAAATAATTATCAACCACATTCTTGTTATACCACATGGCTATATGTATTGTACAGATGGTCAAATGTGGGTGTAAATATACCTCTGCTTACCCCTCTCCTCCTCACATTGTTTATGCATTCATGCATGTTGTCCATGCAATAGGTAAATCAGATTTAAAAAACTTGGTAGTTGTTGATCGATACTATATGTGGTAACCCAACATGCTGTTGTTTGAAAAACTACATACCTGAGAAGCCATGTAAATAGCTGCTGCTGCAACTGAAATAGGACTCCTTCCAGAAACAATATCCAATTCTCCAGCTTTCCTTGCAATGTGAGTTGCTGCTCTTTGTACAGAATTCGGTAAGCCCAGGTTCGCACAAAACCGAGACATGAAATCGGCTGTGGTAATAAGATCAACCGAAGTCTCCAATGCTTTCAATATTAATTTGAAGCACCTTCCAATTTCTTTCTTACTTATTTTGCTGACAGCGCAAATTTCTTTGAAGGTACGGGGCACCCCCTCTTGTCGGCAAGCAATGTACAAGCATGCTGAAGCTATAGCATCATTTGCCCTGCCTTTCAAATTTTTGCCATCATGAACCTGTAATCAACAATAAATGTGATTTAGTTGAATAAAATATTTAATATCAAGTCATAAGCTGACTTGTGAAAAGTTGTGTAACATGACACTACTGGAGGTAAACATTAGTCAATAAATTTACAAATACAAAGTACATTTTGAAAGTTTCATGTTACATTTAGCAATAATGTCATGAATTTAATCCAATTCTGAAATACAACACTTTTTATTGGCAAGTCAAAAAGGCACTATGATTTAAACTATTATGAGGAATGGGCAGCAGCATTCCTATTTAACAACTCGGCAATAGTGCACTTTACATGCCTGCTAGATGGCAATGTAATAGAGAGCAAGACTGCTCTCTATTACATGGGACCAACTGAGTCGCAAAATGTAAATGTTAATACATCGCCTCTGGGAGATAACTGATGTGATGTATGATGTAAGAATATGTTTAATTAATACCTGCTTAAAAAGATTATTTGCTCTATCTACAATTGTTTTTGGTAGATTAATCCTATCGGCCATTGTGTTTATTTCTCTGAATGCATTTATGAGCGCCCTGTCTGTGCTGCTAATGTTTCTTCTATTTTGATACTTCGAGACTCCAAAATTGTCATATGAGGCATCTCCTCGGCCAGGCCCAATCATAGTAGATAGATCTCCTCCAGATAACAATGGGTTTTCAGGGCCACCAACACGTGATGGATCCACCCCTGACTTCTCATTACTGAATGTTCGCCATTCTGATCCGACATCTATAACTCTATAAATAAAATGGCACCAAATTTGAGATTCATTAAGTGTAATGGTAAAGGAACTGGTATTTTTCAGGGATATAAATCTTCTATTATTTAAATATAAGCAACTAATGTTAAAATTTATAGACTATCAATAATTAATTATGATAATGTTAATTGTTTAATAAAATTTACAGGATCTACGACTTAGGTTTTGTATTCTTTTGAATTGATTCTTAGCATTAATATTACCTGTCTCCAACAACCAGACCGCATTCGGAACATATCATGTCCCCAGCCCTATAATCTTCAATAAGCGGGGCATCAGGATGAGCATAGCAGACCACTTTATTCGCCTCAATTCTAAAATCACAATGAAAGTAGGTTCAAGTAATCAAACCAGCAAGTAGAAATCAGTATCTAATACTATTTAAATTCACGATGTTTAAGCCCTATCAATAACCACTTACTTAAAAACATACTGAATAACAATAACATTCTGCTGTTTATTAAGCCAAATACTTTATTAAATACAAAACGGGAATAAAAATAAATGTTAAAAACAGACCTCGACGTGCTCGCCATGATTGATTGTCAAAGTACTATAGACCAAAGAGTATATAATACACTACGTTTAAGAGTCGGGACTTCAAACAAGCTTTTTGACAATTTTGACTCGCAGTTTAGGCTAAGATCTCGTACCAACCAACAGAGACAGATAAAAAAGTAATGCCAACATACTACAAAAGCAAACTAAGGATGTGGTGTACGCTACAGAATGTGTCGATATCGATAAAAACGAATGGGTACCCCCCCCTGCCTTGCAGAACTTGCAGACAGGTTTTTTAATCCTACAAAAGCAAAATAAAAAGCTCTGTTCGTTTGAAAATATTGAGTATTATTTAATTACGTGTAATTATTTAATACAATTTATTTAACAACAAAAAATAAAGTTATGTTTACAATGTGGAAATTAAAATTGTTGGTAATTTTCTGATCTCATATTCTAGGCGGAGTCTTCAGATGTTAGCTGATCGATCAACACACGTTTTTGCAATGTTGTGTAAGCAAGTAAGCAGGACATTTAGATCTGAAATAATAAATACAGATTAGTAAATATATCGTTTGAGTTTACGCTGGTCATCATCAATTCAATTTATTGTTCACCGCTTACCATAGCGGACTATGTGTAACGCGCCCGAAGGTCTGGTTCTGCCCAATCAATGAAATCTGGTTCTGAAATAAACCACTCATTAGCTTCAGGAATTGAGCTATCAAACCATATCGGAAAGATAAGTTATGTAACTTACCAATAGAGGCGCTTATGCGGTTGCATGCAACGATCACACCCGACGGGCATCGTGTAGCAAGGCGGCAGTCACGCTGTCTTCTTCTTCTAGTGCCTCTTCAATTCGGAAGATAAGCCGTCAGCTTTTTATATTCATCTCTGTCAGTCGCAAACCGAAACGGCTTTTCAACGGGGTTAATGCCGATCCACTCTCATATGCTTTGCAGCCATGACTCTCATCGCCTTTCAACAAGTCACGCTGTGATCTGAAAAATAAGTGGAGTTGAACACAGAAGAACTTTTGATGATGATAATGAGAGATGAACAATAAAACTCATACAACAAACTTTGTTGTTAATGATGTTAGCTATCTAGTCATGGGAGGTTTTTGTTGTTTTATAAATAACCCTATATATGATATACTATATTATAATATATTGCAATAGACAATATTTATATGTATAAAACTAATGAAACATCTCAAGTACATTTGATACTCAAATTTACGAAAATAGATTTTTTATCGATAATTTGGTAAGTAGTAAGGACATCGCTACGGCGCATATGATTTTTGATTAAAGTGACCAGAACTTATTTCTAATTACTTAGCGTTTATATAATAACATGGAAAACTACTTACCGCTTCTCATCTAGTGGGAATTGGCCATGAAAACCCTCTTTTGGTTTAATTTCCTACTAGATTTTAGTCAACATATTTCACACCTTTTGTAAAACATTTCGCTGTTATGCACATAAATAAATGACACAAACTAGTTAGATATACACTAATGATAAGTCACTGAAGACAATAAATAAGCACAAGATGGAAAACTAAACTAAAACAACGCTTTAATTTATATTTTCAAAACGGCATAGTGACTTATGACATTAGTGACACACTCCGGCAGCGCGAGACAAGGAAGGTTAGATCGGAAGTAAGAGACAAAACAAGTCGCCATTAAAAATTGCCTAAACTCCATACATTTTTTCTGCAGTATGGGAGTTTCGCCAGGCAATATTAAATCTTTTGTAAAACAGACCAAGCAAGAGCCTGTTGTCTTTTGGTATAATCATAGACAATTTTAATACACTTCATTTTATTACTCATTAACATTAAGTGTGGGTCTAATGTAATAATTATCTATAATTAGAATGTGGTGGATCTTTAAATTCAAATAAAATCATGAATATTTATTTACAGACCTATAACAGAATTAATAAATAAAAATGTGACAACATTTTAAAAAATTCCAACCCCTCAATATAAAAATATTTCTATAATTTCGAATCCTGGCTTGGAAAATATGTTTTTAGATTTTTTTATTACTTAATTACAGAGAATAAAAATAAAATGTAAATAACATGCGATGACGTCACAGCCGCGGATGTATAGATTAAAGCGTTGGTCTTCCTACATGGGAGAAAAAAGTTATCATAGACATGATAGAAGTGCACGCCAGATAAGTCCGCGCGTGGTCAAAATTGGAACTAAAATTGTCTGCTATTTTGTTTGCATTTAGCGAGCAGCGCCACCCCTCGCTCGTAGACCTATCTGGCGCGCACTCTCAGTCATAAATCAAATCCCATGTTATTTTAATTGTCATCGTCAAAATTAACATTATTATTACTAGCGATGTCTCTCTCTCTTGATTTGAAACATTTCAAATAAAATGTTTTTATTTTCGACACTGGAAACGCTAGTTCGTCAATTTTGACAAGTAATCTTTTTAATTTTCGCGTCAGGAACGAGTGAAAAGGGATATTGCCATTCCTCCGTTACGGTGACGTCATTTAGCGCTTAGAATGCCCGGAATTTTAATAATGATGTTCTTGTATGAAAACGACGGTATTCAAAAGAAATCAAAAATATGGGTGTCTTCATTTTCGGTTTAATTTCAAACAACATCAGGTACCTATATAAGTATTATTGGCCGAGTTGAATTTAAAGCTTATTTAGTGAAGGCATTGGTTAGTCATATTTTTGCACTCACAGACTTCAATTAACTTTAATGAGTACTTAATGGCAAAAAAAATCATTTAAATTTAGACCTTATAACCGGCAAGAATAGCGACTATTTTTAGTAGGTACTCATTAACGTTTATTGACGTCTCTGAGTGCGGCAGTTATAGCCTTGCATTCGGGGAGTTTTTTAACGGCAGGCATCTCTCGGGGGAGTCCCGCTGCCGAAAAGTGTTTCGCGGGGTGGTAGTTGATAAATGTGACGCAGCGCTAGACGCATGTTTAAGTAAACCTACATACTTAACTCACTTCAAGTACATACCCACTCTTCAATCTTTTTAACTTGTACTGAACTCAACTTCTAGTCGTCTACTCTTTGTCTTATACCGCCCCTTCATCATTTAACGCGCAAAGCAACTCTCTTGGTACGTTGCTCATTGAAAAGTTGAGGCGTCGAGAGCCGCGGCGGATAAACAAATCGCTTCTCAAATAAGTAGGACTTAAATATACTTCGTATTTATGTAGATACAGAATCATGACGGTTCACCACATGATATAGCGTCAAATTGTATTTCTTCTTCGAAAGAACGCTTAGAGAGGTGAGAGGCTTAAGAGGTATTGTAGCTATTTTCTTAATGTTAAGATTAGTCCTTTAGATCTAAATGTGCGAAATATCGCCAATCGGTTATCAACCTAACACTGATTTACTTAAAACACAAAGTCGATGGAGTAAATACATAGACAGACATATTGAGGTAACCTAACGCGCTATGGACATACGACATACATAAATGCATAAATCACGCCTATATCCCCGAAGGGGTAGGCAGATGTCAACTAACACCCACGTTTCGCCATTTATGTTAAGTCCCATGTAAAAGCTGGCGAGCCTATTGCCATTTATCGGGCACAAAAGTAGCAGTACTATGGTGGTATAAGAGGAACGCTGCTGCCCATTCCTCATCACTGATTTACCCTTAGTCGCCTTGTACGCCACGGGAGAGATTTGGGGTGGTGACAATTGTATTCTACTCTGTCGTCACCACACCGCTTAACTTAACTTAAATATACCTACGTTGTAGTTAATGTAGATACAGCATCACGAGATCACGACGGCTTACCACACGACATTGTGTCAAATATTTTATTATGATATGAACGAGTTGACTTTCACAAGCAAACCCTTGAATAATAATAATAGATCGTAAGTGCCAGCTATGACATAGACAGGCTCAATAGGTCTCGAACGACGTCAGCATCGACCTAACTTGACCTAATACCTCATGATACGAGATGCCCTGTGACGTCAATTGAAAACTAAAGGTCCCGTGATTCTAACGCACCTCACATAACACACTATGTATTACCAAGTAAGATCTTATCTTTTTATATGTATATTAGTATTTTATTTCATGACACATTAATAGTTTACATTACAACTTAAATTAAGTCTTAAGTTTTAGTTTGTAAGCTTTTTATTGCGACACTTACTTTGTGTATGTTTGAAATAAATTCCTCCTTTTTTACCTTACATTCAAATCAATCATCTAGCCCAAGTGAGCAACGTGCGCTTTTTGATGTTTACAATGACACAAGACTGATTTGTATTAATTTATTAAATGACTTCGATACAATTACATTTTATTAGGTTAGGACTAACTACATGACTAGACTGAAGACTGACTGACCAACCAAGATCATTCAATCCCATTCTTGACAAGTGAATGAAGACCACAGATTAACATATTGCAGAAGGCAACATAGGTACATAGAATAACTAAATACTTTACTTAATACATAACACGCTTGAGTTATAGAAACTGACCTTATGGGAGAAAAGCGTGACTTACGTATGTCATGTTTAAATGTGTGTTAATTTAATTCTGTCCAGAATCTATGTAGATTGTCCGTAATTGTGTCTCTTTATTAACGTACATAATTTTAGTATACGTGTAGGTACTGCTACTATACTCTACTACTACTCTATAAAATGGAGAGAAATACGTAGGTAATCTCTCAAAAAATAAACTATTTTAATTATTATTTCGTACAGCCAATCTTTACATACAGAAATGTGCAAACTACTTGGAACAAAAACAATAAACCTAAGTAAAAAAGTAAAATGATTTGACATTAGTATCTATTGAATAGATTTGAAATTGCGTCTTCCGTCCAATGAGGCCATTGGACGGGAATAAAATCAAAGCGTCGAATGGGCCCCCTAAATGAGATCCAATGGGCACTTTTTACTTTTGGGTCGAATTCTGGAAGTCCAATAGGTATCGAACCAACTTAATAAACTACGCCGTTGAATAGGTAAGCGGGTAGGTATCCAAGTTTCGACGCCGGTAGGTAATCAAGTGAAACGGAATCGGAATGCGACAAGGCAACTCCAAACAACTATTGTTTATCTAATCGGCCGTTAACTAGGTGCCAATTGCAGTAGGTACCTACTCGGACGAGTACAACCCACGCCTGTCAATAATTGGTGCTAAATTGCTAATTCGAATTATCTGCGCCTAATCTATGCGTACCTATGCGGGTATTGTGCAGGATGCAAGCGTTGTGACTATATGTCTTGTGACCGTGTTTTATTCTGCAAATGTTGAACATAGACATTTAGGGCTGATTATTTTTCCGAGCCCAATAAATACCCCAATCAAAGTATTATTCTTCCTCCGGCCCTGTTCCCAGTTATTCTGGGATCCATTCCATTCATATCATGGTGAAGGGTAAATCACCGCCATCATTCTGTTGTTGGTGATTTGCTCACCACCATTCGGGTGCCCCAATTGGGGTGAGTCGCACCCAGGCTAGCATGGAAGTATTTTTGCCATGCATTACCTACACGTAGCTTAAGGTGACGCCATACGGCTCATACCTACTTAGGCTTCCGAGAGTCGATGGATACGTTTCGTTTCCCTTCATACTTTTGTATTCTATGCGTTCAAATCACAGATATATTTTTTGATATATAATTGATATATCTGTGGTTCAAATAGATAAGCAGCCCATAGGATATTCGAAGGAATAGAAAATGCATGAAACATTTTGAAAAATGTTTGCTATCTCCAATATTTAGGGAGCCGCCTCTTTATATTACTTTTTAATAAAAACTGGCATAGATAACACTCATTTTAAACACTGTTTATTACGTTACTACATGCATACATACATACATGTGCATTATTAAAATCTTAGATAGCTACCCAAGTGCATATAAACCTATTAATAGTCTATTGCTCAAGGCACAGATCATAAACGCTCAAGTCCAAATAGTAATTATAATTCAGGCCCTTAGTAGTTTAGCCATAGTAGTTAATACAACTGGTTTTGTTCCTTTTGACAATCAAATCTCGACCTTATTGCAGAGTGGTAAGGACGTGTATGTTAGTGCAGCACGCGTCCACCGGTTGCCCTTGATTCAAGTCAGGTTTTAGTTTCAATGTGTCAACTTTTGCAAAATTCGATGGCAAAAACAGACCGATAGTCGTCAATTGTTTTTTTATTTCGTAAATGCATCTGCTGTATATCTTCTATTTTAGGATAATGCAACTCATTAATGATAATAATAAAATAAGACATTTTAGTTTCGATGAATTGTTTGGTCGAATGTGGCTATCCGACAAGAGGTTCGAGTCCTGGTTGGGACAAACGTTTGTGTGATTGACACAGACTGACATTGTGTTCTCGAATCATGATTATATTTTATGTTTATGAAGTACACACACACATTGTTTTCAATATGTTTTATTGAAGTAGTTAATTGTCAATGAGATTGAGATTAAGTACTTCAATGGAATTAATATAAAGGTGGCTTTTAGGAAACCAATGAGGTTTGTTGCCAATTATGGGGTCATCAATAACGACAGCACATTATCCTTGAGTTGTGTCAGCAGACTTACAGGAGCAACGAAAACAAATATGGCCGCCCTCACCGCCCGCCGGTTACTGTGACAAAAACCTAGGCTTACACAATAAACAAGTTCCAGTTGAACTTTAAAGTCAACAAAACACATCAAACATCCTGCGAGGCAGGTGCGTGCATCGCGCGCCAGTATTCCCTCCTCTGCCCTTATAGGTGGGACAAGTCCCCACGAATACTGGCCACCACATTGACACAGTAAACGCGTTCTGTGTTTATTTTTATTCTGTGGACAGTTTAATTTAATATTTTGCTATCTGTGATGCGAACTGCCAACATTAAAGTTACAAATTACAACCCCATAATTACTGTTATTGGCGATTGTGGTGGTGATTGCGAACCGTAGGATTTATAGGAACGTACCTAATTGGCCTGACTTGGGAGAGATTGGATAATCACCATGCTCAGAGCGAAGGAAATGTGTGTTGAATAAATAAGTAGGTAATATACCAATTCGAATAATGGGCAATCTATTCGAACGAATAGAGACGATAACTCTTAGCATTTCATGTATTCACCGTGCGGGTGCCGGATCCATAGTAGCAGAGAGGGAAGCCATTGCAGTGACAGCGCCTCGTACTTTTTACCCAAGTGGTTTACGGGGAGCCCCTCCACAACTAGTCAACACTCACCTTCGCCACTCCGAGTTCTCTCTCTGCCTAGCCATAATTGATAAGATTCCGTGAGAGCCTTGGACACACGTTCCAGTGTAGAACTTACGAAAGCTCCTTTTTATGTATGCCCCTTTTTTTTAATGAGGGGGAAATGCCATTTACGGATACTCTGGCGGAGCGCAGAGTTAAGTAGGACTCCGCGGTGTGCAGAAAGCACCGCGACTACTCCACTAAAAACCCCCCGTGCACCATCCTCTCGCTTGGCAGGGGGGGAAGTGGTATCAGCCAAGCCTTTATCCAGTAGATTCCCCTGATTAGCGGTTGCCCGTGCACAGGCCCATCTCTGGCGAGTATATGAGACTCGCTTAGCCTCGAGCGCCCAACGCTTAGCGTTGTTTTATCTGCACCGGGGTGAGTTGGCTGTCTGGCTCGCTATAGTGGGGCGCGAGGGTTGGCTAAGGCCCTACGCCTGCGGCCCACTTTACGACATCTAAGCGGGTCTGCCGAGGGGTCGTCTTCGCGCGACCTCTCCTCGGATTCTTTCCCGCTTATAACCTTCGTCGCGATAGCTAGTATACCCCTAGCTCCCACCTCAACAGCATACAAACCAACAATGTAGTCATTTTTTGTTATTTGGTTTGTTAAATCAAAGGACCTACTTAGACGTATTGGTTTTTATAGCGATAGCGTGGTCTTTGGGATGTTCATTTCCCATGGTGCAGTCAGTTCGATTAGCAGTACACGCTTAAGTATCGCTTAACTAAAGAAGAATACAAACCTACGAAAGTAGCGTACCTATTACAGAGTAAACAACATATCGACCACAGATATACGACCGTCGTGTCAAAAGTACTTACATACATACACACATAAATCACGCCTATATCCCCGAAGGAGTAGGCAGAGGTGAACTAGCACCCACGTTTCGCCAATTATGTTAGATCCCGTGTAATAGGTGGCGAGCCTATTACCATTTATCGGGCACAAAAGTCGCAGTACTATTGCTAGGTGGTATAAGAGGAACGCTGCTGCCCATTCCTCATCACTGATTTATCCTTAGTCGCCTTGTACGACACCCACGGGGGAGATTTGGGTGGTGACAATTGTATTCTACTCTGCCGTCACCACGCGGCGCAAAAGTACTTAGTTGTCAAAAATTGACGTGTGTTCGATGGAAACGTTGAAACAATCTCTTTCCACTTGGCTAGGCCCCCAGACGCTTTACCATGCCCAAGTAATAACATTCTCTTTGTGAACACTGAAGACCTAAGTTGGGAGCTAAGTGGGCGCTTCGTCAGTTTGCTCCTAATGTTACTTTGGAAACTACCCGCTTGTGTCTGCTTACAAGACGAAATAAGTTTGTTTTGAGCACAAGAAACAATAGACGGGACACTGGATCTTAGCATTAATTATTGCGCCTTACCTAATAATAAGTTTTTAAGTTTGAAAGTAGCGCCAGTGACAGAGAGACTGCGGAGTAATAGACTGGGATGGTTTGGTCATGTTATGCGAAGAGATGAAAGCTATGTTGGCAGAAGAATGTTAGGCATGAACGTGGAAGGACGGAAAAGGAGAGGAAGAACAAAGAAGAGATGGATGGACTGTGTAAAGGAGTATATGATAGCGAGAGGGGTGGATGAGAAATTAGTGAAGGATAGAGAGGAGTGGAAGAAGAAAACATGTTGTGCCGACCCCGCCTAGAGTGGGATAAGGGCAGGAAGAAGAAGACCTATTAATAAGTAAAATTTAATTTATTTGTCTCACGCTCAGAATAGTGTCAACTTTTCGTATTAACACTACCTACTGCTGTCATACGTACGTACATACATAAATCACCCCTATTGATTTTGAATTTGAATTATTTATCCCTGAAGGAGTCAGTGGTGTATTTAGTATATTAGGTTGGGGAAAAAGTCTTTTCGCATTATAGTATGTATAAACTTGTAATAAAATCTCTTTGGCTATACTATTTGTATCTGGCTGGTTTTGGTATCATTGAAAGTTTAAATTTTAAAGAACATAATTCCAAATTCAAATTTGGAAAATGTGTGATTTTCATTTGTTTTTCGTACCGCCAAGATGAGTGAATCTTATGAAGAAATTCGATACATTTTAAAATTTTACTACAAAAAAGGTAAATATGCAAGGCAAGCCGCGAAAAAAATTTGCGATGTTTATGGACCTAGTGCAGTGTCTGTGAGAGTAGCACAAATTTGGTTTAAGCGTTTTCAATCCGGAAATTTTGATGTCAAAGATGCACGTCGCTCTGGTCGCCCTATTACAGATAAAATGGATGCCATTTTTGAAAAAGTGGAGCAAGATCGGCATGTCAGTAGTTACGATGTAGCTGAAGAACTGGGAATTGACCACAAAACAGTTTTGGCGCATTTGAAAAAAACTGGGTACACAAAAAAGCTCGACATTTGGGTACCTCACGAGCTCACTGAAAGAAACCTAATGAACCGTGTACTCATTTGTGATTCTTTATTACGACGTAATGAAACCGAACCATTTTTGAAGAAGCTGATAACTGGTGATGAAAAGTGGATCACGTACGACAAGAACGTGCGAAAAAGGTCGTGGTCAAAGGCCGGTCAGGCTTCACAGACTGTGGCGAAACTTGGTATGGTACCTACATACGAAAAATGGTACCTACATACTTTAGTTAAATGTAAATAAACTATATTAAAAAATGTTTTGAATTTTCTTAAAAAATGCGAAGAAACTTTTTCCCCAACCTATTATTAGGAGGCGAGTCTAGTACCTACCAACTATCGGGCACATAAATCGCAGTAGGAAAGTATATTGCTTGGTGGTATAAGAGGTACGCTGCTGCCCATTACTCTTCGCATAAGTAATCACCATGTAAGCACCATATATCGAAGAGTATACCACCCAAAACAGCAAGAACGACGCTGCCTGTTCATCATCACTGTTTTAACCAGTTTTAACCCTACCTCCCCGCGGGTTTCGCCGCGGTTGAGCTACGGGGTGTATTCTTATCTGTCGTCACCACACGGCCTTAATCTAACTAAGCTATAAAACGGACTAAAATACTGAGGTCTCGTCATTTTTAAAAGGTAAAAAGTTCAAGGTGGTATGTATTACTTTGAAAATAATTAATAATATTTAGACTCCCCAGACACAATCTAATTCCTAACAGGAAAACCTTCAGGTCGAATTCACTGTTAAGCAGATGAAAAGATAGCCCGTGGCCGAATCAACATACATTGCCGGCACTGAGTGTGCATTACTCAAACGCGCTCGCACAGAAACAGTAATGAACAGCCCTGTCAGTCTACATCAGCTCTAAAGTAAATACCGACTCAATGCAGACGACGTCAGCGGAGCTATATGTAATTATAAAAATCTTGAGATGGTATAATACTACTTTTAGCGGTCAATAGTAGAGCATCACGTTATTACAAGCTGTAAAATTTCTCCAATCGATTTTCAACCTTAACATAATTATTTGTCAATGTCAAACAAATTGGAAAAAAAATACAGTTACAGAAAACCTATAGTGCTGTTTGGTAGGCTGAGTTCCTCTTTCTTACTTTTTGTCCATTCGATTTTCAACCTTAACGTCAAGTGTCAAACCAACTGGTGCTATTTTATATTACATGCAGTGTGCTACACTTGGCATATACCTCATTATTAATGTGAAGTTGATAGTTTTAGCGTCATTGACAGATAATTGTTGTTAAAAACAGAGTACGCCGGCGCCGATCAAGATATGTCTTACAAGCGATTCATTAATCGCTTGTAAGATTACTTATCCTAATAACGATAATCACTAATTATTTCCTGCATTATATTCTCCATATCGATGTTAACGTTAGCACTATCTACAATACATTTCCTGCCTTATAATATCTGGTAGGCAATATGTAAGTATCAAATATGCTACTAAAAAGGGAATTCAATAAACATTTCAATAGGTTACCGCATATTTCAATTAACGTCATCATTCGCTTCCCCTGAACCCATGTTATCTGGCAATAGCGCAGTTAGTTTTATATTTCCGTATAATAATATCACGGTCAACTGTACTAAAATCCCAAGTTCCCAGGCTCTCCGCGGCAGTACCTATATCTCCCCGGGAGATGCCGTCCCCTTTGAAGGATGCCTGCTGTGGACAAATCCTCTCAGGGAGTGCTCGATTACAAGGCATGAGGACAAGCTCTTCTACTTCACCAAAAAACCCGGTGGATGCTGTAAAGGCGTAAAGACTAAAGGCCAATAGTTTAGGTTCCTTCAAAAAAATGTAAAAAAAATATACACTCGTAATATAGTAGATAATTCCCGCAATAATTCATTGAATCATAAAGAATATAGCTGGAGCTTGTAAACCTATTTTCCCATATGGGAAAGAGGTTCTCTTCAGCGACAGGCTGAAAAGAACCTCATTCCCGCGGCGACCTCCAGAGCTGCGCGAATCTATAGGCAACTCCAAAGTCTTTGCTTTCCCCAAAAAATGCGACTTGAGGGAGAGATCTCCGGAGCTGCGCGAATATTTAGGAAAATCCAAAGCTTTCCCCAAATAACCCGGTAGATATTCTGGTAATCCAGGTAGGCCAACAGCCTAAATATTTCAAAAGCCTGATGTAGGTTGTCATTATTATTAAATTTTTATTTGAACATTACCTACATTACCTACATATGTAATAAATAAAAAGATTTGTAAAATTGGTTGGCTGAGTGGTATAGATGTCGTGGCCAATACGTAGAATTGATCACTTCATGATGTGGCCGACCATTTCATGAAATATTGATAATAGGGACCTATTATCAAATAAAATTCCAATTTATAGGGACATGCCCTATAAACTAAACTATGATTTTCATTTGGAATTTCAACAAGCAATTTGTGAATATGGTAAGAAACATTGTGCGGGTGCGCCTAATCATTATTGGTTCTAGAAACAGATTCTATATGATTCACTTATTGTATTGTGTACATTGACTACTTAATTATGTGACATATTTATGTATACTTATAGTTTAACTTTCATGGTAATTTAAATTATAAGATGATGATGATGAGAAAAATATTAACAAAAGTACACAAACAGCATCATCAAGTTGCAATAATGTGAGTAATAAATTATGATGAAAATTTGCGCCATATGGATGTAATTGTAAGCGCTGAGCGCAAGACAATGTCAATGAACACTGCGTCAGGTTACCACAATACATACGAGTATGTCCAATTTTCTCAATTGATATTGAGCTTTACGCTACACTTTACGAAAAGGTAATCCCTATTCATCCCGCATGTATATATATGCGCAACAAGAAAAAGATAAAGATCTATATAATAGCAGAAAAGAATTTGCGTGTGATTTTAGTGAACTTTCTATACGTTTTATATGAGTCAACCTTTGTGGTGATATAGATGATCTAATATTTTTTTAAAGTAATATAAAATTATGTCTTACACAAAATCTTAGAATACAAAGTAGAAAATATCCACCACTATTTGATTTTTAATTTTATTCCCGCCTCAAGATCATAATTTTTCGAAATTCTTTTTCTAACCACCAAAATCTTTGTAATATCCACCACACAAAAACTTTATTTATACCAGCGTTTATTATTTAGATTTTTATTTGAACATTGTTGTAAATGTTTGGAAAAATATTAGAAATAAAAAAAATATAAATTATAGCCTTGATGCGGAAATCGATTTATTTTCGTTGAATCCCATTTTTGGATCCCATTTTTTTAGATATTGACGATGGATCCCTTTCGATCCTATACCACTCGGCCTCGATTCGCTTTTCCAACTTTTTCTTACCTATTTTTCATACCAGGGTTTCCTAATTTATAACTAGAAACTTAGAGTAAGTTGCTAACTAATTTTAGTTACTACCTAAAAAAAAATTTAGTGGACTTTCTCTACTTTTTAAGAGTCAATCTATGTGGAATTGTGGATTCAATCTATGTGCCAATTAGATAGATAATCGATCAAACTTTTAGATACGACAATAGTTATTTGTTGTACGTGAGTGCAAAGTTGTTTTTTAACCGCGTGCTCAATTTTGATGACCGAGCTAGCGAAGGATTCTAAAATTGAATCACGAGCGTAGCGAGTGATTCAAAAATTAGAATCCTGAGCGATAGCGAGGGAATCAAAAGAGCACAAGGTGAAAAATCTTTGCACTCGAGTGCAACACGTAACTTTTCATCCCCCCCAACGAGGAAATTGCAAATTACAAAAAAAAAAAATACAATCACAGCAGTTTCTGTTTTCACCCAGAAACTTCCACAACACCCTCCCATTAACCCAAACACACTCTCAACACCCACCCAGAAACACCCACAACATTCACACCCATCCACTCAGACACACCCAAAAAACACCCATTCACCCAGAAACACCCACAAAACACCCATCCACCCAGAAAAACCCACAAAACACCCATTCACCCAGAAACACCCATTTACCCAGAAACACCCAAAAAACACCCATTCACCCAGAAACACATACAAAACACTCATTCACCCAGAAACACCCACAAAACACCCATTCACCCAGAAACACCCACAAAACACCCATTCACCAAGAAACACCCACAAAACACCCATTCACCCAGAAACACCCACAAAACACCGATTAACCCAGAAACACCCACAAAACACTCAATCACACCCAAAAAACACTCAATCACCCAGAAACACCCACAAAACACCTAATCACACCCAAAAAAAACCCAATCACCCAGAAACACCCAAATACTCACCCATCCATTCAGACACACCCACAAAAACCCATTCACCCAGACACACCAACAAAACACCCATTCACCTAGACACACCCTCAAAACACCCATTCACCCAGACACACCTCCAACAGCCACCCATCCACCCAGCCACACCCGCAACATTCATCCAGACACACCTGTAAGTCCCTAATAAAAATTACCGTCCCTAATGGAGTTCCAAGACGGTCAATCAGCTTGAGTCAAGCACGTTGATTTTCTGTATGTTTTTGTTCCGTTGCTAGCGTAAACAAATCACACACCTAAAAAGCTTTTAAATGCTTGACTCAAGCATCCAGCAAGCGTTGTAGACGATCAAAATGTTTAAAGCAAGATTGACGCCAAGCTGATTGACCGTCACGGAACTCCTAGGTTTTAACAAATTTGTGACCTGAAAAGAAAATGGCGCGTGCAAAGCAAATTACAAAAAAAGTACACCAAGAAGGTTCCGAGTCTGAGTTTTTAACAAATTAAAATAGGTTGCATGACAATTTCGGCACCATGGAGGTAGAAATAAATATGTATAATGATGTTTTGAATTCACAAACTCATTGCACACGATGTTCTAAATTCAAATTTACTTTAACCTCTAGAGGATAAAAACGGCTTTTGCACTCAGATATCGAAGAGCAAAAACGCTTTTTCCGAGATGGTGGGATGAAAAAATTTTTTGCTCCTTTTTGACTTATGAGTATATCGATGATAAATTTAATAAAAACTGCAGGCACCAATTCAACGCAACGATTGAGGTCACGGACGAAAAAGACTCTCATTCCGATGATCGAGCCGTTTCGATTTTAGATGGTAGTAGGTATTACTAGGCGTTGCATTAGGACCTCGAAACATTTCGAATCATACTTAAGTAGGCTGCCGCAGTTTGCGACACGTGAAGTGTAGTTTCAGAAACGCAACGTTTCATAACGGTGAAATTCAAAATCGGCTGCCATGTTGGCTATGTCGTATCGACCCATTGTAGGTAAATCATTATCAAGGACGTAAATACGCTAAACTTAGGCCTTGCACGGGACGTGGATAGGACAAAATCTCTCTCCACCACTTGATAGTATTTTGTATCACGATTTAGTGGGGGTCGGGAATCGTTTAACTCTATTCTCTACATAAAAAACTCACAGAATCTTTCAAAAATGCATTCTATAAACGGCCGCACTGTGGATCTTCTTTATAAAGGTACCTCCTTGCCTGGCGACTATGCCTTTCGACGTCAAAGTATACATAATTCGATCATAAATAACATATTTTCCAATCGGTTTTATATTCATAAATAAAATTAACAATAATCTTCCAATTTTACAAAGGATCTTCGAAATGCGGTTTTGTGCAATACAAAACTTGAAATTCACACAACTCAGTAAAGTGCCTTTAAATATGGCTTTTACCTTGCTTGTGTCGTTTTTTGCGTATACAATGTAACAGCTGAAGGTTCATTACCTACACGTCCGAAACTTGACAAAATGCATTCGCCATTTTGACAATGCCGCAAACTATTAAATTTGGAATTTTATTACGTGCTATGTTTGGCTTTTCAAATGACATTTAGAATTGGCCAAATCAAATTTGGATGGAAACCAACATCTTTTCAAAATCTGTCGACATATTAATATGTTAACAGCATCATTGTGTTCTGACAATGTGTGATAAGTTAGCCAGCCCCTGTGGTTGAGGGTTCCAGATGAAGCTCGATTCCATCTTCGGCCCTTATCGTCACTTACCGTTGCATGTGTGCTGTGAAGGTGTGGTTTGAAAGAAGCCGTAATGACAAGAAGTCACGTAGAAAGAATGAATGAAAAGAAAATGACAACAAAAAGGATCTACATGGCGGAAGTGAGTGGAGAAAATGGTAAGGGGAATCTTTCATAATCAAATTGAAAGTCTATTATAAATAGGCCAGGGGGCCTACCGCCTAACTCGATTGCTCAAGCAAAAGCTATAGTTTATGACGTCATGCTGTCATTTTGCACCAAATGTACCTAAACTATTAGCGATAGCTTTGAACGAATGATCACCGAATGATTTTGTATGAATTTGGCACAAATTCCGTACTGCCTAAAAATTCAGGATGGCTGCTATAGCCGTAAGCAGTGCATTGTTATATAGCTATCATCAGCAATCGAGTTAGGCGGTAGGCCCCCAGGTCAAGAGTATCCGAAACCGACGGGCATGTATGAAGACATTAATGACATTGGAATGGATTGAAAGAAATAAGTAAGGGGAACTAAGGATCGTAGCATGTGATCTCTGCCTACCCCTATATGTTATAAGTAGGTATGTGTGATTGTATAAGAAACTTATACCTAGTTTTTATTGCAGTACTGTAGTATTGTATTGTACAACGTATAATAATATATGTATACTCAAGCCCTTCTTTTCCACAGAGCACTTTGTCAAAATGTCAAAAACTAAGCTAAACTAAGCAATTCCTATCTAATTGTGAGCCGATTGTATATATTTAAACTTCTTCCAAATGAAAATTAGACCTTACACCAATGGTAATAAGCACCAGCCTTTTAAATGGCGTAGGACCTCGCATAGCCCGTTTTCCTTGGCAATTTAGGTTTGACTATGTCGGCTGGTGACCTTAGTTAGAATGCATAGTTGATGCAAGTGTGCACAATTTTTGCGTCCTTTTAAGCCACGTTAACCCTAGTACGTACTCAGCTTTTGTACTGATTTATAGCGCACTATCTCACATGACATCAATCAAGCTGGATGATTGGATGAAACTTGGATGGTGTCATGTGCTTTTTTTTAATTGGCGTTTTGTTTTTTAACATCTACAAACTTTAAACGGAATTTTTAAGGAATATTTTAAAGGTGCAGAGATGAAATTAAAGAGCAGAACAACACAAAGGAAAAATAATGTTTTTTGTTTAAAATTACCCTTATCTTTATTGGGTACAGTATACTTTTTCCTTCAAGAATTCTGCCTGTAATATTATATAGACATAGGTAACCACTTGATTCTTGCATAAAGCATAAAGGAAGTCGGGCTTACTTCCTTCCTTCCTCCTCAGTTCGTATGTGCAACATGCTTGCTTAGCAATCAACCGTAGACATAATTACTAGGAAGATCTTTGAAAAACAGCAATCAACAAAAACAACATTACTCTTCAAACATATTCGTTAAGGAAGTTTCATGAACTGAACTCATTTTATTAGTTTGGCGAGTGAACAAATTGAAAAGTTATTGGACGACGAACGTCTCTCCAACTTTCCAGTAAGCAATTTTATTTATAAATTGGTTTTCTGTAAGTTTAATAACAATCAACACCTATACAACATAGGTAGTGGTCAGGTTGTCCGTAATTTCTGTTCCATGTGCTAGTATATCAAATTATACAAAACAAAAAAGTTCAACTTTTATTTAATTTTGTGTTTTGTAAATAGTTTACCGACTGTATCTACTCACGTATCTACAGTCAACAGCACCGCAGGTTATCACACAAGATTGTAATAATTTTACCAATAATTATGGTAGGCACCATACATGAAAAACTTAATATTGGAGTAATTTGACAATTACCCGCCGACTGTAACAATAATACGATATAACCCTGGAAATAAAGATAAAAGCTTAAAATTATAACTCTCTTTATGGTCTTGATGAATCAAACCTATAAATTAATACACTAATTAATAAATGAACCAACAAAAAAATAAATTAAACGAACGCTGTCCTTCAAGATATTACGGCCTCGTATCAAAATAAATATGACAAAACAAAGCGCAATCGAATGAGGAATCGGGTAAGTTTAATTTTATATAATGTATAATTCTCGACCTTAAGACGTGAATTGTGTACAAGGAAATAATACTTACACGGAACTTTATCATCAGTGCGAGATATTCAAATGACAAATATGACCGTATCTCAGTCAAGAGGCTTGCCTACTTCCGTGATCTTCTTGTATATGTACTTCGGACTTGATAAGGAAAATGTATATGTACGTGGAAACTCATCTCTGCCTTATACTTCCAGCAGTCGCCTTCTTAGGATTTGACGCTTAAACACTAAAAAGGATTTAAACGATGTATGATGATAATGAAGTTGCGTATTAGATGGTAATCCATTTAACTAACGGTTTGGTCGAATAGTCCGATCGCTGGCTGTCGGCCAAGAGGTCCCGGGTTCGAATCCTGGTAAGGGAAAACTGGACTGAGCGGGACATATGCATCGAGACGCTGGACAAATATCACCACAGAGTAGACACCGCATGATGGTCAGAGAGGGCGTCCAGGTCGACCTAGATTCTAACCACCATTTTCTTTGTAAAGTCCTACTTATTATAATGTGCTACAGAATTCCACAGAAAACTCAACAATCACTTCAAATACATACATACAATGTACAACGTCACGTGAGGTAGGTAACGATCCTTTTTCAAGAATAGATATGGGTCATTCAAAAGGTATGTGAAATGCTTGTAAAGTCACGGACGACAGTTTGTATGTAAACACCCTGCCACCGTATTGCGTCACACAGTATAAAGGCGAGCATACACAGTGAGAGCACTGCTGGTGTGATTGGTGTGGGTAATAGCCCATTCTCCCATATTCTTTCAGCCATAGGGAAGGCATGTGCCCCCGCAGTGGGACATTAAAGGGCTGGTGAGGATGATGAGCTACTAACCCACTCACACAATACAGTAAATAACACCGGAATTAAGATCCAGAGGTTCCGGGTTCGATCCCTAGGGGGGAAAAAATTCGTACTGGTTGGTGGTTTTCAACTTCGTTTTCAACAAATTCGTGCTGGATGATGGACTTTATTCAAGTTCAATCACGTTATCAAAATCTGTCACCATAACAATAATGTTAACAGCATTATTGTGTTCCGACAATATGATAAGACAACCATCCCCTCTGTGGTTGAGGGTTCCAGGTGAAGCTCGATTCCATCTTCGTCCCCTACCATCGCTTACCATCGGGTGAGATGAAGGGCAAGAGCTTCCCTGTATAGCATGAAAAAAAATGATGCGGCCACACAATGCGAATAGCTGTACAGTAACAGGCCAGCTCGCACGCCAGCCCGCAACTGTATAACCTAGACGGCTGTAAGACGGCTTTGTGTCCAGTTTAATATGACGAACTTCAAAAATTCCAGTATGTCCGAGCGTGACGCGATAGCGAAGTTCAAACCACCTTGACATTGTGGCATCTAAGGTGCGTGTAATAAGAACTATTTTGCATCTGCGCCAACAACTTGATAAGAAACAATACATACATAATGATAAAGGTGCGTGGAGCGAAGCTACACTATGAACAACACCGAGGTGAATCAGCAATATCGTACTCTTACCGTGTGGTGACGGCAGAGCAGAATACAATTGTCACCACCCCCATCTCCCGCGGGTGGCGTACAAGGCGAAGGCGACTAAGGGTAAAGACGTCGTGGCCAAATCGGTCAGAGGAACGCAGCTGCCCATTAGGTACCTACTCATCAGTGTCTTTGTCGTAGAATTGATCACTTCATGATGTGGCCGACCATTTCATGAAATGGTTGCATTTCATGAAATGGCCAACTAAAACTGACCATATCGTTGAAACGTCAACGTTTGATGATATGGCCATCCACGTTTGGCCATATCATTAATGTAGTTAATGTTTTGTATTTTTACATTGCGCTCGTTTTTAGAGTGACTTTAAACGTGAAATTCTAGTAATTTGATGTCGTAACGAGGTTTCACTTCACTTTTATCTTTCATTACAACATTAATAATAGTTTATTTAATGGGATAATTTTTCCGCCGCCATGATGCATCACAAAAATAAATCAAAATAAGCGCGTCTTACGGTGGTTAATGTAACTATTTTACGATATGATCAATAATGTTTGGCCATATCATGAAATAGCCGTGCGTTTATCTGGTCATATCGTTAAACGTTCTTTATTCATTGATCAGGCCAGACCATTATCATGATATGGTCAGTTTTAGCTGGCCATTTCATGAAATGGAACCATTTCATGAAATGGTCGGCCACATCATGAAGTGATCAATTCTACGATTTGGCCACGACAAAGACACTAATGAGTACCTAATGGGCAGCTGCGTTCCTCTGACCTAGCTCCTATTCTAGCAATATACTGCGATTTACGTGCCCGATACATGGCAATAGACTCGAGACCTATTACCGGCGATCTAACCTTGGGTGTTAACTCACCTCTGCCTACCTTCGGGGATACAGATGTGATTTATATACTAGTGGCTACAGGATAAAAACGCGCAGTCATAATCTTCCTGACTTATTCCTAGTTGGAGGCGGCGTAGTATGTTTCCTCTTCTATTCATGTACGTCTGACGTAATCAAGCCATCAACTTCTCTTGGAGAATCCAAGCTCATATCATCCATCACACCGGAAAGGTTCTAGTGATGAATTAATGCATAGAGAACAAGTCAAGAGGAATGATGGCAATATTCCAATCTATACTGCTCAATGTGACCTTGTGAAGTGGGTATAAGACTTCTTTCGGGGTCGGTAAATTTTTCCTATTGATTTTCAATCAAAAAACGCTAGCCATGAAGCACAGGATCAGTCGAGACAATAGATAACCATCATTACGCATCAACTTAACGTTCCATAATATATTATCTCGCATTTCATTGTAAGTTTCTTATCTTATGATATTTTATTCATTATTCACAAGAGAGACTTAGCCACGGGGAATATTTTTAACTTTAACGCCTTATGACATCAAAAGGCACGCAATGACAAACATGGGTGATTCACACATAGTGGCGATTTTCAAAAATATTAGATAGAAATGAGTCACTACAATGAAGCATCGCTGATAGCGTAATCAACGCTGTCACTCCTGCATTTAAATCGATATTGGACTGCCTTTGTTTGGCACAAGCAATTCCGACAACAACGAATATGTATTTATGTATTTTTAGAACCGTGTCGAGACCAGTTATAAATATGATTATGTATAGGCACAGAGTTCCTGTTCAGCTATTACATTAAGACTATCATAAGACCTGTTGTATTTTGTTTGTATGGATCAGTGTTAGGCAATAAAAGCGAGGAATAGAGAAGAATGCACACGACGGAAATGACAATGTTAAGATGGATGTGTGGGATGACTAAGAGAGACAGGACTAGTGAGAATAGATATGATAGAGAGAAAATATTAGAAATTAGTTCGTCATGGGAATTCTGAAAGTAGCGCCTATGATAGAAAAATTAAGGAGCAACACGTTGGTGTATAAGGAGGGATGAATATGTTACATAACTTATAACTAGAAATATGTTAAGTATGAATGTTTAAACCGAAGTTAAGACCGAAGAAGCTATAGATGGATTGTGTGAAAGATGCGGAAGAAGAGTTTATGCTTAGCTCACTTCTGATAAAACAGTATGGAAGAGGAAGACGGTCATGTTGTGCCGACCCCACTTACAGTGGGATAAGAAAGAAGAATACAATACTGCGTTAAAAAAAGCTAATAGAAACGCTGAAGACACAAAGGGGAAGAGTAGATTCTTAGTGTTGGGGTGAATTCCGCGTGGTTGTTACTGAGAATAGCAGCGTACGTTTTGAAAGGAGTTTTTATCGTGTATTTTTTAATTAAAATTGAATTATTATTGCACGGAACCTTTTATTATTATTAAAACACATCTGTTTTACGTGTTTAATGATGCAGTCATATTGTATGAACATTAACGTTTAAATCTTTTCAAATTGATGCAAAATTTTCGTTTGCACCAAAAAATGACTTCATACTTAAGTACCATACTTAACATGCTTCATCCTTCAAGAATCCAGACTCCTCAGCCCTCCTTGACTAATAATATCGAGGAACAAAGACGCATCCCGGCATCGCCCGTCGTTGAATCACCGGAATTCCACCGCATGATGCAAACGCTTGCAATCTTTCCATCGACTCTTCTCACTCGTCACCGGCTGTACCCTAACTCATTAAAACAGCAATGATCGTCTTCGGATTTCAACATTGACAAATACTGATTCAGCGTGAGTGCGATATACTTACTTTTCAATGGAATTGTTAATTGTGCTGTAATTGGGGAATTGAGTCACAATGATCGGCTGCGAGTGAGTGTCCTCTAATTGTTTATCGTTGAAATCCTTGTTTATAATACTTATAATATATGTCACCGCGTAAAAAAACCTTCGAAGAATTATACTGCATTCAAGTTACAAGATTTTGAACGCATTAATAAAAGTGAAGGGATTCTCAAAATTGTACGTATGGTACGTCCGAAAAGCCTACCACAATATGACACCCGAGGACATTCCAAAAACGACAATTAACGTTATAGCCTTTGGTTTTTTCGTATTCTCCAGAATGGTTTGCGAAACCTGTGTGATTCGTAAATAACACGCTGAAAGGTTCAGATTTTGCTTTCGATCATACATTATCTGATATAATATCTAGCCGCCATATAATTTTAAATAAAGTTTGTTAGATTATAATTTAAGTCACAAGATTATTAAGCGTTGAAAACTTGTGATCCGAACAATTTATTTCTTTACGAGCACAACTTACTGACTCTCGAGCGAGCAAATCGAGCGACCCTCGTAGCTACTATCTAACCTAAACTATCGAGAAATAATGCGTTAAATTGTAAGCAGTAGAGGTATGTTAAGGTTCACAATCTTTCGACAGTTTACAATCTCGCGAGATACATTTTAACTGCCGGTGTTTACAATTACACGGTGACATATAAGATGAAAATATAATCGGTTGTTTTCGGTAAGATAATATTATTCGTACTGTCATGCTTACAATCACTATTGTGCCTAAGGTGCCTGCATTCAACTTGTAAAACGTACTTGTCAATTTTTCACGATGACATTTTGCAAAAGTAACTTTCTGCATCAAGTTGTAGGCTTCAAATAAACTTCTTCATCGCTACAATCACTCATTTAGGTTTTTCATTTGTTTTCAAGTTTTTTTCTAACCTAACCTAATGTTTTACAATATTTAGCTCGATATTATATATCAATATGTATTATGCTTAGAGCAAATGACGAGTAAATAAAATGGCGCACGCAATGCAGTTTGAAAAAATACACCAAGAAGGTTCCGAGGTTGAGTTTTTTTAGGTAGAAGTAAATTAAATAGGTTATTTAATTTCTTATGAAATTTGGTGTTGGGTTAAGTCAACATACTACCCACACGGGGATAAACTTTTCATTAAATCATTCCGGTAATTTTAAAATACCTGCTCCAACTTCACTTGTACTAATTAAGAGTTATTTTTAGTTATGGTATACCCCGTTGTAAACTTAACGATAGGACGACGAATTTTCCCTCTATAAGCAAGTTAGGTACAACGAATTCATATATATGGTAGGTATACCTATACCAGGAGATTTTTTGGACACTGCAAAAAGAATTTGAATTTGTTCAGACCATCAAACTGCTGATATTTTTTCGTGAATTTGGAGTTGCTCCCATAGTGAAGTTTGTTCAGTTTGATGGTCTGAACAAATTCCAAAAATTATTGCAGTGACCAAATAGTCTCCTGGTATAGATATAAAAATGGGTATTATTAAAAGACTAAATTACATAAACAATGAAGATGCGTCGATATAAATTTTATAAGTACCTATACATATTGTAATAAGTAATTGGATGTATTAATTATACCATTCATAGATAAATCAAGAGGTGTGGGTGTATTTACACCCAGCTTTTCCAAATATGTTAGGTAGGTCCCAGGTGGGGGCCAGCCTATTGCCATATATTGGGCACGTAAATAGCAGTAGGTATATTTCTAGGTGGTACAATACGCTGCCTTTGTCTTCATCATTGTTTTATTGGTTTCAACCCTTAAAACACCGGCGGGAGAAATTGGGAGTGGTGACAATTATTGTATTCTGCTGACCTTGCTTATCACGTCATATAATTTGAATTATGTTCCAGACGTAAATAATAATGCTAAAACATTTATCAGTCGCACGATTGCGAGCGTCTCATACTACTACTACGTAATATGTTTTTTTTTACATACTAACTAATATGGTATGTTTATTATTTAAATTAGTTTATTTAGAATAACATGATTTAATAATATTTATTAGAGTGTTACACCCCTCCAACAAAATTGTTTTTTTGCAGTACTTAGGTATAAATATTTTTCCTTTTATAGGTAAAATACTGTTACGGTTATACGGTAATTATTGTTTATCGTTACTTGCATATAATATTATCTCTATACTAGTATGTTATTGATTACAAGGAATTTAGGGTACAATAGAGCTACAAGCAAATAAAAAATACATGGCCACACGGATACCAAATTAATCAATAATGAATATAACAAAGATAAAAATAAAATGTATGTTGTTAAAAATGTAATTGTTTTACTATGAGAGACGATAACTTTGAACATTCCATGGATTCACCGTGCGGGGTTCCATAGTGTGCCAAAAGGGGAAGTCAGTTGGTTATTTATTCCCCGAGTACCCCAATCCCCGAGGCCCCCCGTTCCGGAGGACCCCAAATACCAGATTTTTTACTTTAAAAGTTACAAATAGATCGGGGTAGGTACCCCGGGACGGGGGCCTCGAGGATCGCGGTAGGTACTCAGAGAATAACCCAAGTCAGTGGCAGCGCTTGGGACTTGTGATCCAAGTGTAGTAGATATTAATTATACATAATAGGTTGGGGAAAAAGTTTCTTCGCATTTTTTAAGAAAATTCAAAACATTTTTTAATATAATTTATTTACATTTAACTAAAGTATGTAGGTACCATTTTGTTCGATAACTTTTTGCCATCTTGATCCCAGGGACATGATCCCATTGCTATAGAAATTTTGGGACTTCTGGTCAAAATACCGCGACAAGTGGTTTTGGCAGTCCTCTCGTGATGTTAACCTGACACTGCCTAAAGAATTCTGAAGAGACCGAAACAGGTGGAAATCTGAAGGTGCATGGTCAGGACTATACGGCGGATGCATTAACACCTCCCAGCCAAACTCTCTTAATTTTTGCTGAGTGGCTAAAGATGTGTGAGGTCTAGCGTTATCATGATGAAAAACCACATCCCTTCTGTTGATTAATTCCGGCCGCTTTCTCTCAAGTTCTTGCTTTAATCTCATCAGTTGTTCGCAGTAGAGTTCAGAATCGATGGTCCTGCCTGGTGGTAACAGCTCATAATGAATAATGCCCTTCCAATCCCACCACACACACAGCATCACCTTGTTGCGAGTTAACCCGGGTTTTGCCACAGTCTGTGAAGCCTGACCGGCCTTTGACCACGACCTTTTTGCACGTTCTTGTCGTACGTAATCCACTTTTCATCACCAGTTATCACCTTCTTCAAAAATGGTTCAGTTTCATTACGTCGTAATAAAGAATCACAAATGAGTACACGGTTCATTAGGTTTCTTTCAGTGAGCTCGTGAGGTACCCAAATGTCGAGCTTTTTTGTGTACCCAGTTTTTTTCAAATGCGCCAAAACTGTTTTGTGGTCAATTCCCAGTTCTTCAGCTACGTCGTAACTACTGACATGCCGATCTTGCTCCACTTTTTCAAAAATGGCATCCATTTTATCTGTAATAGGGCGACCAGAGCGACGTGCATCTTTGACATCAAAATTTCCGGATTGAAAACGCTTAAACCAAATTTGTGCTACTCTCACAGACACTGCACTAGGTCCATAAACATCGCAAATTTTTTTCGCGGCTTGCGTTGCATTTTTACCTTTTTTGTAGTAAAATTTTAAAATGTATCGAATTTCTTCATTAGATTCACTCTTCTTGGCGGTACGAAAAACAAATGAAAATCACACATTTTCCTAATTTGAATTTGGAATTATGTTCTTTAAAATTTAAACTTTCAATGATACCAAAACCAGCCAGATACAAATAGTATAGCCAAAGAGATTTTATTACAAGTTTATACATACTATAATGCGAAAAGACTTTTTCCCCAACCTAATATATGTATAAATAAATTATTAATAATTTACTAACGAAATATTTTTTCTCTGTTATACTTAGAAAATAAAGCCAGATAAATTTCGAAAAATTGTGGTCCTGATGCGGGAATGGTTTTATTTAAGAAAAAAATAAGTCCCTAAAATTTCCTGTCTCAGGAATACTCAGGATACGGTGCCCCCCACGCATGACACATATATTTAGTAATATCCAAATGTTTACTTTAGTTAGTTTTAAAATTCTCCCTATATTTTAGGGAAGGCAAAGGGTCTAGCCCATACAGCCAAGTCTTTAGTGTATATTTTATCTGTAGTCTTATGAAATAATGAGTGGGTGAAATGTATGAATAAAATGAATTTTACGTTAAAATATGGGTGTCACACATTTTAACGCATCTAGGGAGTGCTTGGAACGAATTTAATGGTAACAGAGTTCATGATGGTGCTTGGTGAAATGGATAAAACCACTTTTTATAGTGATCTTCACCACAACATCAAACACATCATGAGACTTATTTTCGATGATTCTGCATAATTGCACATCAACACGGATGCTTGTGCATCAAAATAACACCACTTTCACTGCACAAAATCCACTCTGTAACAATTTTTGAATTAGCGAAAATAAATCTGACTGATACCACGAAACGCGCTAAACACCTCCCAAATGTTTACCTTTGCTTCCATTTACTTAGTGATAGATAATACAGCAGTAGTAACTAATTTATAAAGGACGTGGACAAAATCTCTCTCCACCACTTGACAGTGTTTTGTCTCGGGATTTAGTGGGAGTAAGAGCGAGAAGAAAATATTTTCTTCTCCCCAAGGAGATAATGTCCACGTCCCGTGCTAGGCCTACTGCAGTTATTTATTTTACTTACTTATTTAACAAAAAGGGCTATGAAACATCAAGAATACGTCTAGCTACCTACTATACTTATCTATATCAATAGGTATGAACAACAAAATCAAAAGGTAATCCACGGGGAAAAACAAAATGTGTACACAGTCCACAGATAACGAATAATTGTATACCTGGAAAATACAAAATCTAAAAAGAAGTCAACATTGTTTTCGGCATTTTTCTTGGCTTTTTTTCTCTAATAAATCAGGTTCTACTAAAACTGCAATTAGTCAATGATAGGAAGGAAAAGGCTAAGGAAGTGGTTTATAAGCAGCGCAATAGCGCACATGTAATAGAATAAATTATAGTTCGCGAAACTTCGTCACAGATCACATCACGTGAGTGTCCGATATTCATCATTCCTCATTGTTCTGACTTAAAAGGTAGACGCAGTATACTTACAGAAACATTGACGAAGCCAAGCAGTCAGAACAGTAGATTCACAACATTGCAACAAATTGCACAATGAAAAAAAAATGTTGCGCAACTTTTTCAGAGCAAAGTGCGAACCTATTATTATGTTCCTGATATCGCTAGTTTTTCCATTCATTCATTACGAATTTACGATCGAGTGGTGGCATGAGTAGTGATATATATTTGTATACGTTTGTGTACTTGTTTGTATAGTTATTGCCAGTTAGTTAGTTCGTTGTCAGGTAAGTAATATTCATCCTATGGGACATAGGCATAGGACGCCGATTCGATTCTTTTTCTAAGCAATTTTCTTTGTAAGATTAAACAAGACAAATTAATAAGTAATATAAACTTTTTAATGTAGAATTAAAGCTAAGTGTCGTATTATAATTATAAACACTCTGCCACGGCATACAATGTGGACGCTGTAATCCTAATACCGACGTCTAAGTATTGTGCCTATCTTACTTTATACGAACATATAGTTAGTTAGTTTAGCTGGGCTTTTTATACGAACATATATTACAACTTCTAGCCAGGAACCAAATTATACTTAGGCCAACTTAAAATAAATAATAAATAGACTTTGAATGTTCGAAAAATTATTACAAAGAAAACGTCCAAATATATTTTCAATTTTACTTAATTTGGGCTAGGTGGAATTGAGTGAATTACTGATTCACTCACTTCCACCTAGCTCAAATTAGGTATTTTATTATTTATTTTTGGTGGACTGTTTTAATAAAAATATTACTTTGATATGATGTTTTATTTTACTAGTTTTACACAATTTTAGTTTCCAGTAGATTGCCAAGAAGTCGACATTCGCAAGAGAGATAAGTTTCATAAATTATAGTAGCGTTCACAGGTATTGCCATTACATAGTTAAGGTAGCGTTCAGACTATTTCTATTAACACTCCTCCTCAAGTTTAATTTATATGAAAAGATAAATTATAATTGCTATTTTTTTACAATTTACTACCTTATGTGAATTATATAAAACAATGTGATGTTATACTATGCATATCAGATTTACATTATGTTAACTATATTCTTACATAAAAATTTTTACTTAAGTTTTAATACATTACTTTTATTTTTTTTTTTTATTACTTTACATTAATACAATCCAATTAACAAATATGAATTTTGAGAAACAATTTTTTCAATATTTTAGTATGAAATTACATTCCTAATACAATAGTATCTTCAAATTGAATTTTAGTTTGCAACTTTTACAATATTGTATTATGAATTTAATTTATTACAATTTTACATTACTTTGTGACATAAAATTATTACACATTCCAAAGTTAATTTCTTGTTAACAAAAAGATATTTATTACATCAATCAAGTTTGAGACATGAAGTTGTTTATAATGTTATTAAGCTTTTGCAAACACAAACTCTTAGTAAAAAGATCAGCAAAATTATTCTGAGAACTTACATACTTTACACTTATAATTTTCTTCTCAACTAGGTCCTTTATGTAGTGGTACTTTATGTCAATATGTTTGGTTCTTTTTGAATTTTCGTAGCTCTTTGTCATACATATTGCTCCTTGATTGTCTACTAGTAGAGTAGTATCGATTTTACAATTTAGGTGTTCACAAATGCCTTTTAAATTCACTAATTCTTGTGCAGTTATTGCTGCTGCAATGAATTCAGCTTCTGCTGTGGATAAAGCAACACAGGTTTGCTTCTTTGAGAACCATGTGACTGGGTTTCTTCCATGCAGTATTTATTTATTTATTTATTTATTTCAGTTTACATGCATATTAACAGAATAATATTCCAACACACATGCACGTTATACAGTCAGAACAATACAATAAATAAGTTGAATCTGTTAGTAGCGTCTGATTTAAACTACTTTAAAAGGTAAAATTCGTAATATGATTTAACCTATAATCCAATTTAAATTATTAGTCAATTTTACAATGTCGAATTTATAATATTAACTCTCGTCTGTGGGGTTCCCGGTAGCCGGGAAAATCGAGAAGTGCGCATCTGTGGGATTCCCGGGTACCGGGATTCATGAGTCATCGATGAGTCACAAGGTGGACGGTGTCGAATTTCGTTGCCGTACGAAAAATCTATGGTGCATGTTTGTATAGACTCTGTGTAGTTTGGTTGCCGATAAAATAAAAAAAACGTTCTCTCTCATCATTCATAGACTCCCAAAACAAAATTAAAAAGATAAACGTCACGTAAAAGTCAATAGATGACGTAAAAAAAGTAGGTATGGTTTGGGACCAACTTCTACAGTTGAAAAAGCTTGTTATTTACGGATTTTAATTGCTATAATTAGTGAATATCGAAAGGAAAAATGGTGCAGTAAGTACTAATTAACTTTAATTACACATCTAACGTAAGATTTACGAAATTTGCCAAAACAAAGCAGAATAACGCTCGTCCTTGAAACTTTCCTCACTATTTTTAAGTGAGTATTATTCAGTTGAATGTGATGAATGAAAAATTGTAAAATACTTTATCTATATTAGTAATTTAACTATAAACAAATGTTCTAATTGTTCTAATCCACAGACAGTCTGTTGAATGTCGGGACCCGGCATTCAACAGCCTGTCTGTGGATTACCCGGGTCCCGGCGCCACAGATAGGGGGGGTCACAAAATGTCACTGCCACAGACGAGAGGTTAATAAATGTCAATTTTATAAGTATAATTTCATATTTATATAACTATGTACCATTTATAGAAGCTGTCAATTACTACATGATTCGAGGTACATTTGGATCTTGGAAATCAATTGTCGTAGTCCGTCATGGAATAGGTCAGTGTCACCATAGTGAGCGAGCATGTCCCCCATCAAGCGCAGTGCACGCACGGTAGGTGCTTGCGCAGCATGTTTGGTGCGCGTCATTGGTATTGGTAGCAAGCGTGGTCTACGGCGTGGTTCCAACAGGCCCATGGTATCGTAGGGAATCCGCGCCGGCACCGAGAGGCGGAATCTCTCAATTACTTTAGGACTTTCAGTCTTACCACAGATGATCGACAGATAGTGAGTTGCGAGAAGAATTTTTCTTCGTAACGTTAGAGAAGTGAGACCTACCATGCCCGATACAAACAGTGAAGGATACAAGTAAGGATAGTAGCCGAACCTCTTTTTGTATAACCACCGCGCAAATTTTCTCTGCACTCTCTCGATGGTAAGGGTGTATTTCTGTTCATGGGGATCCCACATGACAGCCCCATATTCAAGTGTGCTGCGTACATATGCATTGTACAATACGCCAGCCACAGAGAGGTTTCTGAATTCTGATGACGTTCTTATAATAAAACCCAAAGTCTTGTTCGCTTTCTTACCAATAATTGTCATATGCTTGTGGAAGTCCATCTTTGAGTCTAAAGTTACACCTAAATCTTTAATGTCATTGACCCTTTGCATGGGAGTGTTAAATAATTTATAATTATTGTTTGGAAAAGTCAATTTGCGGGTGAAAGTGATTACTTTACATTTAGAGTCATTAAATGGTAAACGATTAGAGGAACTCCATTGCGATATTGAGTCAATGTCACGTTGTAGATCCTTAGCGTCATTGTCATTACCAATTCCTAAATACAATTTAAGATCATCGGCGAACAATAGACACTTAGCCACTTTGATCACTTTAGGTAAGTCATTGATCATGATTAAAAAAAGCGTCGGTGCCAAGGTACTTCCTTGACTAACCCCCGATCGTGTATAAAATATATTAGACTCGTAGCCATCTAATCTGACAAACTGACGACGATCTTTGAGATAGTTGGCAAAAAATTGTAGAAGGCTCGGCACAAAACCCATTATAGATAGCTTTTGTAACAGGATGTCATTGTCTACCAGATCAAAAGCCTTTCTGAAGTCGAAATATGCTGCATCGACATACCGGTGGGAATCCATCTCAGCGCAAACATAATCCACAAGAGATATGAGATTGGACGTGGTTGACCGCCACTTACGAAAACCATGTTGGCTGTCATGTAGCGAGCTTTCTATTTGCCTGCTGATATGGTTGTTTATAACCGATTCAAATAGTTTCGCGAAAACTGAGAGCACTGCGATCGGTCTATAATTGGAAACTTCCGCATTTAGATCTCCTTTAGGTATAGGCGTTACCCGGGAAATTTTCCAATATTTTGGGTATGTGCATTCCTTTAGACAACGGTTGTATAGGTAAAGAAGAGGCTCCCTAAGTACTGTGATGCAATCTTTAACTAAAAATGGTGGTATGGCGTCCGGACCTATTGAGGAACGAGGCTTAAGTCGCAATACGGCTTTGTTCAAATCCACCCTGTCGATAGCAGTTAAAGAAATGGATTTTGCGTCTGTGACGGAATAAGCCGCCCGCGCAGCCTCCCCAGTATCTAGCCGCGGAACTTCGTTTAAAAAAACAGAACTAAAATAATTTGCGAATGCATCCGCTGCAGATTGCCCTGTGACTTCTACGTTCTTATATAAATATGAGTCCACACGTCGTCGATTCTTTCTCTTGTCCTTCACGTATTTCCAAAACCTAACAGGATCGTCAATAATATTTTCTTGTATAGTATTAATGTGCTGCCTATATGCATTGTCAATTAATTTTTTACAATTCCACCTATAATATTTATATAGTTCTTTGTTGAACTCTTTGCCCTCAGTTTTAAATTTTTTTAAATGAAAGTATTTTGAATTTAGGCAGTTAATTATTTCTAAAGAGTACCAATTTGGGTATGTATATTTTTTATTACAGTTATATTGTTTATTTTTCGGGACATATAAATTTATGACGTCATACAGTTTCTCGTAGAAGAGCACAACAGTAGTGTCTACGTCATCACTGTCATCCAAGTAAGACCAATCAATTTGAGCTAGCGCACCATACAATGCTTGAAAATCGGCTTTTCTCCAATTCCAGTCAGCGAAAAAAACTCCGAATAACTCCATTCTCGCACTCATTGAAGGACTGCTGTACCTTTCCGCTCGGAAAATTTAAAGTTAAGTCTAACGCTGGGTGGTATTCATCAATTTTCACTAAGGGTTCTATATTTTTCGCCACTTGCACCTGATCGAGTGCATAGTCACTCAACACCAAGTCCAACATACCTCCTCGGCTATTCAATACATTATTATATTCGTTTAATTGACAGAATTCACAGAATTGACTAAACTGATTTTTTACATTTACACTATTAGAGTTTAAGTTGAAGTCACCTAAAATTAATATATTCAACTCTGGATATGAACAAATAACGTTCTCAATACATGTCAAAACATTTAAATATAGGTCATCTTTGTAATTAGGTGGTAAGTAAACGACACAACATAGAAATTTTAGTGTTTTACATTTTACAATAGCAAATATTAATTCTTTGTCCCTGGTATATCCATCAGCATCTTCAATAACAGTCACTGAGTAGGAATCACGCACCGCCAATAAGACACCTCCCCATCCAACGTCACCGGCACGGTCACGGCGATGAACCACATACCCCACTGGAAAAAGTTCACCATCGCATATTGAACTAGTAAGAAATGTCTCCGTTAGAGCAATTATGTCATGTTCGTACTGTGCAACATTATGTGAAAACGTTAAAGTCTTGGAACGTAATCCCCGTACATTCTGGTAGTAGCATCGAATCGTTTTCTTAGAGCGTTTAATACTACTCTTCTTTTTTTGCACGAAAGTTTTGACGCCAAGGCTTTATGCAGATATCAACAGACCAGTTGTCAGGAGACATAACCAAATCCGCATGTTTCATCGGTACACCAAGTTTAAACGAGGCATAGTTTCCACGAGCTCTCAGTGCTTCAACAGAGCAAACGTCAATTTTACAGACTGTGGCTAGATGGGATTTTACTTGCTCAACAGTTGTCCCATTTTGAACGTAATACAGATGGAGGTATCGTGTTCTCTCAGCAGCACGCAATAATGTGGCTCCGGGTGAAGCCGTACCACGTAATACTCCTGCAAGTGATGTTCTAGCATGCTTTCTCTTCACTTCATTCCACTCTTCCCTTGAACTATCCCTGTTATTCAATGTATTATTTATTTCATTATTAACATCTCTGTTCACCACAGAAACCTTTGCCTGAGAACTTTGAAGGTTAATACTTAATGACGAAGATTGAGGTTTTGTAGGTGATACTTTCTTTGGCTCTTTTTTTTGTTTAGGATTTAAGTTCTGAGGGTGTGTGTCAGTTGCGGTATGTATTTGCTGTTGTACTTGTTCCTTTTTTGAAGGAACGTCAGCATCATGCCCTGTTAAATTCGAAATCTGTCTCGAGATGATAGACGTTTTTTGCACTTCTATTATTTTTTGAATAGCAATTGTTTGCTTTTGTAATTTGTCGGTTAATTGTGTAATTAATGTCAAAGGTTCCTTGAGAGCAGCTTGGAGTTCCTCTTGAATGACTTTCCTAAGTAGACAAAGATCTCCACACATACAAGCAGTGTTTTTATCTGAGTTCCTTCCACGCCTAACAGTCACATTGTCAAAGTCAGAGTTGTCAATGATGTCATTGGTTTCAGTTAGAATCGAGTCATTTGGGTCACTTGTGCTCATTAGGAAACGAACAGGAGTACTTAAATTACTTGTTTTAGGCATTTTGCTGCGACAGGTAAAACAAATCCATGATCGTATAGTATCTTTTGAGAGACTTAAATATCTATCCATATCTAATCCCGCACATAATAAGTCATACATCTTATTACATTTTTTACAGGTCATAGAAGGATTTTTATCATCAAATTTGTGATTACATCCTGTACAAGTGTTCGAAGCCATAATAGTTATAATTGTGGGTGGATGTAAGTATACACAGCTGACCGTCAGCAGCGAGCAGCGGCGGGTTGTGGGTAATCGGCCAGTGCACAGCGCTTAGCCAAAGGTCAAAGCAAGCGTAACATCTATTTTGGCTTTATTTCACGAACACCATTGCCTTCCGATTCATATAAAAATCTATGTTGATGATAGACACCAGTGCTGTTTCCGAACGTTGAACAGAAATGTCAAAAATGAAATGTCGTTGTAATTGCAGTTGACAGGTTGTCAAGTCTTATTTTGGTCTTGTTTTACGGAAATACGTAACTTTTAGGGGTGGAGCTTATCCTTATTCCTCATTTAATTGGTTGAGTTTTCAAAACAGAATTACCGTTATTCATAATATTTCAATGTACTTTGTATATTTGCAAAGTTTCAATCAAAATTACAGTGGTGTGTGCAATATGTCGTTGAGGTTATGTTTATACCTTGATGCAGAAGGTTGCGTAGTGGAGTTTTTTCAGGTATTTACTTCTCTTGGAGCACTACTTTCTTCAATATTTAAAATTCACTAGGGAACAAATTGAAACACGTATGACTGTTTTAAGCACGAACTGTCAAAAAAAGTATAATGTATAATGCCTCCACTGACACTCTTTCTGTCCAGTCTATCGTTTGCCCAATCAGCATCTGAGTATCCATATAGATTTTGATGGTCTCCTTTTCTAAATATTAACTCCTTGTTTTTAGTTTGTTTTAAGTATCGTAGAATGCGTTTTCCTGCCTTCCAAGTTTGGTTGTTACTTTTATCGAGATATCGACTCAAATAAGCAACTGAGTATGTCAAATCTGGTCTCGAAGTTATTGTCAAGTACAATAAACTTCCAATCAACTCTCTATATCTGTCTTTGTAATAATTTTCTTTTTCCTCTTTATTTTCTTCTTTTTCCAATATTATGTTATAGTTTATCTCCATAGGTGTATTTATTCCATTACAATTTGTCATATCAAATTTATCCAATATTTTATCTATAAGACTTGCCTGTTTTATAATTATTATATCATTTTTCCTTTCTATATCCATACCTAGGAATTTCTTTACTTCTCCAATGTGTTTAGCTTTAAATTCATTTTTCAGTTTTTCAATAATTCCTTGAGTGTTTCCAATTAGCAAGATGTCATCGACATAAATTATCAGCCAACAATCTTCTTTGTAATATAAACAAAAGTCATATTCTGATCTATTAAAATTATTTTGTTTAGCAAATCTGTCAACAGTTTCATTCCAACACTTTGGTGATTCGTCTAATCCATACAAAGCTCTTTGTAATTTTAATACTTTGTTTTTTGATTTATACCCTTGTGGTGTCTTGATATAAACTTCAGATTTTATTTTGCCATTGAGGAATGCTGTAGGTACATCTAATTGTTGAATTGGCAGATCTTCATTAACAGCTTTTGATATGAACATTCTTATGGTTGCAGCTCTGGCCACAGGTGAGTAGAGTATATCCTCATGATCATTTCTTTTCAGTTGGAATCCGCGAACTACTAGTCTGGCCTTTTTGGTGCCGTCTTCTTTTATTTTGAATATCCACTTTGTGTCAATTGGTTTTGTATTTTCAGGTAGCTCAACTTCGTTCCAGGTTTCAAGTTTAATTAATGCTGTCAATTCATTATCTATTGCTTGCTTCCATTCCTTATTTTTTATAGCTTCTTCATAGGTTTCAGGTACTTGATGTTGTGATAGCAGACAATATGCAATGTTAGTAACATAGTCTTTTAGGTATGTAGGTTTTTTAATTATTCTTGACTGTGTTCTAATCTCTACATTTTCTTTACTTTGTTCTTCTGTGAGGTTTTCATTTTCAATACTACTATCTATATCTTCTATAATTTTTGAATTATTTTCTTCTAAGTTGTCTTCAGTTTCTGTATTATTTTCTGTTACTGTGTTTTCTTCTACTACACTATTATCTTGTGAATTTGTATATTCTTCTGTATTTTTATTCTCCTCCTGCATTGTTGCATTCTTTTCTTCATTTTCAATTATTAATTTTACTGTATTATCTTGATATTTTCTTTCATTTGTCTTTTTATTTAAGAATATTACATCTCTTCTTTCCAGAATTTTTCTTTCTTCTTCATCCCATAATTTGTATCCTGTAGGTGTATATCCAATCATTATATATTTCTTACTTCTTTTATCTAGTTTCTTTAGGTATTCTAAGTTTTTGCTGTAAGCGTCACATCCAAATATCTGTAAGTATTTTAAGGTAGGTTTTCTTTTATACCATTTTTCTGAAGGTGTCTTTTCTTGATTTTCTAGAGGTATACGGTTAAGTATATAGACTGATGTTTTAGCAGCTTCTCCCCACAGCTCTTCACTAATGTTGTTCTCGAAAAGCATAGCTCTTACCTTTTCCATTAGAGTTCTGTTGTATCTCTCAGACTTTCCGTTTTGTTGCGGGCTATAAGGGGTTGTGTAGTCTAATATTATTCCTTTCTCTTCAAAGTATTCCTTCAAAATTGTACTGGTATATTCTCCACCACAATCTGAGCGGAGAGTTTTTACTTTTAGGTTATGTAGTCTTTCAGCTTCTTGAATATATTTCTTAAGCTGTGTAAAGGTATCACTTTTATTGGTAAGTAGATAGATCTTAGTAAAGTTTGTATAATCATCGGTGCAGGTAAGTATATATCTCTTATTATCCCATGTGGTCGGAGTGATTGGACCACAAATGTCGGTATGTATAATTTCTAGTGGTTTATTAGCCTTGTATCTCTGTGTATTAAATGGGAATCTAGTTTGCTTAGACTGAATACATATTTCACAATCTGGCATATTATCAATTTCTTTTGAGTTCAATTTTATTCCGTTGACTACTTTCAAAATTTTCTTCATTTTATCTTTGCTAGGGTGTCCCAATTTTTTGTGCCATTGTATAGCATTACTATTTTCCACTGTCATGTAACAATTTTTCTTATCTTCTATTTCTAAATTTATGGTATACAACCCATTTTCATTTTTAGTGCCTTTTATTATTTCTTTATTATTTTTCTTTATCAATACATTTTTCTTTGTAAATAATACTTCAGCATTATTTTCTGTTAAGGCATTAACAGATATTAAATTTTTCTGTAAATTTGGTACATATAGAACATTATTTATATAGTAGTTTTTAGTTTCCATCTGTCCACACTTTAAAGCTATTAAATTTTCATCCTTTTTTGCAGTATTTATTTCTGTCTTACTTATATGTGTATTTTGCAGTATATTTTCATTTTTAGTCATATGTGTGGTACATCCTGAATCTATAATGAATTCTGTATTTATTGTACTTTTATTTATTGTTGTTGTTGTTAATAATGCAGTTTTTTTACTTGTGTTAGTGTTGTTGTCCTTTCTAAAATAACAGTCCTTATCTATATGGTTGGTTTTCTTACAAATTTTACACTTTTGTTTATTAAAATAACAATCTCTTTCTTCGTGGTTATTTCTTTTACATATATTACAAAACTGGTTTTTAGGTGTTACTTTCTTGGTTCTGTTTTTATTGTTATAAGGCTTGGTGTAATGAACTTCTTTGGTTTCATGTGTAACATTTACTCGCTTCTCTTCTACTAATAAGCGTGATGTTAAGTTGGTAATAGTTTTTTCCTTCATTGGAGTAGAATCCCAAGCGGTTATGAAGTTGTTATATGTCTCCGGTATAGAGGACAATATTTTTGACATTAACATTTAGTCTTCCATTTTTTCTCCTAATGATCTCAATTGAAAAGCTATATTTTCTATGGTGCTTATATGATATGTTATATCTTTACTTTGATTGTAACTATATTGGAACAATTTTTGCATTAGGTCAGTCCTATGTTGGTCGTTACTCCTCTCAAAAATGTTACTTAATTTTTGATACATTTGACCGGCTGTATGGCAGCTCATTATTAATGGAATAAACTTCTTGTTGATAGTGCACATTATTATTTTCTGACATTGAGCGTCTTTTTGGTCAGCGTTGTCCGAAGAAGTAATGGCGGCTTCATCGATTTTATTTAAATCGTGACCAAGGCTCTTTAGTAGTATATTAACTTGGAATTTCCATATGGGAAATGTTTCTTCATCGTTTAGTTTTTGTATTTCGGAGTAATTGGACTCCATCTTAGTTTTTTAGTTTTTACTCACGTTTCTTCGTCGTGCTTTTTAATTTGCAATGCCGGGCTTCACTGGCCTGCCTGGGCCCATAACCTTTTATTATTTATTTTTGGTGGACTGTTTTAATAAAAATATTACTTTGATATGATGTTTTATTTTACTAGTTTTACACAATTTTAGTTTCCAGTAGATTGCCAAGAAGTCGACATTCGCAAGAGAGATAAGTTTCATAAATTATAGTAGCGTTCACAGGTATTGCCATTACATAGTTAAGGTAGCGTTCAGACTATTTCTATTAACAAGGTACACTCAGAGTGAAGAAAACATGCACAGGTTACATTATTTCTATTTCATTATTACGAATTATGTAATAATTAAGCTATAAACTAACCCTCGCAACGCCTGACGTCCGTTAAAATTGTAAGTTTCAAAGGCTTCGTGTTACCAACATTGTATTTGTTTGAACGGGACTCTAAATTAAGCATTCCTGGGGGTGTACCCTGTAAGATATTGCAAGACGGTGCTGAAATCTCCACAGTTTACGAAATTTTGGACGTAAGCTCGCTCCCTGAATCGACGTCAGAGCTTTCCCAACGTCCAAGAAAGTGTGACGTCAGCGCCCACGATTCACATTACTAGATTATCCGCCGCAAGAAAATTCGTCGTTGACGTCAGGCCTTTTATTTTCTGCGCTGTGATTGGCCGATAAAGAAAAATATTTGCAAAAGAATACTTATTGTCAATTGCGTCCAAACTAGGTAATCCTGTGAAATGTTGTCTAATGGGGGCTAGAAAGAATTTAACAAAAAAATTACGTTCATCAAAGTTGCCCTGTCGCTATATTATTTATAAATAGTTATTTTATTAATAGGGTTAAATTCCCATCAATTTTTTGTTTTTAGAGCCGTTCTTATGCCAGCCAGTATCTCAAATTAAAGAAAATTAATTTTAACAGATTTCATTGGGGTGACACAACCAGTGTGTGTCTCTAAATTTCAAATATGAATCTTTACGGAAAATAGGTCTTATTATAATTATAGCCCACATAAACATAATACGCCGCCTGAAGGAGTGCCAAGTTCGTTAACCTTACTTACTGTATAGGCCTTACCTCGACTCGACCACCAAGAACGGGCTATCTTGATTCTGTCCTCCGCGTATTTCCGTAACAGAGCGCAGTTATACCTAGACAACTTTGAAATAAATCCACACGAAAGCAGCACGTTCCGTATCAAAATTTGGACAAAACCTATCAACGTTGAAATTAGTTAGATTCGATATGCTAGGCATTTGCATTAATTTTCTTTGCCTACCCCAAAAACAAAAAAAAAATTGGCCATTGACAACAGACTAATTTATGGCGCCAATTTCATAAGTTTTTAGGTTTTGTTTGACCGTGTAAATTTTATTTTATCTCGTGATTATAGAGTACTTTTCTGAACTTGAAGTAAGAGGATTCCTAACCTACCTAGTAACCTATAGCTAGATAGGTACTAATCTTTGTCGTGGCTGGTGCAACCCCGGTTTGCCAGTGCAATGGCCTCTCTCCTTGAGGATTGAACCCCGACCGCTTGTGAGGTACGGCCACAGTCAATCTTTTAATAGCTAGTTTTTTATTAACACCCATCTGATTTAATAGCGAAGCCGTCTTCGGCCAGGACTATAAAATACTGAAGTGCCTATGATTTTTAATTGAACAATATAATCTTAAATATTAGAAAAATGATTACAAAGAAAATGGTGGTTAGAAAAGGCCCAAAAATTATAGTCCTGGTAAGGGAATTGTTCAACGTGTTGGTTGGCCGAGTGGAGGCATCTGCCCGGATTTAGGAGGACGCGGGTTCGATTCCCCAATTTTTTTTTGTAGTACCTACTTAGTCTTCTTAAATTAAATTATTTTGGTAGTTTTAAGAAATTTATTACTATGCAAGGGTAAGTCCTGGTTGACTTGTTTTTTTTTTCGTTATTCCATAATGTTACGTTTTTTATCCTTCCCTTCTTTATCCACTGACTCAAACCGAGCATAAAAATGTCCTTCTACCATGCATGTATGCACAATAAGGTAGTAAAAATAACGAAGGTTCACAGGAAAAGAGAAAATTTAAAATTACCTTGCCACTGTCTTTGTCACAGAACAGTAAAAGAGGGTATTTGTTAACATAACAGACCTACTCGTGAGAATTTAAAGATTCACAAATCTCTTCATATTATTTTATTTATATTTTCCTATTGTAAATAAAACGATAATTAGGTGCATCGAAAGGACACTTTTTGATCGGTCTAAATTTTTAATTTAACTTTGATCTTTTGATATTTTCCAAGATCTGCTCTAACGTAAGGACTTTGTCTTATCCAAATAGTTTCGCCTTACTGATTTCAATCACAAAATACAGGTAAA
The DNA here is from genome assembly GCA_963931975.1 of Cataclysta lemnata. Taxonomy (NCBI): domain Eukaryota; kingdom Metazoa; phylum Arthropoda; class Insecta; order Lepidoptera; family Crambidae; genus Cataclysta; species Cataclysta lemnata. Next base: position 15,520,107 of record OZ008341.1, on the reverse strand, counting down.
TAAATACGACAAAATTTAATACTATTCAATTTACAATATTTACACAAGGTCACGAAAACACTTATTCAGATAATTAACACTAGTGCTGCAAAATATTCTTAAGGCTTATACCTAATTTTATTACAATTTATTCTATCTTGGAATAAAAGTTATCAGCACCTACATAAAGATAATGAAAAAAATGAATTGTCACCCATGCGGTGAGCCGTGTGGTGACGATAGAGCAGAATACAATGGTCACGACCCCCATCTCTCCCCTCTCGGTGTCTCTTTCGGTGTCCCACACAAAGCGTACTAAGGGTAAGACAACGATCAGAAATGGGCATCAGCATTCCTCTTTTACCGCCTAGTAGGTAATATACTGCGATTTATGTAGCAGTAATTAAGTTAAGTCCCATGTTCGGCACCTATTATGTGCATGGGACCTAACTTAATTGACGAAAAGTGGGTGTTTGGGGATATAGGATTTAATTGTACGTCTGTCACCCAATCGATACAACTATCAAAGAATCTAGAGATAAAAAATCAGACCCTTCATAATTTTTTTTTTGTATTCGGTAGGTTTTACCTATCCAACCCTTATGTCCTTTTTGATTGTAGATACCTACGTAAGTATGTACTGTAATACGCCTTCTTTCTTATTTGTATACATATAGGTAACGAACGTCCCAAAAATTGCGCAATGCTCGATAAATAACTTATTGGGTAAACAACTTGAAAAACCTCCCTCCCACACCTAATTAAAATCTCATTACCTACCTACGGACTACATCATTCGGAGGAAGTTAGGTAGGTATCTTTATCTTTAGGACTTAAAAAAATAATTGAAATTGTTTTTACTCATTGGGCAATAGGTACCTACCTCATAGTACCTATTGCCCAATGAGTAAAATAATCAGGTTTTATTATTTAGTTTCTTTGGTAAATATTACCTACTATACATTCAAAAATCACTCAACCATAATTTAAACAAGTAAATAACCAGTTACAAATATTAATACAATATTTTCTTAAATAATGCAATAATGAAAAAAATTGCAATTGAAAAACTTAATTTGTTGACATTAAGCATTGCCAAACTTAAATGAATGGTCGCAGTCTATCTTTTTCCTAACGGCGGCTTCCTCACACTACAGAGCGAGACGCATAGCGCGCAGTCATTGTGTTTGCAAAACGCATGGCGTAGTCTCTCGTACTACGCAAGCTGACGCTGTGTCGACATTGGACGTTGGATCGCTTGTCGGCCCGAGGCTTTGCCAGCGCCACCGTCAGCAGTCTCGCAATGGCGTTGGTTAGTGTCGGTCGTGTGTTCGTTTAGTTTCGAAACAACCCGAGCGGACACCGGCCCAAAATATTGGCCTGTCTATCCGTATTTGAATTACTTGGAAAACTTCTAGTAATTCTTTACCCAAAATAGCGACCTATTCGCTGCCACGGACAGTCAAATTTTGGTACGATATCCACTCAGGGCAAATCATTTCAAGGTTCGTACCTCATTCGTAATTTCCCCTTACTAAATAACGTTACTAAATCGTCGATTGTCTCGTAGTTTCATTTAAATTTTGTAACATCGGCGTCCGCAATAAGTTCGCAACACGGTCAACATTCGAGTGTGTGGTCTAATCGGAGTCGTGTTTTGTTCGCAGATCATGTCCATCTCATCATAGTTCCTGCTTCGTATTAGTGTTTTGTGTGTGTTGTGACTCGTGTTTATAGTGTGTGACAGTGCTAGTGATGGATCCGGGATCACCTTCGTTGCTGTGGCCTGTGCGCCAGAGCAAGCCAGTGGCTGTGTCGGGGCCAGGAGAACATAGCAAAGCGGAGGAGAGATCCTCGTCGCCGGGTCTAGCGGACCGGCTGGCCGCGGCCTCTCCGGCCAGCCCGGCGCCAGCTAGCCCGACGCCCCCCCAACACCAGTTCCAAGCAGCGCTGGTAGCTGAGAAATACCTCTTATTGGAACAAGTCGAGGGCTCCTCGCTTTGCCGATGTGTGGACGTGCGCACGCAAGAGGAATATGTTTGTAAAGTGAGTAGTAGCATTTAAATAACGGTAAAGCTCAGCCTAACTACATTTAGTATAGCCTGGTTCGTCCATTGTGTCCAAACCAGACCCAGAACTAACAATTAAGTACCTATATGTGCGTAGTATGTTTTATAATTCGTACGTGCAATCCGGTTTGCTAGAAAATGTCCAACCAGTCCGGCAACGCACTTAAAAGTTTAAGTCGCACTACCTACTTCTGCGAGACGTTTCTACGCTAACGGTATTAAAGGATTAAATTATCAAACTTCTGTTGATATTATTATCTATGGTGCAATACAATACAATACAGTAAGTACTATATTTGCACAACAACCTACAATAGCTTAATTAAAGATGTGGGTGTAGTGTACCTATAAAATTCAAAATGCATCATAATGCACTTCCAAAGGTCCTTATGAGCGAGTGTTAAGTTCCATTTTAGGTTGGTCAGTACAAATCTTGTATTTACTGACTACACAGAAGGCACGCAATAACCAGAGATCCTTACAATACACGTATCGTGATCATAATGTAGGTAGATATGTCACTATTCATCGAGTAGGCATCATAACATAATGTAGGTATTCTACGCCTCAATGACGCTCACATTACATATTACGCTCTCAAGAGATATGTAAGCAAAATTTTTCCTGTTGACTACAATAATTCAATTTTGATCTTATCTGTCCAACACGTGCGAAATTAATCAACACAAAAACAAACAAAATTTGTTTGCTGTCTATGATTATTTCTAATCTACTAAGCAATAAATAAACACAATATTTAAAATATGAGCCAAAAAAAGGGTTCACTACACACTGGCCGTAATTTCGAATAATAAATTCTAATAAAACATTAGCACGCCACAAATTTGCACTTTGCAAAAGGCATTTTAAGGCTGAAAATGATTTGATGAAATTTCTTGTTTCGTACAAGCTGACATGTTCAGTTGTCGATGGTTTTTTTTTTTTGTATTGCCGGACTAAAACGAGGCATATTAAAAGCTATATACAACAGTGTAGGATAACGCGTGTCATGTTGAAATTGTGTCGGATTTCAACAAGTCTTGCGCAGTTGTTTGATTGATATAGTGCGTAATCTCTTGTTCGGCCCGACCTCTGGTCCATTTGTTAATTGCTCGTATACTAAAACGTGTCAGGTATTTGTTCGAAAGCTAAGTAAGTAGGCATTGAAGACAGATTTTGTTACCGTTCCACAAAATCACATCTGTTGTAAAATTCAGGAGGATATAGAAATTGAATGAAAAATATACCTACCATACAATTACAAATTTATCTGTGATTCCAATTAAGTTCAAACAAACAATTGACAGGATTCGAGTCCCAGCCCAACCCATAAAGCACGACTAAACATTTGACTTAACTGGGCAAAAAATTAAGTACAATCTGTGAAAATAAAAAAATAAATAAACGGAACTTAACCGGAGGTGGTGAAACAGGCCCTTCGGCGTTCGCGATTCCAATGCCAAGACCACGTGGTCGTACTCTACAGTCAGTCACACACACCAGTGACAGTGTGTTTAAAGTTTTTCCAATTGATAAACATATTTAAACGTCATACTTTTGCAATAAGTTGGTAATAACGTTCATAATTTAGAGAAATGGTTGAGTTTTGGTCATCCTCAATACAGTCAATTTAAAAATAATAAAAAATATGACTATGAAAATTAGTGTTGCTATTACACATTGCCCTATTTGCAAGTCACCGTTTGATAAGTGAATCTGTTGTTTAATAGGTACTGTGTTGTGTATTAATAAAATAAAATATTCATATAGTCATATTAATAATCTGTGAGAATTTATTAAATCAATAATATTAGAAAACCGTGATTTATCCTAAATGGGCCGTATGCACTTGGGACGAAATGACGAACTACCAATTTATTTAACAGTAAAATTGTAGAATGCATGCGATGATTTTTATGCCATCCTGCATCTAAAATACATGATTTTGTCATAATCTTATAAAATACTTCTTCATCCTTCACACGAGGAATCAATATCGCAATATTAAAGGGTTCTTTTTGTCCCACGGGACTGGACCCCATGTTGAGATATTCCTAGTTCAAATAATAGACCCACATAACCCCGCCCTTTTATTGCAATTGTTACATAAAAATAATACTTAACTTTTAACTTAATAATCTAACAGAGATCCTCCATTCTCGTCGGCATTAATCAATTAAAATTAATTAACGTCATTGCTAGCAACAAAATTATTATTAAAAAATACTTCATACCATTTTAAATTCAGATTCTTGCAGTTCAGTTAGGCCATTCATCTTTTAATGGACTTTAGCCATTTATGTTAACAAAAAGTCCTTATAATGGCAATAAGTTTTACCTTCTTAAATACAACGGGTGCTGGTAAAATAAATTAAAAAGCCGGCGTAAAAATTAATCACGACGCGTCGTTAATTAAAAAAATCATTGTAACTCTTAAAGCGTTGCGTATTGTTCACAGCATCACCGTTCAACACCGATGTCATATTTTATATGTCAGGGCCTCTTGCTGCTCGGTCGCACTTGTAGGCCATAGACAGCGCAGTTTTTACAATGTCATGTGCACACTTTCGCAATCGATAACCAACAATAACCGCTATTAGAGTAATTAACCTACGATATAATTTAAAAAATTAAAGTCTTATTTACGCAACATTTTTACTAGTCACCATCACATTTTTGAAGTTTTCTTGCATAATATGACACAACTGTCTCAATTAAACCTGTCACAATGTTACACAGTAGTCTACTTTGAAGTATGCAATAGACATCATTTATCAATATTGCTAAATATCGAAGATGTTCGCAAAATTACCAACAAACATCCTCAGCGTTTAAGGCCTATTAAATTTAGGCAACTCAGTATACATAGTTGAGTGCTAACAAAGGCCTATACGGGTATTGTCAAGGCACTGAATAGGCACTTCCCTCGTGAGAACCCGACAAGGTTAAGTGTGGCAACGTTATCATTGCTAAACGCCAACTTTACAACACCGACACGACCGACACATTTGTTACTTTAGTATTACATACGAGCTCCGAGAGCTACGCAACATATTTACTCGAAATTCGTCATCCAAAATATGTAATGAATCTTTTGGATTTATCTGTTACTACGTATTATGTTTGGCCGTCACACGTGGACGGCTCTGATCGCCCCTAAAATAGGAATGACCTTCTCATTGACATTGTGTAATAGACTAGTTGATAACGTGCCGATGCCGAATGTCACACCGAGGCTAGCGAGCCCCCCTCCTGCCGCGCCCCCCACTTTTCCACTTGCACGCCTCGGAGATTACGCACAGTCCAACGCTGCTTCGGTATACCCGCTGCCAGCGGGCTTACCAAACTTGGGCAGTAATACGGTTCGATAAAGCGAAACAATTGCGGCATGTCATTGTGAAGGAGTTGTACTGCAATCAATCTACAAACAATCGAGTCAGCCGTTGTAAACTTCGATTGTAGCGTCTCTGTGGCAAGCGAGCGGCTTCCAAAGTAGGTTGTTGAAGACAATAAGCATCTTATTATGTGCATAATGATGTCCTCATATTATCACGTACGCTTGTTCAAGTTTAGCGCTTACAACGGTATAATATCTCACAGTTTTACTACATCATTATTAATATAACTTTATCAACTTTGGCTTAACAGACATTATAGAACATCAAAGACTTCAAGATATGTATTATTAATATTTCTCTCAAACGGCCTCAATGCTAAGTTCTTCAATTTGAAAGTTATCTGTGACACTGTACAAACCGGCAAACTAATATTTTGCAATCCATCCATTGATCAAGTAAATAGCGATAAGAGTTATGTAGGTTAACTCCTGTAATATGCAGTCAAATATTATCAAGTGTTTCGCTAACATCGCGAATTCTTATCGTCGCCAGTGACTTTTCGCAGACACCAAAAGATCAACAAAATGGGTCGCGTTTTATTTGTACTACACGAATGACTACAGGCGCAGAAATAGCACATACAACTATTTATACGACAGCAAGCGAAAAATGTAAACGCTGAACACGCAACGTGATTCATCATTTCATGAGTCGGGAAATCGGATTTGGAATTTGCGTTCACGGAGCCGATGACATTTCGTGCCGGCTTAATAATAAACGACGAACCGAATTAACTTTTCCATAATTCCATTCCACGTTGTTCGACTTACGTTATGGCTCTAAAAATAAGTTCGATACGAAATTATTTTGTAGCGTTATTATTTCGGTTCGTGAAATTGCGCAGTTGAGAATTATACAATTCGGTCGTTTCAAAGATGTTCCATTTAAAGCTACTATCCCTATCCGAGGGTTCGCCCCTATTACGTCTCAACAGTTAACAATGTGTCTTCCTATTCATCTTGGACTAACCCCTTCTAATCTAAATCTGGTTATTAGGGAGGGACTTTCAAAGAACCAGGTTGCCTAGCACGGCCGTGAATCGAAACAAACTGAACGCGATGATAAAAAACCGTTTTATAGCCATGTTAAATGTATGGTAATAGTGAGGAGCACGCAACGGCAATGAATTTCCAGCTTTATGTTCTTAGCGTCAAAAGTCACAACAAATAGTCCTTTGAGAAATATAGAAACAACACTTCGACGTTGCCACGCAGTTGTATACATAAACGCGATGTGTGAAGAATGTTGGAAACATTTTTGCATCTGACGCAATCGGCCATTAAATTGTCTTTATTATATTGGACATGGATTCTCCGACTAACGCACACTCTCTCTTCCCCTAGGTGGTGTCACGAGACTGCAGTAGTTTACTACAAGCGCACTATCGTCTCGATGGTCACCCGCACGTCAACCCCATACACGAAGTTCTAGTCGGCGACAAGAGGGTGTACCTAATATTCCCCCGGTCGCACTCCGACCTCCATTCATATGTGAGGGCGCGGAAGCGACTGCGGGAGCCCGAGGCCCGCAGGCTATTCCGGCAAATGGCAGAAACCGTCGCCGCGTGCCACGAGCAAGGGATCGTTCTAAGGGACCTCAAGCTAAGGAAGTTCGTGTTCGCAGATGCACAGAGGTGAGTCCCATTCAGTTTCAAAATTACCAGAAATCTCCAGTCGTGACCGACGACAGTGCTGTGACGGAACATGAAACCACTCGGCCGCGGTTCCGATTGCCGGCTGGTGTTCAGTTTTGCCAATGACCTGACGCAATAAACTTTAGCCTCCAATTCTACTCTGTCGTGATCTATCGATAGATCCTCCAGTTTTTTTTACCGACCGACCGGGCTCTCGGTGGACGTGAGAAAATCGATTCGGTTGACACAAAAAGTTCATGAGGTAGCAGCGGAAATAGGTAGTCGTTTTGTGGAGCGTTGTTTCCTTTCGTGAGTCAATAGCGCCTCGCATGGCCGCGATATAATGGTTATCGACTCATTCATTATACACTCACTAATTTGCATGCGGTACGTGTCGCTTAACGATTGGGACTTATCATCCTTATTAAGCAAAATACGCATCCAGTTAAGTTTTATCAGTGTCGTTATTCAATTAGATTGATAACGAAAACAGGTACAGCCTTCTCTGAAAACAGGACCTATAGGGCTTGCGATATAAATAATTACCCAACCGCCTTGCTAATTGCGGCCGCCAACCGGTAGGAACCGGCGGATTTTCAAACTTTTGAAACGTTATCTGGCCTCCATTGTTGCGAATATCTCCGGCAGTGCTAGCGACTCAAGGCGAACGGTGTCATTGCTGCGTACAATACTGCGCCGCAACCAGGTCAAGGGGCCGCCGCAATGCGCTCGCGCGCCGACCACGAGGAGAGTGCGCATGCGCCTCCGCTGCCATCCCCTCGCATACTTATGCGGGTACCTGACCGGCGCGATCAGGTGAACCTGAACCCTCAACAACCGTACAGATTATGCACCCCTAGCCTTTTCATCGACAACATTCCTGCGTATCTTTAATTAAATTCCATTCACCTGCCCGCATCTTGACGTAACGATTTCGGGTTAATAATATCTGTCCCTTTATTCGTATTAGATTAGGAACTCGAGTAAAAAAGCGGATTGTTGGGATCACATTATATCAGAATCCCTCGAAGCACCTTCTGTCATGTCTTGTTTTTATATCAGTGTATTTATATTTGGATTTCCGACCTCGTCCCACGCTTGAGGCCAACCAACCTCTGTCTTTGTTATCCTTGACGCTCCCGTCGAAACAATTCGGTCCGCCTCCACGCACTTCGGGACTTGACTCAGTGTAATCGTTTCTTTGACCTTTGTCGCGACACTCGTCCCTTGTGACATTAGTATCGCAAATCCGAGCGAGCCTTTGACACGGCCACTGAGCCAGAAAGCCGCAGGCTCGCTCAAACTATCACAGTCGTTCTATTTGACAAATTCAAATACACTCCCACAAACGAAATCCGTCTGTGTCGGCGCGCCAGTTTTAATTCGGTTCAGTTTTCGAGTGGACAGAGGCGGACGGGGAAAAAGGTAAAATTTAATACAGCTCTCGACGTCGCATCATCAAAGCGAATGTTGTCAAAAGCGACGGCTCGCGGCGCAGACGGAAGCACCGCGGCCGTGCCTCAAATGTAAAAACTTTTGCTCACCCTTTTCGTGAAAGCAAAGCAAACCAGCCGCGACTTGAGAAGCCTTTGCCGAAGTTGCCCTCAAAGGTGGAATGTTTTACATTTGGTTATTACACAGAAACTGTAAAACTCAAAGGAAAAGGTCAACTTTTGCTCGGCTTTCATTCGTTTTAGCGTATAAACGAAATAGCGATTACTGAGAACGTGCTGTATGAAATGCATATCCACAATTACAATACTTAAAATAACTAACTGATTTTGCAAAGTCGTCCGGTCATTATATTAGCGGGATATTGCAGATGTGTTTCCAATATGGCCATGTGTTAGTTCTAACAACGTTGGCAGCGGAACGGAAATATCGTTTTTGTTTCCAAGATATTAACGGACCATCCTCTCTGGGTCAAACAGCTGCCTGTAAATAACAGCCACGTTTGTCAAGCTTTGACCATGTGCTATCACCTTTCCCTGCTTTTTTGTGACACCTTCACTATACTAAAACGCAGATGGACAAAGCATATCTGATTTGCATAAACAGCAAGCGGGCATCTGACCTTGTCCGGCCCTAATAAATTCTAATGACTATTCAAATGCAATGGTCAGTACTAGGCACAGCTGTTCTTCGGTTTCGTGAGAATTGTCGTGCGAGTTAGGTGGAATCCGAGCAAGTGTCCCGCCCTTTGGCCTCCGCGTTCTCACGTCTCGGCACGCGTTATAAAAGCACCCTTGATTATAAATTCGCCTCTTCCGGCGGCGAGACGCGACTATCATCTCGCAATCCCGTCTCAAAGGTAAATAAAGTCATTAATATTGATTCTGCCATCTCTTTGACATTCTGAAACGGAATTCTATCCAGTCGCTGTGCTTATGATGAAAAGTCAAAAGAAACTTTTTTCCCTATTTCCATTTTCGTATTTCACGACTCCCACATTCGAAAGTTTTGTGCCACTTTATTCGCATTTAAGTATAACTGGTAAGTAGGCGGTCTACAGAGCATCAGTCACTGACACTTTGAGTGTCTAATGCCCTCTTGAACAAAACTGGGTTAAATTCCGTTAAGCCTCGCGATACAACCGCAGTTGGAGCATTGTTCGATTTTCTAATGCAGAATCAACTTTCACTCATCCCACTAGTTAAATGCATGATACAAATGACTGAGAAGTAATCTTTATGTGAAACTGGAAATTATCAAGAGAAATCTCGAGCGGCATATCCGGGCGCGGGCCTTGGGGAGGTAATCGAGGTCGGTGATAACGCAGGTAGCTTGCTCTTTGCACCCCAGGAAATAATATAAAAAATTAAATTCATAGAGTTTAGAAAAAATAAAGCAATGCAACAAGGTAACTTCCGCCACGTTGAAATATTCCAATAACCATTACCTATAGAAAATGTCAATTGTATAACGCGCATCAAAATGGTGACATTACCGACATCCCGACGAAAGCCGGATGTTTGACTACAAACTAGTATTGTACGAATAATGCATCCTTAATTTGGATACGTCCGACAGGATACTACGAGGCGGAAATATATTCATACGGCCAAATAGCCATTGTCCACGTGAAATTCTTCAAAAATTAATTGGTTTCGCTTGAAAGTACAATGGGCAATGCAGATCTTGCGCACACCAGACAGAGCGGTGCCCGAAAACGTAGTGAATTTAAAGTTGTAGACACCACGAGTCCTTTGTAAACATTCTCCAGGTATAAATTGTCCTCGATGCATTGTTCCGAGTCATCCCGCCCACTCCAAGCCAAAATAATAATACACACATCGCCGAAGCGAACGTTCCAGGTAACAAAACAAAACCCAGAGTTTTTGCGTAATACAGTGTGAGCTGAGCGGGTCGGATGATCGAATGCTCATCAAACAATGGCGGCGATATACCGGCGTTCGATTGCGCAATTCGATATTTAAAACAAACGGTAGTTCGGAACAGACCAATCCCGTATTTGATTCCACAAAGCTTGTAGGTACAACATTTCGTAGTTACCATTAGCGGATGAAACATGTCCGCTTGGGAAGCGGTCGCATTGACGGCGACTCAGATCCCGTTTCAAGTGTATTTACAGTGTTCGCATGTTTGCGGGGTTAACGGGACGGGATATTTACGGCCGTGAGTTGGCGTTTGCCAGCGGATGTGCCAAATTAGACCGCGATAGACGACGGCTCGCCACCCGGCAGACGCCGTCGTGGCGCATACCGGCCCGGCCACCGGCGGCCGTCACATTTCCTTCTAAATTTGAAGCTGATTTATCCCAATTATACCCAGATGCGTTTACGTGGAACCGGCCACATTTCGTAAACGCCACGCAACTCAATATCGTGCACTAAAATGCAGCCCGGGGCGCTAACCGACACCGGTGGACGTCGATCAGCGTCTACCTGCCTACGCCGCGTATTTTGAAAACCTTTTGAAACCGCATTGCCAAAGCTCCGTGGTGCAAGACAGTATATTACAGAGCGGTGTATTTGCATAATACTAGCTGGGCGCAGAGTATCCATAGTGGGTACGTCTCTTGTTTCACCGGTTGTATAACGCTGAGGATTCGTCGTGAGAGTTATTGTTGTAATTGCGTAAAAGCACCAGCGGTTGCAAACGGGAGACATTTGCAATGTGCGCCGTTGGCACGTAGTTAAAGCGGGCGATGTACGCGCGGGTGTGGCCGCTCAAATTAGACAAATGATTGAGCATATAACGGTGCTGATATAACGGTGTGATTCAGCAGTCCAGAATTCACACGAGATGTGTCTAGTTTTGGGGCGTTCGTTGGCGACCTCGATCGTGGCGCGTTGAGGTCGCGCGCAACTGTGCCAATGTCGCCGGCCGCTGCCGCTGCAGCGCTCGTGCGGAACAACGCGTTTTAATTGACGCACCTTTCCTGTCGCGTCTGCAATTCGACCGGCGTGTATCCTCTTTCTCCCTGCCCTTAACCCACTCAAAGCGGGGTCGGCACAGCATGTCTTCCTCTTCCACTCTCCTCTATCAGACGTGAGCTCAGCGTCAACTCCCCTCTACCTCATATCATCTTTCGCACAATCTATATATCGCTGCTTCGATATTCCTATCATTTTACGTCCACACACATCCACACTTAACATATGTCTAGTTCCGTAACATTCATCCCTCCTCATCACATGCCTGTACCACGCTGGTCTGTTGCTGCTTAATTATTCGATCGTCGGTGCCACTTTCAAACTTCCTCTGATCTGACGTACTCATTTCTAATCCTGTCTTTCCTAGACACCCCTCAGATTAATCTTAACATCCTCATTTCCACTGTATGCATTTTTCTTTCATCCCTCGCTTTCGTTGCCCAACACTCTGATCCATACAATACGACAGGTCTTATGATAGTGTATCCAAAGGCCTTATTCTCGACAATTTTAACGGTTCCAAATATAAAGAGACGCACTAATTTCAACCGTAAAACGACCTGGCGTGCTTTCGCATTCCGGACACCTACACTCCTTCCCCCATTCTGAAAATAAATGAATTGACTGTGGTGGCCGAGCGACGCAAGCATTCGTCACGACTATAAATAACGAATGTTCGCACCTTTTTTGGTGGTACGAAAAGACCGGACGCGGCTGCCGGACGTAACGTGCAATGCTCTCGCTGTCATCCGCACATACGAATCGGCAACGGAGTCATTACATTATGCCCAGGACGTAGGCGTCACCTGGACAAAAGCAAATCCGATTGTCACAGAAGCCCAAAGCGATAATGGATCAGTGTTTACGTTTACGTAGCCCAAACGGGGGCGAATCACAAAACAGGTGTATTGTTACGAACCCATGAGTGATTTCCGCTGCCCTTGTCGCTTCCTTCCTTTTCGCATTACTTCTTCTATACAATTCGTTTTTTTTAACATATTGTCATTAAGTAAGTACACTGGGCAGCAAAGAAAATGGGTCAGAACGTATAAGCTAGATTCTCAGTTTTAGACTATAATAAATAAGATTTTTGATGGGTCTTTCAGGTAGCTTTGCCCAGTGCAGGGTAGAGTTAGGTAAATTTCATTTCAACCACTCGCTTCATTGAGCTACCAATTGTATCTTGACAAATAATATTATATAACGTCTTAAGTACACTAATCACGTGTAACGTTTACACTGCAAATCGAATAGTACTATTTTTCTCACTACAAATTTAAGTACGCCGAGACAATGTGTCGCCGATAGGTGATCTAATAAGGCGAGCGGTCCAATTCACCCCACTGTCCCCTATAGGCCCAGCGGTTTCCTAATTCCAATTCTGCTCTCCGGGTACACAGCTGAGAAAACGCACGACTAGCCATTAAATCGATCCGGTTGCGTAAAACAAAGGTCTGCGAAACCTTGTGCAAGCGGCGCGCCCGCGCAGCGCCGACATATCTGCGGATTTGCGTAACCGCGCACTTATCCGCGACACGACGCCCGTGCGTTGTGACACGCTCCGTTTGGCCACATCTGTGCACCACAAGCGATTGAGCTTAGCGGCCCAATCCCTTCGCGGCAATGGCGACCAGAAGCAAAATGCAACCCAATCTTTCAAGGCAAAAACGGCACAAGTCAAGATAGATCTTAAAATTAATATCATATTGTGTCTTAGATTATTGGCATTAGGACTAAGTTTTGCAAGGAATTAATTCGATAACTCATCTAGTTGTGTCTGTTCTGTATCAAAGTTACGAAATTTTTTGACAATTTGGACCTAACTTCTGTAACTAGGTAGGGAATAGTAGGCATTGATTGCTCTTGAGTATAAAATTGCAACTAGAATCTCGACATATATACTTGAAAGTGCCCATTTAAGGCAGTAGGTACAATAAAAATGATACTTGCCTTTTGCGTGTCTGCCAAGTCAAAACGGCAGTACCGAAACCGGGTCCACCATCTCAGCTCATGGTGAACAACGGCCCGCCAGTGTCAAGTCATGATATCAGCGTGTGAGTCACTGCATTCGTGATTCCGAAGACGCCGAGCGCGTCGAATAAAGCCGAGTTGAACCGGCTTGACCTTCCCAGCGAGGTCTAGAGCATAAAGCACGCTCATTAAACAGCTCTCGCAAAAAGCTTTCGCAGTCGCCGGGCGCACGCGACCCTTCGGGATGGGTGCATTCACATTGCGCCAAGAACGAAAAAAATATGCACGTGCCACCAATTAGTTGGGGACGAGATGCGCCGTGATCGCGCCCCCAAGAAGCGTAGCGCTTGGCCGCTCACGGGGAACGAGCAATCTGAACGCCGACACACGCCACCTATCACACTTTAACTCATTATGCTTTACACCGTTCCATGTCAGTTGCCAACCGAACACAGCGTAGCAACAGAGCTAGACAACGACCCAACAAGAACGAGATACACATTAGTATCTAAATAAACAAAACAGAGTCAAAGCTTGTCAACTGGCTGGGCGAGCGTAAACCGGTTTTTCCCAGTCTCGCCTAGTTCGCGAGCTTTTGTTGTTTTGCATTCATATTGAGGTGCATTTTAAAACCAGCCCTGGGGCGTCGGATCGGCGGCATTTCTGCATCGCTGACCGCCGAAACCATCAGCCGTAAACAGCTCTAAAACGACACACACAAAAAACGCTACACAATTTTAATCTATGTGACACTAAATTGGGAGTTACTGTCGTATGGAATACAAGTTTTGTTAACCTTATAGCACAGTTGGCAGGAACAAAAATTTCAAGCAACAAATTATACTTGTTTTGCTTTGATGTCAATCAGTTTGCTCATAAAATAAAAATAAGTTATCTTACAACTGCAAATTGCATCAGCTACCGGACACGAGTGTTCCAAGGAAAACATACATTTAAAAGAACCTACACAGTTTTACAATTTATTAGTCAAGCTGTGGCCGTATACGGTATTCTTGGTACACAAAACAGTTTCCTCGACAAAGAGTATTTAAAATTTTGCGGTCAACGTTCACCTTCCACGAGAACGAACCGTGCCATAAAACTTGGAAGTGGCCACTGAATCAGGCGGTATGACGGGCTCGCGATGAATTCCATTCTATGCAAGTGCATGCGTCATGCGTCACCCACCGCATAAGATGACGTCATGCCCGAGGGAAGCTTCAAAGCAAAGGGCGACAAACGAGGGTGCGGGGATGAATCATAGGAAATTTCTATCAGGTCAATACCGTCGGCCCCCTAAATAACAGCTATTTATAGCTTACCTAAAATAGGCCTTAAAGACAAAGGGCTCGTTCTATTTTGTTGCTCGACACGTTTAAGGTAACCCGGCTTTGTTTTGAGTCCTGTTAGTAAAAACAGTGCAGCGTCGCTTTGGTATTCTCTCAATATTTGGACGGTGCGCCGCAAAGTCGCAAAACCTGTATCCATTAATTGGCAGGCTTTGTTTACACTTTGGGCCGCATCGAAACAAAACAAAACCAACTATCAAGCAAGACTTGTGCGGTTTGTGTTTAAGTATGGAAAGAATCGGTCCTCCTCTGTAAAAATATCGAGCTTTATCCGAGCCGCGTGGTGACAGCAGAGCAGAATACTATTGTCACCACCCCTCTCTCTCCCGCGGGTGTCGTACAAGGCGACTGAGGGTTTGAACAAAAATAAGCAATGGGCAGCAGCGTTCCTCTTACACCACCTAGCATTGTACTGCGATTTCCGGGCCCGATATATGACAATAGGATGGGACCTTACCTCATTGGCGAAACGTGGGTGTTAATTCACCTCTGCCTACCTCATTCGGCGTGATTTATGTATGTATGTTTTTCCGAGCGACAGTGACCGTCGTCTCTTCATGTAGTCAGGATCGTGTAAAACACAGCCTGGGCCCGTGCTCGCCTTCGCGCTAAGAATTTTATGGTGCAGTCGAGTGGGCCGCGCTACCGATCCAACGTCGTAAATCTCGCGAGATGTTCTTGTCCTTTACTATCGGCTTTTTCCTGTTTCGTCTCAGAGTTCAACAACACGGACTCCGCAGCCGATCTGGCCCTGTGGCTTTGCGGCTCGATAAATTTGGGGATCTAAATTTATCCCTCAGTCGAATCATGGACGTAGCGTAGGCGATCTACGCAAACCAACCCTTTGTGCTCCCACGTATACTCGTTTCTTATCGTCTCAATATTCGAACATTTAACCCTCAAGACTGTATCCAATTTCAGATTACCCTTCCCGAGATCAAATAAACAAAGCAACTTCTCACCCACGTCAAACGCTCGCGAGTACTTTTAATACCTAGTGCGGGGGCGGTGTACAAATATATTGGGATAACATTATGCCCTTAAAAACTCAACCTTCGGGAGTGCCTTGAGGGCGCCGCCTACGCGCTCCTAAAATAGAACCAGGCTATTAAAATATGCATCGTATTTGCTGCTGCGAATAATAATAATTGTACCATCTGAATAGCTCGACAGTCCTAGTAGATTTACAGCGTTGCCGATTTCACATCGCGGCGAGCGTTTACCTCGAGAGTTCGTCCCTGCAAAAAGTGGAATAAAACCGGTCGGACAGTGGCCAGAATTGCGATTAACCCTCAATCCACCTCCGTCGAGCATCCTCACTAAAAATAATTACGGCGGCCGTCTGCTATAAGCCACGGGCAACATGCGCTGTCGTGTGCCTACTACATGTTAGCACGTACCACGATCTTATTCCATAAAGACAATGCTTATTATGCCCAGTCACGCTTTACTGTACGGCTTCCTGTTTTTGTTGTCAGGCAAATCAAGGTTTAAAGCGTATTAAGGCGATTTTTAGTCTCATCATCAAAAAACTCAATTACACTCTTAGAGGAAAACCAGTTTCGAGATTTTACTTTCCGCACCGTCGGCTATTCAATTTCCTCAACGTTTTTCACGCTTAAAACGTTTACCGCGTCGACTTATCGTAATTAGGTCTTCTGTAATTTACCCATTCGGATTGAACTATGTTAAGTCGGTAATTAGGAACGTGACGTTGCTAGTAGTAAGTCGCTAAATAATTAACACCGTTTGCTTATCTCGCATGGTTACAGAGAGTATTTGACGTGCTTCCGCAGTAAAAAACAAGTGAGTTGAGTGAAAAGAATTGACATGCAAATCGCTCAGCATACACATCGCATCACTCTCGCTAATTATGTAAGAGATTTTGCTGCTACAGATAACGATTCTCGAGTAAGGAGGAAGCCACCGGTGGGTCTCCGAGGGGCCTGTCCTCTTAGGCGGTGCGAAGTTTAGGCGCATCCTAATCTTGTTCCTAAACAACGTTGACGTAACGTTGGTTCACGGTCAGCAAGAGGAAATGACGCAAGCGCGGCCGCTTCGTTGCACACACGGCCAACGCTACATTACAACACCGGCGTCGGTCGATCACAAAACTTGCCAAAACGCTGCACGTGACCTCCGCGGGAAAAAATGGTAAGCAAGTTCGCGTTTGACAGGCTTTATGGCATTGTAACGCGAATTGGCTACGTATTTCGGAAGCCCGTCAAGTGTCCTTTTACAAAATCTTCCCCGTTGTTCGTCCGGAGAATGAGCCCGTTGCGTATTTGAGCTGTCTTCTATAGGCCTAGCAGGGGACGTGGATAAAATCTCTCTCCACTGCTCGACAGTGTTCTGTCTCGGGATTTAGTGGGAGTTAGAGCGAGAGGAAAACGTTTCCCCGAGGAGATTTTGTCCGCGCTGACGCGTGCGCAGTCGCCGCGGGCTGCAGTGACATTGGAACGGGTTGCGAAACGCTCCTCTTTTCGTGGTTCTGGCCTCGCGCCGAGGTGTGTATTGAAGAATACGTATAATAAATATGAGAACGTATACCCGACCTTAGTTCGTGGTCACGGTTGCGTAATGTGCAGCCCAAACAATACCCGCGTGTAGCATGTTCGTTTAACGCTCATTGAATTCTGATTATTGTAAGCTGACAATTTAATGCGTTTACAATGTTATCGCATTTGCAGTTGAATTCAACTATATGTTACAGTCAAAGTTTTAGCCGGTCAAAACCACTTTTGACTGGAAAAATCAGTCAAAAGTGGTTTTGATCAATGCCCTTGGTTAAAAATTCTTTTATGTGATTTGTTGCAGTCGAAACTATTCGCCAATCAAAACCACTTTTGACATGTTAAATGAGTCTAAGGTGGTTTTACTGCTCTTACCTAGCCTTACCAATTTTATTTATATACCTACAAGATATAGAGTACAAGATATTATTGTTAGTAGTTCGTTGGTTAGGTTGGTTAGTGTTTACAGTTTAATAGTAACTTTTTAACTAAGCTGCAAAATTCAGTCAAAACTGGTATTGACCGGCTAAGAGCTTTGACTTTAACATGTTTTAATCAAAAGACACACTAAATAACGAGCTTGGATATAATTGCGGGTCAAATTTTAGCATAAGGTCATCTGCAATAAAGGAATACTTACAATGTGACACTATATTTACATAAAAGTCACAATCATTGACCGTGATCGGGCCGTGTCGCCGTTTGCTTGTTGATCGTGCTCGATATGAAGTCATCGACGCATATAAAACAGAAGGCAGGCAAACACATTCGACCCGCGTCATTTGTAATAAAACTAAATCAATATTATAGGTACAATATCCTTGCTTCATTTCGAAAACTGTCTTAACATTCGCCACGGTGGATAATATTTGAACAGATTTCAAAGCATTTTGCGCAGTTAAATTCCTACGGTGGTGATGTAATGTCTACGTGAATTAATGTGCCGCCCGCCCGGTACGCTTGTACTCCGTTCTATCGACGATTCCGCGGCCCTTTCGTTCGCGTGAAACAACGGGCAAGTTACCGGGGCGAAGCCTTAGTTTTTCCTCCATTATTGCTGCCCGATTTTGTGGGCGTAATTCGGGAGTTACGCTTTTGACGCACTTGCCGCCTACGCGAAGGTTACGGCCTTAGCTTCTGTAACACGTGACCCGTAGCCGTTGCTACGCTACGACGTAGCGCTGACGTCACCGGGAAAATTAGCCCCGTGACGCACCTGTTAATTTCCCGCTGAAATAGTATCGATTGTTTGTTCACAATGCGCGTGCTAGGTGCGTGACGTAAGTGGCACGCGGAAGTGGTTACGCGCCGTCGCGTCGCGTCAGCGTCGTCTTGGGCTGTGTCCGCGGCCAAGGACGGCCTGCGACCAGCGTTTGCGACACGACGGCCAACGCGGCTGCACACGCCTCCCAATGACGTTGGCCATTCCGTTGTATTCCGAATCTGACCCGACGCCTTAACCCGGCTTCCGGTCAGCGTTAGCAAGCTGACCGGAAACCGGTATTAAGAAGCTGGACAGACCAGTGGCTAAACGAGCTTGGCCTACAGTTGCGAAAACTAAGCATTGTTCGCTTTAGGCCAATAATTGGATGGGTGGCCAAAATTTTTATCACGATTTCCTCCGTGCTTCGGAAGGCACGTTAGCCGTTGGTCCCGGGTGCAATCTGCAATCGTTTAAACACACGAATTTGCACCGGGCCAGCGTGGTGGGTTATGGCCTATTTTCCCTATATTCTTCCATCCATAGCGAAGGCTTGTGCCCCGGCAGTGGGGACGTAGAAGGGCTGGTAATTAGACTAGCAAATATGAACCGTCGAATCAAACCCTCCGACTTTCGGACAATGGTTCAAACTCATATAACGATAAACCCACTCAACTATATTCATTCAGAAGTCCGGGTTACTTCCAACACATTTAGAGGGATTTACGAATCGTGATACACGAGGTCCGTGCGCAAAATATGTTTATTTCTCAATTCAATACTAGGAAATACGTCACCAGACACAATCATTATGTTCTTCTTCAGAAATGAGCAATACGAATTAATAATTACCTGCTCAAACCCACTACTGTAATAGATTCATAGCTCTACGTCCTAAGCCCGAACGCACACACGTTCGAGAATTGTGTGATTGACACCGCTCACCTCTGCGCCGGTAAATGACAACTGAGGTGACATTGACAGTATTGACGAAATTAGCACTCGCGCTAAAGTACACGCGTGACGTAAGTGTCAAAGTGATTAATTAAATAGGTACGTAAGGCTTCAGCATCTCGTGATTACTTTCTAGGTGACTAGACGAAAACACAATTAGTCACAGAGAGAGTGTGATAGTTAAATCGAGTGAATGTTTGGTTCGTGTTAGTGATATTAGAAACACACTCACCGAACAAACTTCCGTGTGAGTTACTGTTAGTGTTATTGTTCACAACATCCTGTTACCGAGAAATCTCTCCAGCGCCATGCAAATATTGGCTTGCCTGATTTTCCTCGGTACATTTTGGCGTGTTGAGGAAAATTCTGAAGATAATTCGTCTGCGATATAGCGTAGTAATAATGTGATACATGAGATAAACGAGTTAAGAATCCGGCGCCGGTCGGGTGGCCTCCACTCGAGGAACGCAGTTCAATGTCAGTTGCGCAAACGCAACTCTTCCGCCTTCGAACCAGGAACGTTCCAAATTTAAATTTAAATCGTAACGTATCGCAGTCGTTAAAGATTTTTTTTATAGTTTCACGGAGCTACTAAGATTGACACTACTATTGTTTGGTGTTTATTAAATGCAGTCTGTTAATTAGAAAATATTAAAAGCCCATTTATTTACGATGTAATAATTAATTAAATAAAACTTAAGCCTGGAATGCTACAATTACTATTGCAAACACAATTAAGACGGTAATAAGTAACATTTTTGGATGTGAAAATTATGTTGCAATGTTGAATAATGAAGCAAACGACCTATTTAATTTGATGACATAGTCTACGTGACAAGAGCGTTCGTTATTGCTTGTCCTCGTGCAAGTAACGTGATTCAACGTTTAAAGTTAAGATTATTCATCAGGGATATCATTAATGTTCATAAGCAGAGGGAAATCACGTAGATATCATTTGTTTATTTGAACCAAGCAAATGATTCAGCTGCCGTATGTTTCTTGTATAAATTTTCATCATCTTGCGTCATATAAAATGTTTCTGTTGAAAATGTAACCACATTCAATTAGACACGATTTCCTGGAACCAGCTCTCCAAGTAAATTCACTTAGTCCACTTTGTTCAGCAACAAAGTTGCGATGATCACATTTTTAACGTCTAAAAATTGCATCTACATAATTATAAGCCATCCATTTCCAGTCCAACTAGACACTATCCAATTTAAATCCTCCAGACAAAGCTCCGAGTCGGATAATTAAGTTAATACCATTGCCATGTGGCGGCAGGCAATTCATCTTTCTGTTTTTTTTTGCCTTGTTTTATCAACAATAACATATTCTTTGTCTCTCCTCGGCCATCTGCTATAAATTCAGCAGACCTATTTAAAGTTTCCGGCCCCGTTACATCCGGCTCATGAGAGTGCTTGAGAACATAACTGCCCATACGTCTCCCCTGATGTTCGCACAAAATATGTATGCCCATTAAAAGTCATGTGAACCGCATTATAAGTGGACTCCGTGATATGGAACTATAGTGATTGTCCCTGGTTAGTGTATCTCATCACGGTCATTGGACTTACGTCCCTTATCTGAGTAAGACACCTATTCAGCTTTAAAGGTCACACTCCTTATCAACGCCAGATAACTATACTAAGGTCGCTCCGTGTGCCGCAATACACATCGTGTATTCCGAAATGTACGCGCATACTCTTCAGCTAACCGTTCCTGAAAAATGTCATAAAAAAGTCAAGGTGTACGTACCTACTGGCTTCATTGTGAATCCTCGTATCGGGTTAATCTTACAATAATTACCTGAACTACGTGACAATGCTCCCGTTTTTTGCCGAGTGAACTTGCCAATTTCAATGGCGACCCTCGTCTCCAACTCGACCAGATGTTCCAGTAAACAAATATCGGGGGCATTGTTATCGACTCCTACGCATGATTTGTTGTTCGGTTTGCTCTCCGCCGAATCGATGATGGGCACCGATAGAAAAATACCGACCATTGTGCAAAGACTTGTCTATTCAACACTAAGAAAACACCTTTCTTCGAGAAGACAATGATTGCACATGCAAGCTGTCTACCTGCGAAACGCACGTGTTCGACATTCGCATTCTCGGCAGACAATAACGACGCATCCGAGACACTATCTTGCAGGTTTGTCATTCCAAACTGAACCCAGAATGTAGACAGCTAGAGATGTCTTTCGCTTGGTTCAATTTCAAATCTGGGATCTCGTAAACGGGTTTATGGCTAACAATTTCTCGAGTTTATAGCGATGAGTCTATTTTTGGGGGCAATATTTTATCTTGAGTACAAAAACCTGTGTCCCATTGGCGCCGCGGCACTTCGCAATTATTAATAACTAATAAAGTGAAGTTATTAATAATTCCGCATTCGCACCGTGCACTATGTTGCTTACAGCGTTATGAAGCGAACAAAATCAAGAGAAATTGTTCTATACTGGACATCGGATCGGAGAATTGTTTGAACACCTGATGACAACTCTATCTGGGTGCACACACACCGATATCCGATACATGATGTATTAAAAGTATACAATATAGCTGCAATGTTTGCCCAAGTGCACCTAACCAGTCTCAGCGTTTGGCTTTCGACATCTGCTACGAGGTCAATATTTGCCGTTCTTTCGATAGTTTCTTTAAATGCAGTGTCCCTTTCGTATCGGTTTCGTATGAGCGTTTCTTTTCTACAGTCAGATTGGAAGGCTTAGTGTCTTTTCGACCTAGCAGGGCACGTTTGAAGCACGCGCTCGTTCATAAATTCATTGAAAACTCTGTGAACCTCAATAAATACGGCGCGCAGGATATTACGCGATCACAGAAAATTGGTTTGGCCGCTATTAATTTTGATAACTGGGATTCGATTCGTTTCTCTCTTTTGTAACAAAGGGAAACCATTGTAATTAATTCACAGTAGTTACGCTGTGAAAACAGAGCGCATTCCGACGGCGCGGAATTTAATTTTAATGAGATGACCGGGACTCGGACTTCTCTTGGGAGTGTTTTTTTTACTCGTATTTAATTTTTTCCGGCGACATGTGCTCGCTCATTTGCTCAGTCAGATTAAAGGTGTTTTTTGGGGTTTTCGCGTAAAACGTGTATCAGAATGGTTATGAAAAAGTGACACGCAGCACATGGCGCGGCTCCTCTACCTGCTTTTGTCCCGAGGACAATGCGCGCGCGCACATCTGCCGCCGCCTGCGCAGCACCTATGTGCTACCACCATTCTCTCTGAATTACAATGACTGTAACTTGCGTGTATATAATCCATCATGGCGTTTATTTCATTCATGCAAGATGACAGTGCAAATTTTACATAGCACGTAGACTTGTAAAAAAACGTGCTCAACAATAAAAAACTACATAATGCAGTCATAATGTCACGAACTCCTCTTCATAAAAGGCATATGTTTAAAGGTGTACGAGAAAACTAATTACTTCGAGCACGTTTGCCAATTGAACGCTTCAAGGCCTCCGATGTTTGCCCAATTACAATGCAGTTCTGCAGTTACAATCATGTAATGTAAATCCAACTTAGCCTATTAAATTCGAGGTTGTTTGTCTTGTTACATAACTCGTGCGAGGACGTTGTTGCGTTGTTGAGCTAACACAACGCTAATTGTTTTTTACTTTTTCAATTTCGCACAAACCGCCATGAGGCTTTATTTAACGAGATTGCAACCGCAACGTTTTACAATGTGACTGTAAGTACTCGAGTGTCCTCAAGTTTGCGATAATGCATTGCTTGTGCAGCGAAACAAAAGAATCGAATACTCGATCTGAGCCATGGAAACAATTAATCGAGTGGTCCGGACGCTGTGACGTGCATTGCGAAAGAACAGCCGCGCAGTTACTAAACATTGTGCTACCGTACTGTAACACATCTGGATCGTTTTGAAACTTATTAACCTGTTTATTACGCGCTTAATTGTTGTACTCACTTCGAGTTACAAAAGCTTCTCAAAGGACATTTCCATTATTCCAACAGTTAACGCTCTTAGTGCTGGCACAAAGGCTCTGCTCTAACGATCGAGTTACTTTTGTTTGTTGGACACTAATTAAACAAAAGAAGTCCCAGCTCTCTTTGTCTACCCGTTGTGACTGTCAACTGCGAGACAATGAAATAGGGCACTTTGGCAACTCGAATTTGCTGTGCATTGAAAAGATGCTGTTGTTCATAGCAGGGGCGTATTGACAGACGGTATGTCGCCAACAATTGATAGAACGCGCCAACATTAAAACGTTAGCGGGTTTTTGAAACAAATGCAGCGGAACAAGCGTGCGCGGCTCGCAGTGACGAACAGCGGTCGGCGTTTTGGAGCGGAGACTTGCCGCAACAAATCCTTGATGGAACCTTAACCCACTTATGTGATTACGAACGCCATTGGCTGACGCCCGGCGCCTTCAGCGCTGCAGCGGCTGCGGGTACGCTGACAGTTCCGATATTTGCAAAGTTTTTGGAAAGAATACTAAGGGAATGTCTCAAAATCGACGAGTAAGTTCTGAATAGCTTACTTGGCAGTTAAATTGAGATATATTTTATATTATCTTATCATGATCTGCCAAGTAAGCTATCCAGAACTTACCCGATGATTGTGAAGCAGGCCCTTAATGCAATTAATGTTATTGAAAACTTTTGTCACGAACAGGTGAAGAGGTCCCGAATTCCTTAAGTCACCCCTTTCTAGTTAAGCTCGGAGCACACTAATTAACTATTCATGAACGTGGTCGTGGGAGCTGCAACGACCGCCACGCAGGTGCGCTGGCGACCTTGCGCAATGGCACATATCTACCGCTACCCAACGAAATGTATATCGGAAACCGCTTGCGAGATACTCTGTGTGTGCACGTTTCGACATAAAGTTTATGGTAGTTTTGGGCTCGGAATCCAGTGCCACGATCTGCGTTGGCCCAGACGCGTGTAAATCCTAAGATTCCCCACACGATTGTTGGATTTGGAGTGACGGATTTTGGATTGATTGGAAATCTAAAAATTTTCATCTACCCATTCCATCCACGTTGAATTTTGCTTTATTTTGGAGTGATGGCGTGGAGCGATGTAGATCGGAGTCATCATATATGGCCCCCTTAAGATAAAGTTACAGAGACCATTCCCTTCTACGTTCGCGTGTTAGGGCTTGTAATTTGAGCGCAGTAACGCGTGACGTCACATCAATTGTCCATTGACACCGCCGGAAGACCCAGTGGACTCGACGGCCATTATTGTTGTCACATTCTCGTGGTTGACGTAAAGCAGCACTCGCTGCCAAGTGGGTTAGTGCGCCAATGTCAGAGTGATAAAAAAGCGAGCTGCGTTATCTCTCATTACGATTTTAGCGTCGGGAGTTACGATTTTAATGTCTCCACTGCTTGGGCTCAGGCCTTCCACATGGATGGAAGAAGATAGCGGGAATGGGCAATAACCCACCACGCTGGCCCAGTGCGGATCGGTGGGTATTAACGACTGCAGATGCAGCCGGGGCCAACGGCTTAACTCCTCGCCAGAACTCGAGATAAAAAAATTTTGGTCACCCATCCAAAAACAGGCCTTAGCGAACATTACTTAGTTTACGCAATCGCCATACCACTGCGCTATCGAGCTCCTAAAGCTATCGGGTGTTCTCACGCATATCATCAGTCGGGCGTCAGCGTTGCACCGGCCGGGCGTGACGGCATACTGGGTCAAGTACAACGGTGCTTTGCCATTCATTGTCACCGCGCGGTGCCTCCGCGGCGCCCGCGCACCGGCCTCGCCGCCTGAACTTGACACACTGCTTTCCAGCGTACCCTTTTGTGTTGCCAAATTTTGGGCCGACTGTAGGCCTAGCACGGGTGGACAAAACCTCCCTCCACAGCCTGATCACATGCACTTGACAGTGTTATGTCTCGGGATTTAGAGCGGGAGGAAACTATTTTCTTTTCCCCGGGGAGATTTTGTCTACGTACCGGCGTACTTCGAGAGCTGTTTGAATTCACTCGAGAGAAGCTCGACTGCGCAGTGGCTGTGCGCTCTCGGCCTGCGATTGCGTGAACTAAGCAATGTTATTTAAGGTCAGTCGTTCGACGGCTGACGAAAATTTACTATCACGAGTAAGCCTCTGTGCTTCGGAAGGCAGTAGGCATTTTAATTGGTGCCGGCTGCATCTACTAACCTAACCTAATCTACCAATCCAAAACAAATGGTTTATCGCCAACTCTTGTTATATTCTTCCATTCAATAGGCCTGTGCCCCAGCAGTGACATTTAAAGAGCTGACGATGATGACTCATAAAATCTGTTGCAAATATTAATTGCACCTAAGATTTCTTTGCGCGAGTTACATCAGATGTAATTGCAACAAACGAGTGTGACAACACTAGTTACTTAACGATCGACGCAAAATCTCGATATAACTAGTCATTTGCTTGGCTCCCTTCGATAATTTCTCTATCCCGAGCGTTTTGTAAGAGTGGGTGCGTATTAAATAAATATATGTTTCTTACACTCACACACACCTATCATCTAGGTCAAAGTAGCTTAATCACTTGTGTTATGTAGATGACGGACAAATTGTCACAGGCGCGAGTTCACCAACACGTAAAACAAGCGATTAAAGATAACCGTCACTTTTTGACATATACGATAAAATGTCAAAAACCGACGGTTAATAATCGCTTGTTTTACGTTTTGGTTAACTCGAACCTTTATAGTTATTCATAAAAACATCCATGACTCGGTAACAAATGTGGTCATCACCAAATTTGCCCCTACCAGGATTCGGACCATGGCCCTCTTGGCCAATAGCCAGCGATCTGACCACTGGACTAAGCCGGCCGTATTGCCAAATGTGAGACGGCGAGGTTCCTCTGACATCACCGGGGTCGTCGCCCGCCGAGCCTGAGGCTTCGCGGACGCGAATGATACAATGCTAATGGTGGACTCGGCCATTCACCGCGTTAGAAAACCTACTTCAGTTCCGCACTTTCTTTGTTGCATCACCGCAGTGCTGGGGCCCGCTCTTCCGTCGCCACTGCTTGTGCAAGCTCACAAGCCAGCCCATCGGTTCTTAATTACTTAATTAGAACGCGTATTTTTTTATGCTTGACTGTAGCTGTGTTGTGGCAGAGCAGAATGCAATTGTCGGTGTCGTACAAGGCGACTAAGGGCTTGAGGTCAGCGATGAGTAATGGACAGCAGCGTTACTCTTATACCAGCTAGCAACATACTGCGATTTAGATGCCCGATACATGGCAATAGGTTCGCTATTACATGGGTGCTATACTGTTTTGCGAAACGTTGGTGTTGTACTATCCTCCGGACAGGGAAGCTCTTGGCCTTCATCTCACCTGATGGTAAGAGACGATAAGGGCCGAAGATGGAATCGAGCTTTGCCTGGAACCCTCAACCACAGGGCTGGCTATCTTATCACTAATTTTCGGAACACAACAATGCAGTTAACATTGTTATTATGGCGATAGATTTTGATAAGACGGTGGTAGCTAGCCGAGCGGACTTGAAGAAAGGTCTTGCACCAACCAAACCGAGTACGAATATTTACTCTCCTGGGACTGGACTTAATTCCGGTGTGCGAACCAGTAGCACGGGGCGTGAACAAAATCTCAAAAAATTAAGAAAAGATAATGTTTTCCTCTCGCTTTAACTGCCACCGAAACAAAACACTGTCGCCGGGTGGAGAGAGATTTGGTCCACGTCCGACCAAGTTACAATGTTTATCCGCCGATCTCTATCTAATTGTCCCAGAGCGGGGAATGTACACCCGAATCGTTTCCCACTTTCTTCTGGTTGCATCACGCCTTTGTTGCGCTCCCCTCGACTATGACAGGTGATTTCGCAAGTTCACTGACCTCTCCCCACCGCGCATCCACATTGCGGATCAAACGCCCGATATTGTGATATAATGAGTGGCGGCGCAATTTTGGTTACAACTTAGAAATTATCATTTCCGCACTTTCCAAGTTGCGTCATTGCGTCTCAAAAAAGTTGCGAGGTGAACGATCCCGCCTCGCCTCTCCTTAAGATTGTTGATCATTGCTTTGGCATTCGGTTAGAACGTTGATCCTTTTATGATCTCATCGCGTTTAATGCTTCGTGTATAAAAAACGCAGAGTAAGTACTTTAATTTTTTTGCTTTCTTTCGCAACGTATGTATCTACTACGTTCCAGGTTGGTTATTAACAATTTTTTTCCCGAAACATTTTGTAATCGATAGTTACGATTAAAACGCTGTCGATCGATGCCGTGCAGCGATGCCAATTAATGGCGGTCATTATATCAGTGCTTTCATCGACCTGGTTGGTACCATTTCACCGAGCCGAACGGTACTCCATCGAGAAAGTACCGCTGCGGTCACACTCGTTTCTGTGTCGCAAGCTAGATATTTCGTTGTACAGTCAATATACCTAGGAGTGCATCTGGCGAAACATTCTCGGCTCGGCCCGTGTCTGCGAGAACTCGAGAAGTTAAAGGGCAACGCCCGTGAATCCTAGAGGACTGCTTATTTATCAACGCGATCGTTTAACTCGTATTCGATTCACGTTCACGATTCACACAATCACACGCGTCGTATTCCACAACGCGGAGGCCTGTGAACCTTTCGTTCATGTTTTAGGATAAATAAAATCGGCATTTCTTTAAAATTAATTGCGGCGAAGCTTGTTGGACTGGTTCCACGCTCGCGATGTTTACGCGACGTTTCAGCAACAGATAACGGTAGAAACACGTTTGCTTCGCGTATTTTTTACCTCGAAACATTAAGTTTATTTACAAATCTCGCGTATTGGTGACAAAAGAGAGTTGAGTGTAAGCCCCTTCGTAGACTAGGCCACACAAATTTTCGGACGATTTTAGACTCAAAGCGACTACCGTCATACAAATACATTGAGGTTCGTAAATCGTAGGTACTCGATTCGCATCGCTGACATTCATCCTGCAATTCGATTTGTATGGCGGTAGGCGCTTGGAGACTGAAACCGTCGAATATCGAAGATTCACGTAGGTAGCCTAATGTACGAAGGGGCTACACCAGCCTATACAGCGTCGCCCGTGTTTCCTCGTATTGTTTACGTCAAGCACACGTTTTACCGCCCTTTTGTTTGTATCAAAGCGTTCGTATGCTGTCGTAAGGTCGTAAGACTCGTAACATCGTCTTTTGTTTTAACAAAAGGCGGTGCCACGCTTTGCAAGAGTTACAACGACGCCTTTGACGCAGGTCTGTTTGTGTCTCGAATACGCGGAAACAGTAATGTATAATTCGCATACTTATTACGAGCGATAAATGTAATAATAAAATCTCATAAAAGGTCTTATCGCAGACTACCTGCGATACGAACCCTTACCTTAATACAATTAATATAGGTACCATTGTTCCTGTTTAGATTGAGTCGTAGATAAACGATAGGGTTCCTCTGTGTGTTGTGAAATCGTTCGCGTCGAGTGCCTTAGTGCGAGGGTTGAATGTTTGCAAATAAAAGTCTCAGTAGAACCGGTCGATTTAATCTCTAAGTATTGGTAGTACACATTATGGCACTGGAATAATGTATGAGATGCAAAGGCCGCTGGCGCGCATCGAGGGCTAGTATTTCTAATTTCCATGTCAATAGAATCACAAACGCATAAACATGCGGCGGCCATTTTCAATAAATGCACGGTTTTATTATTGAGTAACGCGGCCAACGCCACCACCGATCATTACAAAATATTTGCCCGTCCTATCGCGTTGGAGACCGAGCAAGCAAATAAGTATCTGGTGAAAATTAAAACTATTTTTCAGTTGATAAGATAGGCAGTGAAATGTTGATAAAAATTGCGGTAAATATGCCCGGTGATAAAGCACTATCTAATGTAATATCTATTGCTATGGTGTGCTACGTAGGTATATTTGTGTTGGCGTAATCTATTGATTTTTTTAGTTTCATGATCAAATGCGGACAGTTTTTTCAGAGCCCACTTGCATTTGTGAAAGTTATCTGTTGCTGAAACAAAAAGGGTCTGGTGCTACCATAGCGGAAGTGGCTTTGTTTTCGATATCAAACTGTTTTTAAAATATTTTTTATAATACTTCTGTCAAAATATTATTAAGTATAGTCCACAATCAAGTGTTACTAGCAACAAAAAATAGTTTACTTGCACATTTTTAAGTGTGGCAACTGCAAACGTCGGGAGATTAATCCTATTTGTCGACCCACTCGTTTCTGCAATCGAGAGGCAAATGTATTTCACAAGACCAAATCGCAACATCGCTTATTTCGCATTTTCGAAACCATCCTGCGTCATACACTCCTGCCTTGCCTACTCGCATTACATGTACTTTCATTACTTAGGGCCAAACTTAACTAATAAAACATTAGATAATAACAATTGCGTTAAACAAGTCTTTACTCAAATAAGTTTATCGTTCTCAGAAATGTATAATATTAAGACACGGCTGCAATAGTTTGTTGTATCAAACAATGGTGTCTCCGTGCGTTGCAGACAAACGCTGTTTCAACTGTTGCACAAACTTGTTATGAAATGGAGCGCAAGGAGCAAAGGACCAATGGTTATACATCGCAACAAGTACGCAGAGCGTTTGTAAATCTTACAGAGGGATTACAAAATGCGCAGACGACGACGCCTCGTCACCCCGCGTATATAAATCAGCTGCAAAACCGAAGCATTGTACTAATAATTTTACCATAGGTTTTGCAAAACCCGCGCACAGATCTAATATACCGTTAACCGAATGCAATAGAGCGCCGGCGCCGCAACCACGGCTACATATCGCAAGCTCTGCTTCGCAACCCGGCTTTCATGATTAATCGTTGCCCTAATTCGGCCTGCAATAGCTTAGCGGTCTCGTATCGGCGCGGGAAGCATGTTCGCCTTGGTTTAGCTCGGCGTAATCGCACCTTTAGCGCTTCCGACCCACGGTAATGAGAAGGAAACGATTGCGAGCGAAACAATCGCCGATTCCGGCCTCAACGGAAACTGCGCGGGCGCACACGGATGCGGCCTTACTCTTTTTCTTTATTATCGGCCGATCTAGACCGCATCTGCCGGGCGACAAACGTGTACAGCTGCCCTCTATGGTTATCGCCATTACGGCAGCCTCCACGAACTGGCAGGACTGGCAGAGCGCTCAGTGAGCTCACCTGTCGCCAGGTGCTCGCGCATAAACGATTATTTATTGTTTCTGGGAAATGGGACGCTTTTTGATTTTTTTAATGTTACGTGTCTCTGTTATCGGAATGGATGAGGTCTGCCTGCTCTATCGATCGTACCATTTTTTCGCCAGCGTTACATAGCGGTGCGGCAACGACTATTACCCGTCTGCCTTGTGGGAGCTTCTGCTTTTTGCCGCACATTTCTCAACACTTGGAAAAGTCGGCTTTAAACGTAACAACGGGTTATGAAAGTGAGTGAATACGCAAACGTGCAACTGAGCCGGTTACATGTCGGTTCCTCATGTAGAATCCTGCACGAAACAATTCCTACATACAGCTAATTAGAAACGGGTAGTGACGCACAGAATTGCGACATCTGCTATTAGTGGCGTCCTGTGACGCAGTCTGGCTTATTTCGTTGGAGCGTATATTGTAAGTGGACGGTAAAGATCAAGGATACAGGTATTTGATAAGAGGGCCATTATGCAATCCACACGTGTGCCCGAAATTGTACCGGAACGCGACCCGATGTTATATCTGGAAAGAGTCAATGAACGGAAGTGCTTCACGGGTGACTGTGACACGCGCCCGCGCTTTATTGTCTCTTGCGCAACCGCGCACGCACTTGCCCAATCCAGGGATAGGCAGAAGAAGACCTGTAGGCACGTGGACAAAATCACTCTCCGCCACTTGACAGTGTTTTGTTTGTCTCGGGATCTAGTAAGAGTTGGAGCGGGAGGAACATGTTTGAGCTCGATAGCACAGTGGCTTAGCGCGCTCGGACTGCGATTGCTGAGCAACGCTGGCTACGGCATCGTCATTGGATGACTGACGAAAATGTATTATCTCGAGCTCCTCCGTGCCTCGGAAGGCAGAAGGCGCTTCAAGCCATTGGTCCCGGC
This sequence comes from Cataclysta lemnata, assembly GCA_963931975.1. Classification (NCBI taxonomy): domain Eukaryota; kingdom Metazoa; phylum Arthropoda; class Insecta; order Lepidoptera; family Crambidae; genus Cataclysta; species Cataclysta lemnata. The sequence goes on along the minus strand of OZ008341.1, from coordinate 15,488,577 downwards.
TGCCTCTGCGGCCGGCAACGCAGAGGTATCCCGTTGGCTGTTGTATCGCGGTCCCTTGGTACACGGGTCGACGCACGCTTTCTACGGCGGCCGCTCTTTCTCCGGTGCGGCCGCGCAATTGCAAAACGCCGCTGAGGTCGCGCTTTCTTCGTTCGCGACGCCCGGAGAAATTGTTGCGACACGCCGCGCGTACACCGACCCCGCGTTAGAAAGTCGACCGTTCACCGGATTCAGCGCGACGCCACGTAACGGTGTAATTGCAACAATCCGAGCCGGAGATTTCGGATACTTTTTTGCGGACACTTTCTTTCGTTGCACAATCCTCACGTAATAGTCGCGGCGGGGTCATCGGACGGTATCGGTCTTCGTGAAGACAAACGGGAGTCGTGCGTGAGCGGTACGCAATTGGCCAATTGCGTACGGTTGTGCGGTTTGCGCAACGGGCCCTGGAGTGGCGCCCGTTCCGCAGTCCGCGCGTTGCAACACAGGATTATTTCGGCGGCGGCGCTTGGACCGCCGCCCGGGCTTGCAACATGCCATATCGCAACGCACCTCATAATCCGCGCCATTGTGACACGCGGCCTGATGACGCCTGCCAAATACGGCGCGGCCGGTTACGCTATCCGATCTCCTTGCAGCATCCCTGAGAGCCCGAGCGTCACCTTCGGCGCCCTGCCGCTCCCTCCCCCACCGGCTCGGCGCTCCGTTCGATTTTAAAACTAAAACAATTTTGCAACCGATGTTCACATTTGTGTTTTCGCAAGCGGCCCAGCGCTCGGTTTCAAAACGGAGTTCGACTTGCGTTATCGCTGCTCCGATAAAGAGAACAGTGGCGTTGCTTATGCGGCTCGGAGACCTAAATTCAGAAGGGTACGTGTCGAGTATTTAGTGAATTGTTCAAAGCACTTTATGTCTTCGGCAAAGGTTTTCGCAACATTCTCTCCACTGGACCGGCCCACGTGTGTACAATTTTGACGATAACTCGAAAGTCTCGTGCTGCCCAGATACTGTTATCAATCCAATTTCATAAAACATCCGCTGTGGGAACTCGGTTGTGCAATAAATGCCGCCGCATAATTGGGCATGGTCGGGATGGTTTCCCAACCTATCCCGGCGGCATCTCTGCGGTGAGGCAACGCCGCTTGCGACACCACATGTCCCTACAATGCGGGTTACGAAAACCTATGACTAACCGCTACACTGCACCATAGGGCTCGGAAATAGCCAATATGAACCGTAAACAGTGAATTATGCATTGTTGGCCGCTATTAAAATGCAGCCTTTCGCAATCTCGCCGACTGACACATCGAGACAGTTTTGTGAATGGTCGCATATAATGCGCTTCCTAGCGCTTGCGCAAGGCATTCGTCATGTTCGATGCTAAGTCGAGCAGGAAGTGCACGCGTGTGTGCTGCATCTGCCTGCCATTGTTTAATACAAAACTGTCAGGGCTGAGTTGCGCAACGGCCCATTGCGAAACTTGCGTCGACGCATCCCGCTAATTGTGGGCGATCTCCCACTCGGCAGCGCGAGCTCGCTCCATCGTATAGCCACCGCTAATACTACAACAATGATTTGTCCTCACCGATAAATCAAATTAACAACAAACAATGTGTGCTAACGACGTTACTGCAAACTTGACCAATAAAGCCACCACCGGCCACCCATTTACAAACATGTAATTTAACGAAATATTAGTTAACAGCCAGCATTGCGAAGTTGTAAACGTGAGTCAATTTAGTAATGCACAGTCTAGTTTTGGACATGAGTTCACGAGTTAGATTAGATCGTTCGCCGCCCGGGCCGAAATGTGGCCCTGTTTGTGTGCGTAATGCCGAATTGCGTAAAGGCGAGGTGTCCTTTCGCGGGCGCGGGGCGGGCGCGGGGGCGGCGCGGGCGGCCCGCGTCCGAGACACCGCGAGAATCCTTGGAGGCCGCCGCTCGGAAATCCGGCCAACCTTCCGACCGTGTTACGACATCGTATAACTTATTTACACGTTGCGAAATCCGAATCGATTGCAACTGCAGACATCGCACTCTAGCCTTGCCGCCGTAGGGATTTAATTAGGATCAGTTGCGCAGTCGCCGAGACCTAAACGGATACGAGGACGCCCTCAGATCCAGCTCCGCTCACTGATGGATTACAAAAAAGGGCCGGAGTGCAGTGGCGCGGTGACGTCACCAGTTTCGTCAGCTGGTTCCCACAGAGCATCTCGCCGAGTTGCTACACCGACAGGCACGTGCGCCGACACGCACCGAGCGCACAATCAATGCGCATGCGCACAAAGGAAAAATTACACCAATAAAAACATGCATCGGTATATGCGCTGACGACAATCTGCACTCTCCAAGCGCCGCTGTGTGTGCCATTGCGACACAGCCAACCAGAGTAACCTTTAGCAGGCAACCGCTCCACATTGTCACAAGCCGATCACTTATACCTAATAAATGGCTACGGCTATAATTTATCAGGCATCTCCAGTTATCTGCGCGCGCGCAATTCTATTAGCCACACGTTAAGGCAACGTGGGCCAATTACCTTCGCCGAGAGCAGCCCCGAGTCAGTTTCACTTGGTAGCTCTGCGCTGGTGAACATTTGTCAAACGGCTAGAAGCGAAATTTGTTGGTTTTGTAACTGCTGCTCTATGAGCAAACATGATATTTTATTGCCTGCGTCTTACGGAATACGGTGCGAGCAATCAAAACATATATCCGTTTCTTCATAGCGCCCATTCCTATTTTGGCGCCCCTGAATTGTTCACTGAGTTTCCTAATCGAAAATAGATCGGGAGCCCTTCTTAAAAATTCATTTAACATCTCAACGTTCCCTCGGGAGTATTATTAACCGGCTAAAAATAGCGTAGGTGCATATGCATTAATGCACGTCGATTTATACTACATGCCTACCGAGCACCTGCCTCGCCTTAACCTCCATAGTATTCATTACTTTTTATTTCTTAAAAAATTACCGATCGCCTTTGCATCTGATGGACGTCTTAGTTTATTTTCGCTGCTGAAACTGTCGTAACGTACAACGATCGCCCCAGAGATTTGAGCTATGAATACAGTAGGCTATATGTGATCCTATAAAATGTATTTACATCTATCTGCGCACAGTTTCGAACTGTGCACTTAATGCATTTCGAAACGATGCGGCGGCTGTGAAATACGAGGCCGCGCACGGTGCGCCCAAAGCCCGTGATGTGATGAAACAAAACCTTTGCGACACCAAGCAGCTTTATGGTTAGCTGTGTAATTATTTGCATGACATTACTGTTACATATGTGTCCGTCTGCGGGCGGCCCGCAGGCCTATCTCCCGTCCGCAATATTATCCGGAACATGCGTTTACTGTGTGGCACTTTAACGCTAATTAGTTGTATGCGCGAATCGTTAATAGTGCCCGGACAAAGCTTTGTGCACAAAGGGATCCATTTACGGGCGAACGCATATCGCGTCGCGCGCAATATTATAGGTGGACCACTCGCGATTTATGTGGGTCATTGGTCAATGCACGTCAAACAGAATTCAACTGGCAATATGGCTGTTTAATCGGGCGTTCGATAAAGATATTACTGCTGGCACAACGACAAATTGTTCCCAATCTGAACATTGCCTCCTTTGTTTCAGGACGACGTTAAAACTGGAGTCGTTGGAAGACGCCGTCGTGTTGGATGATCCCGAGGAAGACTTGCTTCAGGACAAAAGAGGGTGTCCCGCTTACGTCTCACCGGAGATCCTTCGGGCGCACAAAACCTATTCCGGCCGGGCGGCAGACATGTGGTCACTCGGCGTCATATTGTACACTATGCTCGTTGGAAGGTGTGTATCATTCTATTACATACATACATAGTATAAATCACGCGTATGTGGCGGAGACGAATGAAACACCCACTTTTCGCCAATTAAGTTAGGTCCCATATCGCCTATTGGTGCAAATTACTCATCACTACCCTTAGTTGTCTGATTACTTATCGCTGTCTTCACCCTTGGTCGCCTTGTACGACACCCACGGAGAGATGATGGTCTGACAATTGTATTCCGCTCTGCCGTCACCACACGGCTAATTCATTCGATTGCGAAATAATACTTATATATAAGTTCAGGAAGTCCTCACCGAGCGTGGGACTTACCGTTTCCCGAGATCGCAAAGGGTCGCGCGGCCGTTGGCGGCAGACGCGCGGGGATGATCACCTGTCGTCCGTTACGCGCCAACGGCCAACAATTATATCACCCACATATAAAAGAGGCTAGTGAAATCTTGCGCGCACCTGCCTCGGTCATGTGGCGAAGACGTTGCGCCTGCGCACCTGCCGTTCGCGATCCTTTGTTTTCCCTTTTTTTGGTCCCTGGCACCCGTAATTTATATTCGAAATTCGGGATTTCGCTGCAATCGCCGCCATCACCTGTCGCCGGAAGGGTTTCGTCGTACCTGGGTTTTTGTTTCTGGGCATCTGCTCTCCCCGAATGACAATCGACAGTCGGCTCCATCATTAATCGGTGCCTGTCGGACTCGAAACGAAAGGGCCTAACGACCACGTTTTAATGATACCCGCTTATCTTTCGAAATGCGATAAGGGTTTTTGTGGCGTCCGCTTTTTGCTTAGATTGGCAGCAAAAAATCAGAACATACTAATTGTCTTTAATGAAGCGATGGCTTGCTGATTGCGGAGAGTGCTTACTTGTAAAAAACCGTGGATCCGTAGAAAAAACCATCGAAATTTCCCATAGATTCAAGGTCCACATCTTCAAATTGGGTATCAGAATTGCGAACCGCATGGTCATCGAAGGTTTTGATTGCATACAGCGATATTTTAAGTATCCTGATCGACTGTAGAGCAGAATACAATTGTCACTACCCTATCTCTCTCGCGGGTGCCGTACAAGGCAACTAAGTGGTAAAGCAGAGATGAATTCCTTTTATACACCTACTAATATACAGCGATTGACAAGCCAGATAGTTAGCATTTGGTCACCCCCTATTAGATTGTACCTAACATAATTAAAGAAACGTTGGTGTCAATTATTCACCTCTGCTTACCTTTGGCTTGATTTGTATATGTATTTCCACCAAAGAGTTTGGTTGCCTCCAGCGCTATTTTAAGCCTCCCAATCCCAGTGACTAATTAAACACCGTCTTGCTTCAGGTATCCGTTCAACGACTCTGAGCACGCGTCGCTCTTCGCGAAGATATGCCGGGGCTACTTCGTGGTGCCCGAGTGCCTCTCGTCACGGGGCAAGTGCCTGATCCGATCGCTGCTACGAAGGGAGGCCTGCGAGAGGCTTCGCGCTTGCGACGTCTTGCGGCACCCTTGGCTAGCGCGGGACCCTCGCAACGACTTGCCACCCAGGGCAGCCGCGTCGCACGACCAGCGGGTCCCCGAAGTCCCCTACCACGCGCTCTAAACTCACCGTGACTCCACAGACAGTGTACTATAGCACACAAGTGGACTGTCTTCGGAACAAACACAGCGCGGGTCCGTCCACGGACAGTTTTCCAGAGCACACAAGTGGACTGTCTTCGGGACAAACACAGCGGGGGTCCACAGACAGCGCAAGTGGACTGTCTTCGGAATGAAAACGCCCGACTGGACTCATGGAACCAGTTGGAACTGGCTTGAGCCGAGGTGCTGGCACCGGCTCCGTTCGCAATAGACGCTTCGCCGCGCGTGGACGCGTCGCGTAACTTCAAAGCTATTTATGAATTTATTAAGAGCGGAGCCTCCCCTAGCGAGGAGGCCTCGGTCGAGATGTCTAGTGATTAAGATCCGAGAGGATCCAGCGGAAAGCGGCTGGCCCGCGATCCATCCGCAAATAATTTATAATATTATTATGTTAGAGCTCGAACAGACAACAATAAGAATCGCATAACACAACACGTGCGCGCGTCATCCGATTTTCAGTTTTATGCGGCTTTTATTGGCGGTATTTACGTTCTGGCTTTTACGAGCTGTGTTGTAGTCGTAACGTTATAATGACAGAATAAGTGAGACTGATACCGCGATCTTGACCCGTCGGAGCGGTTTAGGGCCCGCTGGCTCTTTAGGTCCAGCTTTTGGGCCAGCCTGGCATTTTAGGCCGGACGCAGGGCCCACTCAGGCCGCTCCAATATTTATGAGAAACATTCTGTTTACTATTACGTTGATTCCTCTTAAGCCTGTGCTACACGTGCCAATTTCACATCAATATAAATGTTTATATTGCATTGAAGTTGTTGCTTATAGTCTTAGGTAAATTACCTATGTATATTTTGTATTTATATAAAAAAAATAAAGTTATATCGTGTCAATGTGATCTCCACCGATGTTATTTAGCGGTTACTATTGCCATTATTATGTTGTTATGCAGAAGTGACGTCCTTTTGTTGCACAACGATCAGTTGCTTCCATCGTAGAGTTATTTTGATTATATTGTTTGGTTATATTGAATCGTGATTATTCGGCGAATCGATTAACGAAATTATTATTGTTATATCAACCAAAATTATTTTATAAAGTATACGCATCACCATGTACCGAATATGGTAGTAGAATTTGGTCAGTGCCATCTATTTATTTAAACATAATTTATTTCTCGTTGTTAATTAATTTGACAGTGTTATTATGTGGGCACTATTATTATCTTCCTAAAATTAAATTATTTTCCCGTTTGGTACTTGGTGTTGAGTTTTTGATTATTACTTATTATTTTTTTTTTTTGATCAAATTAATTTCGAATCAATATTGTTTTGGACTTTTGTTAAAATTGAATCTTCCAAATCTAAATCAGTGATGTTACCATGTCTAAAAATTTGTTATAAATCTATGGAAATTGTCTTTTTCTTTAAGTTTTTTTTTTCGCCTGGGATTCCTAACGGTTGGCTGCAAAGATGCTCTGTGACTATTTTGGTTGGAGGAAATAGTTTACAATTATAATTTCCACACAAAACAGTCATGGCGTGTTGGCGCCCAGCCGTAATTGTTTATATTTTAGTCAAGTCTTTCAGTTATGAAAGCATTGTACAATAGTAGCCTACTATGTAAAATAAACTAAAGCTACTTTAATTTATACAAATTGTAAATAGAGCTAAGATATCTTTAAGGATTATCAAAAAAAGAAAGAATGATAGAGGGAATAAATAATTTAGAAAATTTATACCATACTTTTATTAAAAAAACCTAATAATTAATTTAAAGGTATTAAAATTACATTGCGCATGAGCAAGTAAGAGGCAGAGCTATTGAGATATTTAGTGCTATGCAATAAGCGAATAATAAAACCATGAATGATAAATATCGAAATAAGACTAAATATTTTAGATAAATAAAACCCATTGGCTTATTTATACTATACCCTAAACCAGGTTGGAGCTTGAAGATAAAATTTTGTGAAAAGATTTACTAGTTAGGTACCTACTTCACTTTTCGTTCATCATCATCTTCCTGCTCTTTTCTCACCCCCTTATTCATAAAGCAGTATTTTAACTAAAACACTGATCTGTCGCTTTTTGTCAAACTGTGTTTACGCTGTGATGAAAAGAGACAGATCAGTTATTTAGTTAAAACAGTGTTTAGAAACTGATTTGTTATTATGAATAAGGCGGTCAGTATATCTGAACGCAGTATGTTTTTCTTATATTCATATCGGTCAGACGTCATCAAACCATCATCTCATTAATATACAATAATCAATCAACATCTACGCATCTTATCATCTATGTAGTCTATACTTAACCTTATATCCCCTTTTCATATGTGAAATGAATAGATAAAAATGTTTGAATATGACAGCTGTAATGCGCACTGTCCTATGACGAACAGACAATAATGCCTACCTACACTAACATTATGATTATGAAAATTGTGGCAGTGTGCAATAAAAACATTTGAACACACGACAATTCAGGCTGCATATCGATTCACGTGAATTTATTGCACAATCTGAGTCCTTATTTTGAAATCTAACTCTGAATAGGTACTGCTTTCGCGCAGCCACCATTCAGTGCCTACATATGAAAACCAGCTTTACACAAATAGCATAAGAATGGAAATTGTATCAACGCGCCGAACCCAAATCCGTACGCTGCCGTTACATATGCCCTTAGGTCCTATATAGTGATATGGTAATGGATCGACCGCCCGACAGCGCGTCGATCACCATTGCCGGGCCTTGTGAGGGCCGCATTGATACACCGTCATATAAAAACGGTAATGAATTTTGACCAACGCGATTACGGTCGGTTCGTTAGCATAGCTCTCAATGCGGCCTAACTTGCGACGCTACTGTTTGTTCTTAATTAGAGCTAACAGATCTACAAAGATGCCTATCTACTGTCATAAAATTAGCATGTGTATTTAATTTATGATTACGGAATATCGCGTCAGTCATTCAATCGTGATGATAAATCATGACTAGGTGGTTGGTAGGAAGGTACGCTTAAATTATTCATGCGTCGCGTCACCACGTCGTATTGTTTCATGACACTATACATATAATGGGAGACAATACTAGTTGTCTAACTAGACTGAACATTTTAATAATATCAATAAGCACTGCACGAAAATATAAGAGTAGGTAAACCACTAGTAACAGCGCATCTCCAAAGAGAACTGTGATTACATACCAAATTACACTGTTTTAACTCCATGTGTAGGCTTTTATTTTTGTCTTCACCTTTAAATCCCAAGAAGACACTTAACTGTGCAAGTTTTAAGAAAAAATATTAAGATTGTTTAAATATTTGAAAACTTACGAGTGCTGACAATAGTACCTACTTTTAACTTACTAACAAACGATGAGGGCGATTGCCGATTTGAAGTATCTTATTTTCAAGTGGACGAGTAAATTTCGACTTAGGCAAGTTGGGGCAGGATCTAAGGGGCGAGCTGAGCCGAAACCTAAACTGATGGTACGGCCTAGGTACTACCAGCAGTTTAGGTTTCGGCTCGGCTATAATACATAATAATAATAATAATAAACACTTTTATTGCACACAAATAAACAATACAAAAGACAAATACACAGCAAGAAACAGTACAAAGTAGGCGGCCTTATTGCTAACAAGCAATTTCTTCCAGGCAACCTTGAGGGAGAGGACTATAACAAAATAAACTAAGCTGGGGATGGGTGCAGGGAATAAATTAAATAAATATAAAAGCAATTAACACAACAAAACATGGACTAACTAATTAAGAATAACAATAACAACATTAAAACAGAAAACACGAAAAAACAAAAATTATGAACAAACAGCTAGGGACATGAGGACAGGAAATGACTCCAAACTTGATTTTTAAAAGAGCTCAAAGTGCGAGCACTCCTAATGCTTTCAGGCAAAGCGTTCCATAGCCGGACTGCATGCACAGAAAAGGAGGAGGATAGAAAAACGGTACTGTGGGGAGGTATGTCAAGAGTCAGATTGAAGTTAGAACGTAGAGTACGGTTAGTTAAAGAGGAGCGAAAGGAAAATAGTGAACGAAGGTACAGCGGAGCGGTTGGAAGAAACAAGACAGAATAAAGAAGGGAGAGAACGTGTAAGTCCCGACGCCGACGAATCGGGAGCCATTTAAGCTGAGATCTATAGTAAGAGACATGGTCATATTTACGCAAGTTAAAGATGAAACGGATGCATAAGTTCTGCAGGCGCTCGAGCTTGTCGAGCAACTCCTCCGAAAGATCTGCATAGGCAACATCAGCATAATCGATGATAGAAAGCAAAAGAGTTTGTGCTAGAGTCGCCTTAGTACTAATCGGAAGGAAGTTCCGCAAGCGATTCATCGAGCCATACGCCGCAAAAATCCTCCCTCGAACTGCCTCAACCTGGAGACGCCACGTCAAGCATTGATCAAAAATTACACCAAGGTTTTTAACGCTTTGAGCAAAAGGAATTACAATGCCGCCAAAGTTTACAGATGGCAGCGAACTGTAGTCAATCCTCGAAACAAAGTAATGGCTGCCAATTATTATTGTTTGAGTTTTTAAAGGATTGATGACAAGACCATACGATTTGCTCCAAGTGTCAATAGCTACCAGATCATTGTTTGTTAAGTGAATAGCGTTACAGAGGTCAGGTAGTGGAGCCTGAACATAGATTTGCAAATCATCGGCATACAAGTGATAGGAACAAGAAAGCGACTGAGTTATGGAATTAATGAACATTGAGAAAAGAAGAGGAGACAGAACGCCACCCTGAGGGACTCCGGCACTGATGTTGCACCACTCAGAGAAAGTATCTCCAATGCGAATGCACTGCCGTCGCCCTAGCAGGTAACTTTGAAACCACTCAACTACAGCAGGAAATATGCCAAGAGAACTAATAATACTAAGTAAGACATCAAAATCCACTGAATTGAATGCATTACTGAAGTCTAGCAGTGTCAACAACGTTAAGTGGCGATTTTCCATACCTCGGTGTATGTCATCGGTGATTTTAGCCAAAGCAGTGGTCGTACTATGGCCCATACGGAAGCCGGATTGCAAAGGATTCAAGAGATTGTTCATGTTAAGGAATGCAAGGAGTTGACGGTGAACTAATTTTTCAAGGACCTTGGAGAGAAAAGGGAGAATTGAGATAGGACGATATTCGGAGAATGCTACAGGATTGGACTTCTTAGGAAGTGGGGTAACGAAGGAGTCTTTCCATGCGGAAGGAAAGACGCATGAAGCCACCGAACTATTAAGGAAATGAGTGATTATAGGAGTAAGGATGTCTAAAATGGGAAGGATCATATCACGACTGACTGAATCACTGCCTACAGCACCGGAACTTATGGAAAGAATAGTTCTCTCGACATCACTATCTGTAAATTGAGTAAAAGAGAAAGGTGGGTAATCTGGTACTGGTATGTTAGAAAGATTATGTATAGTTTCATTTTTTTTATCACCATTAAAAGGCGACGAAGAGGTAAAATATGAATTAAGACCGTTAATGTCAAGACTATTATCATTACTATTAGTTTGAGATTTACCAATACCAAGAGACTTAAGGAATTTCCAAACTTTAGCTGGATCCTCATTTTCAACAGACTTATGAATGTGGCGTCTTTGGGCGTCCCTTATCACTGTATTACAACGATTTCTAGCACGATTATACCTAATTTGATTTTTGACAGAAGGTGCAATTTTGTACCGCGCTTTCAGTTTATTCCTTTTGGACATTAGCTCACGAATGTCATTAGTCAACCAAGGTGCAGGAAGATGTTTAATTTTAACCGGTCGAACAGGGGCATGCACATCGTATAGCTCGATCAAAAAAGAGTTGAAACATTCCAACTTTCCATCAACGGTGTCACAATTTAATACAGACGACCAATCCAAGTAAGCGGCGTCATCCCGGAGCCTATCCAGATCCATCCCAGCAAAACTTCGGCGGTATAAAATTTGCTTTTTGCCTTTCGCAGGACGAACTCGATATGATAGGAAGACTAAATCATGGTATGAGAAAGCGTCTGCAGAAAATTGACCGTGTCTACTAACCTTATCGGGAGAAGAAACTATAATGAGGTCTAGAAGAGACGGGGTGCAATTGGGAAAATTATGCGTTTCATGCAAAGGAAGAAGATGAAGATTACTAGAGCTTATGAGAGAGACTAATTTTTGTGAACGAAAGTCATTTTTGACCAAACAAGTATTAAAGTCGCCCATAATAATTGTATGGTCAAAGGAATTTCAAGGAGATACTCAAAGGAGTCGAATAGGTAGCCAGCAGGTCCGGATAATGAGCTGGAACACTTTGAGCATTAATATGCACCACGTTGAGGTTCTTTGGAAATTCCGAAAAAGAATCTTCTAAGAGCTCACAAAGGGGCTTACTGAGGCTTTGAAAGCTGGAGTCAGAAGAGGAAGAGGAGCAAGATAGAAAAAGATCGCTGTTGTCCATAGAGATATCCATAGCAAGAAATGACAAGAGAAAGATAGTAATAAATAAATATGTAGATATACAAGCAAGCAATATTTTATGTAAGCACGTATAACCGCAACCGATAGTTAATTTAAATAATTAACTATCTAGTAGTTAATTATTTAAAAAATGTATGTGTATCTAATTTGTTTCCAAATAATATACACAAGCACACACAGACAAAGAAAAAGTAAATAAAATAAAGAATAAGTGTATGGAATTAATGACAGACACACAAGTTACACTATAATAATAAAACAAACAGGTATCAGATACGCAAATATCCAGTGATCGTCACAGGCAATATCACCTATCCTCTACGGCTCAAAAGTCTTAGTAACAAAGCCGAATTACCTTAAAAAAAAACCACAATGTGACGTTGAAAATGTTGAAATTAAATGACACTGACAATTAATAATCTTGAAATGAGTGTATTTAGGAGGTTAACTTATTAAAATATTATTTTATATTACGTACAGAATTAAAATAAGATGTGTACGTCACAAAAGTACAAAGCCAATGACGACAGGAGTACCTACCAATGACGAATCACTATGAATGGATATGAAGCTAAACAGAAGATAAAGAGATAGCTAAAAATCATATATGTAAGTTTAAGCAAGCAATAAGACATAAGAAGACACATAAATAGAAGCTGAGAATAAAAGACATCTGACCTAATTATTTCCTCTTCGTAGGTACCACCCTTTTGCTTCTGGCACCGACAGTCGAGGACGCCTGCAACTCTTTTGTAGCGTTCGGATTGGTCCCTGATGGCTTGACAGAACCCGTCGAAATCAAGGGCTTAAGTGACTCGACATCCGCGACTGAGGAGATGATATGCCGCTTGCCGTCACCATCAAGAGCAAATATTCGACCTTCACGAGTCCAGCACTTGGAAACACCAAGATGCTCTCTGGCTGCCATGAAAATCCTATGGCGATACTTCGTCAAAAACTCGGACACGGTCACTCCAGTGCCTTTAAAATCCGTCTTTGCATACCATAGATTGTCACGTACCTCTTCGGAGTGAAATTTGACCAGCAAAGGCCTCGGCCTATCCTGTCTAGGACGACCTAGCCGCACAGATCTGACCACCTCTGCTAATCCCAGCTCCATGTCAAGGTGTTTGGCTGCCAATTCCAGAACAATCTTCTTCGTGTCCTCATCTTTTTGCTCGGTTACACCATGAAGTAGGAGCATATTGCGACGACTCCGAGTCTCAACACGGTCACATTCGCTCGATAAAACAGCTATCTGCTGCTCAATAGCTTTAAATGTAGACATTACGAAAACACGGAAGCTCACAAAATCTGATGAAAGTGCAGTGATCGTCTCTGGTGGTGATGCTTGAGTTTTCCTTAGCTCATCCTCAAATGCTGTCATCCTGGCTGCAACGGACTGCGAAAGTGACTCCAATGTTCCTCTCAATTCCTCCATATTAGTGAAAGTATTGGTAGTGCAGTGAAAAATGTAGTGTAACAGTGTAACTTGTTTCAAAGAAGAGATATTGTAAGGACTTTATCTGCAGGTACTTGTACACTTATTACATATCAGTTAAGCAAAATCTAAGAGTAAATTGAAGCCAAATAAAAATTTAAAATGAAAATTTTTGAGAGCAAATTCAAACAACGTATTTCTTATTTCACTTCCTACCCCCAAAAAAAAAAAAAAAACATAATGTAGAGTGTAAGACTCAACTGCGACATACACTATTCCGAAAGACTGAACTGCGACAGACAAGTTACTGGCACTCGCCCGCCGCTGCCGCGGCACTTTCGCTTCGCTCGCTCGGCTCGTGGTTCGTTGGTTAATGTACAAACCTAACCTAACCAACTTATGTCGACCTATGTTAGTTACTTATTTAGGTAAAATCACGATATATCGCAAAATATTGTGTGTTGCAATTCAGTCTTGTCGCAGTTCAGTATTTAGCAATAATGTATGTCGCAGTTGAGACTTAAACTGCAAATGTAAGCCAAAACTTCGAACAGTGTTGATTGGAATGCAATGTTGTCATCTCTCCTTCGGCAGAGCAAAACTCAATTGTCACCACCACCAATTTGCCTCGGATGTTGTTCAAGGCGACCAAGAGGAAAGACAGCAGTGTATGGGCAGCATGGTTTCTCTTATATCACCTAAGTAGCAATTATACTAAGCTGCGTTTTACGCATCCGATACGGAATTACAGATGTCAATATATAGGCTCGCCGCTTAGTACAATACACCTACATAGTCCATCCACGTCCTAACATTATGTGCGAAATGTGGGTGTTAATTTACCTAGAGATACTTACATCACCTCTGCCTATCTACCCCTATATAAAAGGATCGAACTAGATTTAAAAGACCTATTTTCCTGTTCGTTTGTATACAGATAGGTAGCTACCGATGCATTATCGAAAAAGGAAACGACTACTTTATGTTTTTAATCACAGAAAACACGGGGAAATATATTTAGAATAATCTACACTGACTGATAACTAAGGTGCTTTGTTTTGTCAACGACAATCTAGCTTTGCGTCAATAGATAGATACTTACATAAGCATAGTTAGGTATTTACTAGTGCCTATTATACTTTGTCATGGCTTGTAGGTATAAAATATGTAAGTACATACAAAGATTTTGGGGTTAGAAAAAGAATTTCGAACACTGTCTCAGTGTCTTGGGTGGCCGAGCGGTCAGGCACCTGCCCGGATAGCAGCGGACGCGGGTTCGATTCCCGCCTCAAGATCATAATTTTTCGAAATTCTTTTTCTAACCCCAAAATCTTTGTACTAATTTTTCTAACATTTATATAATGTTAAAATTAAAATCGAATAGTTTATGTAAGTACATTACATAATATAATTTGATAAATAGTTAGACGGTAAGTAACTTAGGTACTTAGTATGAATACGGTGGCTACAGTTTACATCAAAATATAGGGGAAAGTACTCCGAAACAGTTAAACTGGCTAATAAACAGGACACTCTCCTATGTTAAATAATTTCTATACATATAAATTGGCACCAGGCGCAGGCCAATGAAGGGAGCAGATAATGAGGATTACGGGAATGTCTTCTAAATCTTCAAATTAATTGATACACGAAAGTTTCTACGCCTTTTAGGCATACCCACTAGCTATAACCACTTTGGGCCGCCTTCCCTAGGTACATGTTAGTTAACCATTTATACAGGGTGGCTCTCATGCCCTTTTAGGCAAGTTATTATAATATCTATAAATATTGAAACGATATAGACTAGAATTGCCGAGTGTACATACACCATTATTAGCATCCCCAAAGAGGGTTGATGTCAGGATGGCTGTAAAATCTAAGCCCAAACTTTGAGCAGTATTATACCTACGGATTGTTGTCGATCCCAATAATCATCACGGTCCCTCGCGGTTTTGTCGTTTCTATCAGTTACTTCTATACATACATAAATTACTATTTATCCCCGTAGGGGTAGACTGAGGTAAATTAACAGCTATGTATAATAATAATATTTTTAATTTTACTTTTAAAAAAAAATCTGCTCAATAGAAGCAGGTGTTCTAGCCAAGTTATTATTGGCTATACTGTCAGCATCATATGTCGATTACCACTTTAGCCCTGTATCATACCAAAAACAGCGCATCATCATCATCATCACCAGCCCTTTAATGTCCCTACTGCTGGGGTAAGGGTCTTCCCTATGGATGGAACAATATAGGGAGATTGGGCCATAACCCACCACGCCGGCCCAGTGCGGGTCGGTGGGTATTAACGACGGAAGGCACCTTAAGCCGCCTGGTCCCAGCTGCATCTGCAAACAGCGCATGCGCAGTTATAATCGCCACTTTGTAAGAACAACTATTGTGACACGGTACTCTAGTGTTAATTTTCTTATGATGCTGACTGTATTAATACAAAAAAAGCCTAGCGCAATAGATATTCGATTAATACAAAACTTTGAAAAAATTAATATGTTACACTAATCTGCGGCAACGTTTGGAAAGCAAAGGAAACACAATTTTAATTTCACTATAAACTTTAATCCATGATTCAGATGAGGGAACCAAAAAAAATATCAGTAATAAATACAACTCGAATCTACATTATCTAACTTTTAGTTGCGTCTCTTCAAATCACAGCGGTTTGTATTTTGTTACGTATAAACAAAAACTTCTCGTGGAACTAGGAAATATTTACACTATTCGCAATACAGGTATATTTTAATCTTATACACACCGCTGGCGATTATTGTACGAAGAGATTATCATAATAATTCTTAATTAGTAGCTATTACGGTCTAGATTAAAAAGTTTTTTTTTGTTCAGATAAATATGACGAGATATGGACAGCAGCGTTTCTGGTATACTTAAAATTATTTATACCCGGTATAAGGCAATCTTGTCTCCCTGTTACATGAAGATTTAATAGGGAGACGAAATGTGAGTATTATACAGCATTCAGCCAGCAATGAATTCAAAGTAGTTCGAAAGTCTCATATGAACAGGATCTTAAGTACTGCATCATTCGCCAGGAGGCATGGTAGTTGGTAGCGTTGTCGTCGTAAAGAACTTTGGTATACGATAAAGTGTTACATTTTGTGATATTTACATCATATTTTTAAAGTTACTACTAAGAATATCATTTCGAGTAGAATAGATCGACTTCTAATCTTATTCGGAAATATTATAATTTCTCTCAGTAGAAGTATACTATTATAATGGGTATGGTGTATGGTGTATGAAGGATTGTTCAACAAAGCATGTGAACATATAATGTGGGTATTAATACACAGCGAATTATGTATGTACAAACAATGTATTTATTTTATACATAATTGATGCTTTACTTCTTCTAAGATATGAATAAGATTGAGATAGTCTATGTAATTTTTATAAAAAAAAAGTCAATGATAGCGCGATTTGCGCATACGCATCTATAAGTCTGTACCATCTAACTTGTCTTATTTGGTAAACAATCTTGGCACAACTTTTTTTAAAAATCACCCATTTAAAAATAAAATAATAACAAAGTCAACAATCTATTACAATTAATCGTTATTATAGACCGTAACCTATTGAATATAGTTAATCAAGTTAATTTTTAATGCTGCATTTTCAATTAAAAGGTGTGCCAAGATTTGACCAAATAAGATGGTACAGCCTAGTGGTTTTCGTTACACGGTTTTATTGTAAGCAGCGTTAATCGATCGCAGGTTAATTAAAAACAAGTCCGTCATATTTTTGTCGTTATATTAAATATTTTCTAATTGCAACATAATAATATAAGGTGCCTATTTTTGGTTAATACAGCCGCTCGGCCTTGCTTGGTCCGTTGGCCGCGGCATAGTCCTGCATGCGGCGCTCCAGCTCGGGCCTGAAGTGCCGGATCAGGCCCTGGACGGGCCAGGCGGCGCCGTCGCCCAGCGCGCAGATTGTGTGTCCTGGAAGAAGCGAATTAAATTAAGAAGCCTTTCGGAATATTCACTAATACTCACTAATTCTTGGGACGGTAAGGGGAAGGAAGTTTTAATATCCTATACTATAGTATATTAAAAAGGGGCCGGGTATATTAAAAAGGTGCCAGGTCAAGAGTACCCAAAACTGAGGAGCCTGCATGAGTTAATGGGATTGAATAAAGCAAAAAAGTATGTAGGTAACGATCGTAGCAAGTGGAAACAAGTGATCTCTGGCTACCCATGTGGGAGAAAGGCCATCAGCGATGACATATTTATGTATGAATTTATTAAAAAAATATTCACCATCAAAAATGACATCCACTTTTTTCTACTAACTTTACTTCAGTGCATTAATGCATGAGAACCATTAGGAAGTTTGACACTGTTGTCTTAATAGTAATTTCTACAAATTGAAACAATAACATCCATTATGTCAAAACAAATTTACCTTCAATTTGTTTAGAGATCTCCCATAACATATCAATTTCCTTCGGTGAAGCATTTCCTTCAACAAATCTGAAATTAGTAAGTAATAACAAATTAAATAGTAGATCAAACAATAATTAGGTTAGGTTGTAATTGACTTGTAAGAAACATAAGATTATGTTAGCAACAAACCATTGTAAAATGATTCTGCAAAAAGAAACTAATTTTACCACAGACCTTTACAAAAATACTATAGATTTTTTTAAATACCACAATAGTATTACTATTGGTCAATAATATCTATTAAAACAAAGCTTGCCACTGTATTACTTGTTCAATTTAGTTTTCATTAAAGTTTTTTTTATAAGCCTGGTTTGTCCCACTGTTGGGCAAAGGCCTAAAGGCACAATAAGGATTAGTAATTTAAATTAATAACGATATTTATACATATATTGTTGATTCTAACAAAAGTCTTTCAAACTCCATACATGGCAACATTAATGGATGAATGTTAAACTAAATACAAAGATTTTAGTGGTTAGAAAAAGAATTTCGATAAATTATGATCTTGAGGCGGGAATCGAACCCGCGTCCGCTGCTATCCGGGCAGGTGCCTGACCGCTCGGCCACCCAAGATACTAGTATCTTCGATTTCGGGTTCGATTCCCGCCTCAAGATCATAATTTATCGAAATTCTTTTTCTAACCACTAAAATCTTTGTACTAATTTTTCTAACATTTATATAATGTTAAAATTAAAATCAAATAGTTAAACTAAATAATTAAAAACTTACAAAGAAAATTTGTGGTTTGAAAAAGTTCGAATAATTGATGTGGCATCAAGATTATAATTTTTTAAACTCTTTCTAACCATAATTTATTTGCTTTGTAATAATTTTTCTAACATTCATACAATGTTCAATAAGAATCACAACAATAATTTTGAACTTGCCTGTAAATAATCTTGTTCATCCAAGAAACTCCTTCCCTGCAGGGTGTGCATTGTCCACACGACTCGTGTTTATAGAACATGATGAGACGGGCAATGGCCTTTACAATGTCTGTGGATTTGTCCATCACTATGATGGCTGCAGTGCCCAGTGATGTTTGAGCAGCCACCAAACCATCGAAGTCCATTAGTACAGTTGAACACACACTGAAAAAAAACAGATCAGCTAAATTACATACAATTATTTTTTGCTGCTAATGTTAACACATAATACACCTATCCTGTACTCCTGTAGTAGGGAGGGGAGGATCTTTAGGTAGGCAGAGATAGAAAGGAGATTCGCCAGTTCATCTTGTTCATCTCTCTATTCTAGAAGCCTATTGCGATTCACCAGGTATGTTAATTTTTTTGCTGTCATTGCCTATTTCACGATATATTTATTACCGAAAGTCGCCAATTACAACACCCACTGGAGAGGAAGGGGTTTTAACAAATGCATTGTTATCTGTCACCACTATCTGGCGAAAGGTTGTGTTTTGTAACATATTGTGTTTGGAACATGATAAAAAATTTTTGTGAAGGTGCTCCGTAAACCTACACTTGGGTCGAAAGTACCAAGCGCTCCTCCTGACTTTCCTCTTTGCCACACTATGCACCCGGCACCAGCATGGTGAATCCATTAAATGCTAAAAGTTTTGGTCCAAAATAATACTCACTCCTTGGGTATCAGTGGTGTGGAAGATCCTCCAGGAATAATAGCAAGCAAATTATCCCATCCACCGCAGACACCACCTGCATGCCTTTCAATGAGCTCCTTGAGAGGGATGCTCATTTCCTCCTCAACTGTGCATGGTGTATTCACATGACCAGAGATGTTGAACAACTTGGTGCCAGAGTTACGTTGGCGACCAAATGAAGCAAACCATTTGCCACCACGGCGACATATAGTCTAGAAACAGATATAGAAAGGTGTTACAGTGCTCTACAAACTACTAATTTATAGTAATTTTTGATTGCCAGTGCTATTAAGTTGTGCTTTTATAGAAAAGTTACAATCTAATAGTTCCGTCGCCCTGCTATCCCCGCGTACCCATATCTTAAATGTTTTGCCTTTCTGGAAATGTATAGATTAGGAAAAGTCTAATATAATTTATTTCATACATTTCCGTGCGATTTTTGGAAATACATACATAGGAATTTAATAGCATGACGGATTATATACATTTCCGTTAACATAAACAATAAATATTAATAATTACTCAACTCTAATAGCAGATTAATGCAGTTTTATATTTTTATTAAACTTGTAGTGTAACTAGCTAGTGTTACTTACTGGCGCCACAGCAATGGTCTCGACATTGTTCACTGTAGTTGGGCAACCAAACAGGCCTACATCAGCAGGGAATGGAGGCTTGAGACGAGGTTTGCCCTGTTTCCCCTCAATTGACTCAATGAGGGCAGTTTCTTCACCGCAGATGTAAGCGCCAGCCCCACGATGTACATAAACATCAAAGTCATAGCCAGAACCACAAGCATTCTTGCCAATGAAACCAGCTTGATAAGCCTAATGAACAAAGTATTTACACTATGAATAATTTGGCTACTTCTGTAAGAAGTTTAAATCTTTAATTATGTTTTATTTTGTTAGTCAGCAGGAATGTAAACAGCTCACCTCAGCAATAGCAACTTGCAGATTGCTGGCCTCATTATAAAACTCCCCTCTTATGTAAATATAAGCAGCCTGGGCACCCATGGCCCGACCAGCAATGAGGCAACCTTCTATCAACTTGTGCGGATCATGCCGCATGATCTCTCGGTCCTTACATGTACCAGGTTCTCCCTCATCAGCATTTACTACCAGGTACTTGGGGCGGCCATCGGAGGGTTTATTCATAAATGACCATTTCATTCCAGTTGGAAATCCAGCACCACCTCTGCCACGTAACCCAGAAGTTTTCAGCTCATCTGTAAATTACATTGTAATGTGTTGAGATTAACAATATAATTAACTTGAGTTTTGTTTAATACACATTATCTGGTATATTAGAGTCAATTAAATCTCATTAACAATAGGCAAATTTATCTTGGCATTTCTAAACTCATAAAAATATACTGAACATTTTTAAACAATGGTTACTAAGTGTATACTTCCATGCTGTCCTGGGACTGACAAAATAACATAGAATGTGCCAGCCCAAACTGACCCCAGGGGTGTCTTAAAAGCTGACCACATATAGTTTATCTGAGGGAATAGTGCAGGAACATGAGGAAAAATAATATATAAAGAAAAAGCTTTTTCAACTATATTCAGACAGTCATTGTTCTATACAATATATAATTGTGAACTAGGAACAATATATTTAAACCTTCAGAATACTCACTGACAATCCAATCTGTGCCCTTTAAAAGGATATCCTTGGTCAAGTACCAATCACCTCGGGACATAGCGCCCTTCAGCCTCCACTCGTGTCTGCCATACAAGTTCGTAAATACTCTGTCAGCATCGGCCAAGGGGCCATACTTGGTTTTTGCTGGGGGTGCCTGTGTCTGCTGGAACCGCACCGGCACATTATTAACGATTGCCAGGGGCGCAACAATGCCTAAAACCAGGTGAAAATGTCAAAATTATGTAAGTCACACAGATGCGCACAAAATATTTATGTGATCAAAAAGTCGTCATTGGTAAAATATTATTATGGTAAGAAAATTAATAACATTTGGGTCGCCGTTGTATTAACCCAAAACATATTTTATTTACCCAAATGTGTTTTAGTTCCTTGAATTACTCTAGCCAGCGCACCAGCCATTTTTCCCAATAATTGTCAAACAAAATCTGACAAACAAATGTCATGATTTAACATGTTATGTCAACGTCATTTTACTATAGTTATAATATTATTAAAAAGCCATGGAATCATTACATATTCAGTCTAGCTCGTGATAGGTTTCATATAAATTATTTTTTGTACATACAACTGTATGTTTCAGGAAAAGTAGATCAGTGGAAACAGTTTCAAGAAAAGTAGACCGCGCACCCATCGAAATGATTAACGTCAACATTTCAATGTTTTAAAAGAAATAGTAAATACTGAAGACTTGTATGTATGTTTTAGTTTCCCGTGCTCTCTTTCACTTTTTAGAACACTAAAAGGAGTGTTTAGCGGGAGTGTTTGGCGCGTTTCGTGGTGTCAGTCAGATTTATTTTCACTAATTCAAAAATTGTTACAGAGTGGATTTTGTGCAGTGAAAGTGGTGTTATTTTGATGCACAAGCATCCGTATTGATGTGCAATTATGCAGAATCATTGAAAACAAGTCTTGTGACGTGTTTGATGTTGTGGTAAAGACTACTATAAAAAGTGGTTTTGTCCACCGCATCAGTAGGCCTATTCCCTAACTTTTTTTGACAGTTGAAAGTGATGATCACCGAACTATTTACTTATACATTGCTGTTATCACAGGACAAGTGTCACAATAGCATTATAGTAAAGTAGTAATGGATAAGTAAATAGTTCAGTGATCATCACTTTCAACTGTCAAAAAAAGTTAGGGAATAGGCCTACAGGCACCGTCATGAACTCTGTTACCATCAAATTCGCGCCAAGCACTCCCTTGATGCGTTAAAATGTGTGACAGCCATATTTTAACGTAAAATTAATTTCATTCATAAACACCCACTCCTTATTTCATATGACTACAGATAAAATATACACTAAAGACATGGGTGTATGGGCGAGACCCTTTGCTTTCCCTAAAATACAGGGAGAATTAAAAAAAAAGCAGAGCACGAAAATGTCAAAAAAATTACTGATATTGAGAGTCTGTTGAGCGAGTGGAGTTGTTTGTTGTTGTTTAAAAATTAAAATTCTATAAATTGAAAACATAGAACTAGAAGTAAAATTGAATTTCTCAAAAAATATTATTTACCTTACAGGCACAATTATAATTAGTTCTGCCTTATAAATAATTTCCGCAGCAATAGTGAACTTTGATCTTACAACTTTAAATCATTAGTAAGATAACAATTTTCTAAGGTATGGCAGCCGTAATACCTGCAGTAACTAAATTATCTAGTCGTATTATTAGGATTCTTGGGTGTAATCCAGGTCCTATGACACTACAAGGTACAAATACATATTTATTAGGGACTGGAAAAAAGTAAGAACAAATTGTCTTATTATCTCTCTATTAACAACTATATCTTATTATCTAAAAATTATATGGCATTCTTAATAATATGGCAGTTAATTTATATATTTTGTACTGTATTACAGTCGCATATTACTTGATACTGGCGACAAAGATGTCCCAGAATATCAACAAAACTTATCAAAAATTGTTCAATCAGAGGCTGTGAATATAGAACATATAGTTGTCACTCACTGGCACCATGATCACATAGGTGGGCTAGAGAATATTTATGGCACAATAGCTAGTAAGTATTATTGTAAATCACACATTGACAACAACGAGTTCATGGAAATTGTACTTATTAAGACTTACCCGTAAAAAATGTACAAGTAGGTATGATATCAACAATAATATTGGTTTATAATTTGAAATTAACAGAGAAAAATGTGCAGACATGACTGAAATATTTTTCTTTGTATTATGGAATCCCACTGTAAATAAATAAATAGAGAAAAATGTTGATATTGTCTTTTTTGTAGATTTTACTTTAGTTGAAAGGATAATATTGGATACAATTGTGTGGTATTAACAATTTCACTGATCACTAAATAACATTTACTTTACTGCTTTTTAAGAACAACCAAAAATATGGAAACACAAGAGGGATGCAACGGATGATCCTGATAACGAATTGCCTGCATCAATTCCAGTGTTTTGGTTGGCAGATGGGCAAGAGATTCACGTAGAGGGTGCCACTGTTAAGGTACACCATACACCTGGGCATACTACAGACCATGTAGTACTCACTTTGCTAGAGGACAACATTCTTTTCAGTGGAGATTGCATATTGGGTGAAGGGACTGCTGTATTTGAAGACTTGTATACATACATGCAAAGTCTGCATAGGATATTGGACCTTAAGCCAAGTATTATTTATCCTGGACATGGAAATGTTGTAGAGGTCTGTGGTGTATTTATTTTAATTTTGAATATTATAAGCAAACATATTTTTAACATATTCTTACCTTTTAGGATCCAATCCAGAAAATAGAGTATTATATTGCACATAGAAATCAAAGGGAATCGCAAATATTAGACACCTTGAAAAAGAATCAAGACAAACAAATGACCGAAATGGATTTAGTGAGATTAATATACACTGAAACGCCTGAACATTTGTGGGCAGCTGCTGCTTATAATGTAAACCACCATCTTACAAAACTTACAAAGGAAAACAAAGTAAAAAGTATTAATGTAGATGGGGAAAGCAGATGGCAGTATAATAAATCTTGTAACTTGTAATGCACAAAAAAGCATTTTTTGTATTGATTCAGAATGTTATTTTTATATTATTTTATTAAGGTTGAAATAAAAAAGAATTGAAATGGCATAATATTTATTTCAAATATATTTTAATGGTTTTTGCTTACATCACTAGGTCATAACAGAACTTTCACAATGAAGCCAATTCGTAAATTACCTTAGGGTAAATACTGGCTTCTTTCGTTTAGCATGGTCCAGTAGCCCAAATAAAACATTGGATAAAAAAATATATTTTCTTGCAAATTGCTGTCGCGCTCGGTTGCCATTTTGTTTAGTGCCAAAGTCATTTAAAAATTTATAACATAAAATAACTATTTATGGGTGGATTGTGTGAAAAATGATATGAATGACATGGGGCATTGGGGGTGGATGATAAGGTAAGACTAACTGTGCTGATCTCAGATAAACTGGAAACAGCACAGATGACAATTATTTAATAAATTACTAATCCTATTTTAATCATAATAATTAGTTTTGTCAGTTTCAATTATGTTTTGGATGACGTCACGTGGCTACTAATTTGACAAGGTTTGAGCACATTTGCAATTGGGGGGGGGCTGGTAAATCACAAGAAGTTTGCGGTAACCTGTTTTGCTTTAGATTATACCAACGTTTTTAACTAGACATCGTATTTGTTTCCAATGATTTTGATCTGCCAGTCTATATAGGATACATGAAATAAAGAAAGTGTAGTACTTTTTTCTCATACCTATGATTCCGAATAACCAGCAACATAGTGCTGCTTATTAAGATGTTTTATAATATGAGGGTAGATTCGAAAATAATTAAATATAAAAATAGAATAGTGGGTAGGGACACAGAAAAGATATGTTAATATTGGGTTGCGAAACACATTGAAAATATATCATCCTATATGTTTCGTTACATACTAGTTTGATTATGGGTCGAGATTTCAGATAACATATTATGATATAAAGGTTGAAACGGATGTCTTTCCGAATATTTACTGCATCCTCAACACCGAAAACTGATAGGAAGAAAAACGTAAATACAATTATAGTGATAAAAATTAATAGCATTCTGTTTGGACTAATCATGATTGTTTTAAAACACGAATTAATGCCTAAATAATAATATTCAACAGTTTTTAAAGAAACACAACACATCGAGAATTAAACTTAGATGAAGCTAAAAACAATATAATAAATAATGGACCTACCAAGACAGCCTTGGTTTGGAAGATAAATGACCGCTATACGTTCTGTCGACTGCATACAATATGAATTTCATATTGAGAAACAACACAACTTACACCCTAGGTTTAGAATATAATTATTTTGTAACAAGTTTTACACTAAAACTCGCCTATAATCTCTGAATGAGCAAGAGACCTTACAATAGGCGCATGCATAGATCTATAAGACTAAATAAACAACGGTATTGAAAAAAACAGGTAATAATTAACTATCTCAATTCTACACAATTATATCTCTGCCTGTGTTATTCGAAGGTGGTTGTGGTTTTTAATTATGTAAGCTGATTGCAGTTGCTTTCGTCTACCTGTCTCTCTCACTGATAGCATATATAAGAATAAGAATAATAGCATAGTGTGAGAGTGACGGATAGACCAAAGAAAAATTAATCGGCTTACATAATACTGACTTTGGCTCTTAACTGCAATTGCACAGAATCCTAATATCATGTTAATTGATAATGTAACTTTGCAAATTCCAATAAAACGGGAGGCCTTGTCATTGCGATTATAATATCACAGCTACGACAACAATTCACCATACATGCAAGCAAGTAGATTTTATTACATTTTTTTTTTGGTCCTACGAGCCGGATCACTGCGTCCATTTTCAATACCGTTGTTTATTGGAGCCAGTGAAACAATGACTACAGAGTTAACTATCGACGCGTTCGCTTAGGAGGGGGCATGATGTCAGAATCGTCGTGGAATCTATGGTTGTCGATGAAATCCAATAGGATCTCATTGGTCACGGGCTCTCTTATGCTGCTACACACCGCTGAAAATTTAGAAAAATATTGTTTGCAAATGCTATTATTACAACAACTTAATTATAATATTAATTACTTTTTATTTTCCGTAAAGTTAAAATCAACAACATTTTAAGTATTCGATTTTAATTTTAACATTATATAAATGTTAGAAAAATTAGTACAACCTAACCTAACCTTTCTAACCCCAAATTCTTTGTAACATTTTAAGTCATAATTTAGGAGCTTTACCCCCGAAATCAGAAACGCTACCTACTCAAAGTTTGAGACCTGCTTAACATTTAATTATTGTCAAAACTGACGTTGTTCCTTACAAATTCTGACAGGTACTGTCCATTTAACTTGATAAGCAGTCCCCAAAATTTGAGTAGTGTATCTGTAATCGGGGGATATTCTAGTTAAATAATAATACATATACATACATAAATCACGCCTAGTTATCCCCGCAGGGTGAGGTGAATTATTAACACCCACTTTTTGTCAATTAAGTTAGGTCCCATGTAATAGGTGATCAGCACATTTCCATCTATTGGACACGTAAAGCGCTGTAGTATAAGAACGCTGCTGTCCATTACTCTAAGTAAAGACAGGGATGAGTAAATTACTCATAGCTGTCTTTACCTTGGTTGGAGATTGGGTGTAGTGACATTTGTTTTCTGCTGTCACCATACGGTATTATAAGATAATAATTTGTCGTAACTTCTAAATCTAAGAGATTCTATATAAATACATTCCATACTCACCCATAGCAGTATTGTAGCTGTTCGGATACGATTTGTCAGTTCGCTCTCTCATGAACACCCATTGATTATTCTCAAAAGTGCACTCTATTATCTTGTTGTTGAGGTGTTTTATGTCCTTTGTTACCTTCATCGAAGCGAATGGAGTGGATAACTGACCCACAAATAGTTGTCCAATCTTCATGGCCAGCATACTGTTTAAGTAATGGTTCTTTGGTTAGTTATAGTTTGAGGATTATACCAGGAGACTTTTTGGACACTGCAAAAATTTTTGGATTTCGTTCAGACCATCAAACTAACAAATTTCACCATGGGAGCAATTGTATGAAACAGCTGTTATTTTTTCATGAATTTGGAATTGCTCCTATAGTGAAATTTGTTCAGTTTGATGGTCTGAACGAAATCTAAAAAATTTTGCAGGGTTCAAAAAGTCTCCTGGTATTATGTTACAGTCAAAACCACTTTTGACTGATTTCAGGTAAACCTGATTTTGACTAAGGCTAAGGCATAATACTCAAATCGACAGAGAGAGAGGAAATATATTTATCTTCTCAAGTTCCTCCGTACTTCAGAAGGTATGTCTTGACTGCATCTGCAGTTGGGAATGCAATATCGTTCTCGCGAGATCTCGGCCTTTTTTAGCGAGATTGATTTCGGACGAGCGATTAGCTAAGAGTTTTGACGTTAACATATACACTGTATTTTTTATAACTACAGAGCTTGAGAGATACACCAATAAGCACCAATAAGCACCTTGGGGCACCCCAATAAGCACCTTGGGGCACTCGAATGGTGAAGGGCATACTACTAACAACCGCTGTATCTAACACCTAAGCACTTGAGTAGTATGGACTAGAATGTTGACATCCCAATCACTTTGTCCAATCCTTGATCTCTAGACATGGTATTTTCCGTCTCTTTTCTATACTTTCATTGATCACTATACAGCACCTTTCCAGAATCAAAAGGATGTGGATGGCTTGATGACGTCTGACCGATATGAATGGAAGAGGTGACATACTGCGCCTACCCCAGATAGACTGGGAACAGTAGGGCAGGGAGAAGAACATACATACATACATAAATCACGCCTATATCCCCGAAGGGGTAGGCAGAGGTGAACTAGCATCCACGTTTCGCCAACTATGGCAGGTCCCATGTAATAGGTGGCGAGCCTATTGCCATTTATCGGGCACAAAAGTCGCAGTACATTGCTAGGTGGTATAAGAGGGAACGCTGCTGCCCATTCCTCATCACTGATTTATCCTTAGTCGCTTTGTACGACACCCACGTGAGAGACTTGGTGTGGTGACAATTGTATTCGACTCTGCCGTCACCACCCGGGGAAGAAGACACCTAATATGTATATTTTTACGCCTTCAGTGACTTGTATTGATTGCCTGTACATACCCCTGTCCTTGCTCGGTGACGATTTTCAGCTTGAAATCGACACTGTTCATGTTACTCGGCTTCCACTTCAAGACGTCCTCGCATGGGCCCGTCACGTACGGCTACGGAAACACCAATAATAATTACAATTATTACAAATGTATATTGTGTGCTGTGTGGTGACGGCAGAGTAGAATACAACAGGGATGATGACACTAACAAAGAATCAGTGAAACTATGATTTATATTATAATAATTTAGGATAAGGACATTCGTTAATAGTCACTTGTATTAGTTAGATTGTACTTTTGATAGATATTTATTTTATAAAAATGAAAACTCAAAACTTAGCAATCCGCCATATTTGCTAAAACGCCGCGTGACGTCAATATTTCGCTATCTCGATTTTGACATTTTATTTGCCAATCAAAATCACTAGTTTAATAGAGAAACTGTCATTTTACGAGATAGTGACGTCACTCAGACGCCATTGCTGTTTTGGCGGAAATTTTAAATTGCATTATTCAGAACATGTTTTTTTCTATCAAAATCGAAAGTTTTTACAAAAATATTTTTTTTTATAATTTTTATAATTTATTTCGGGTAAAGTAGACCCCTAAAATTACCATGGTGTAGTTTTTCAAAATTAGTCATCATGCCTATTGTCACCACTACCGCGCGGGTGCCGTAGGCACAAGGCGAGTAAAACTAATGTTAAATAAATGTAATTTAACATTACCACGAAAAAAAAATGTTAGAAAATATTTCGAAGAAAAATAGGTCTGGAAAGTTTCGAAAAATTATTATTGTCAACCTGAAAGTCCGGTGGCCATTCTATTCGAAAGAATAGGAAACAAATGTATGAAACTGACGTATTACAGCGAAAACAAAACGTCAGACCACCGAAAAACGATATGGTACAGCCATTTATCGCTTTGAAATGTTAAAAATATTGCGTTTTGACAGTTCAAAGAGATAAATGGCTTTATTCGTGTTTCGGTGATCATACTAGCCGGGCTGCGGGATAGCACGGGGACGTTGACAAGTCTCTCTCCACCACTTGACATTGTTTTGTCTCGAGATTTAGTGGAAGTTAGAGCGAGAGGAAAAGATTTTCTCTCCCCCGAATGAGATGTGTCCACGTCCCGTGCTACGGGGACTGTAGGCCTATTCCCTAACTTTTTTTGACAGTTGAAAGTGATGATCACTGAACTATTTACTAATACATTGCTGTTATCACAGGACAAGTGTCACAATAGCATTATAGTCAAGTAGTAATGGATAAGTAAATAGTTCGGTGATCATCACTTTCAACTGTCAAAAAAAGTTAGTTGGCCTAGCGGTGTATGATATAATTTTTAATATTTCTTATGCAGTACTCACCTCTTTGGAGGGCTGAAATATGAGCCCGTCCGGCTCGTGCGACAAGGACTTTGCGAACTTTTCACCGAGCAGCTGGCGAGCCGTCGTCAACTCCCAGAACTGCTTTAACCTTACACTGAACGGTTCCTTTTCCCTTATTATGCCCTTTTCCTTTGCGAGATTTCTGTAGAAAACGAAAAAAAAAAAAATAAGCTTCCCCAACGGATCATTCAACTCTTATTACTCTTCCTATACGAGGAATATACAGCGTGGCCCTAGATAAAGTGTAATCCTGCAAGGGGGTGAAACCAGATCATAAATTATCGAAAAAAAAATAAAAAATTATTGCAATTGTTCATAATTTATTAAGATATTTATGACTATATACGGACTCTATGTACAAAAAACTCGATTGTTAAGAAATTAGTGGTTCTATTTATAAAATAAAAACAATATTCATGTCAAATACTTTGTGTTCATGATAAAATAACAAATAACCCACAAAACACTGGATATCAGGTCAAAAATTATATTTTTTGTACAAAAAATGCACTTTTATTAGCAAATTTTTTCAATAAGACTTAAATTTCTTAAAAAAAGACTATATTACCATTTTATTTTATGAGTTATTATTATTATCAATCATATTAGGTTTCAAATTAAAAAAATCTAAGACTATTATCCTAAATAACAACCTGGATACACATTTTAAAAGTTGACTATTATTATTAAAAACGACTATGATTAGTCACGTAATAGACCCTTTTTTTCTATTGTTGTCGCTAGGCTTGTTCTGTATTTTGCCCAATAGAGATAAAGTTTTACACTCCTCATGCTCATAAACTTTTGTGCCTGATAAATGGCAATAGGCTCGCCTCACCATGGGACTTGACATAGTTGGCGAAACGTGGGTGCTAGTTCACCTCTGCCTACCCTCTCGGAGATATAGGCGTGATTTATGTATGTATGTATGCTCATAAAATGTCACTTTACTTCCTGCACAGCGGGAGTAAAATTCAATTTTACTGCCCCCGTAGCACGGGACGTGGACATCATTCGGATGAAAGATACATACATACATAAATCACGCCTATATTTCCGAAAGGGTAGGCAGAGGTGAACGTAAACTGTATGGTGGAATTAAAGGTGATGGAAATGAACATGCTGAGACAGATGAATGGAGAGTGTGAGACAGATGACAACATTCCAATGCATACTGCTCAAGATTTTGTCTTAGGTTTTACAGCCGGCCTGTCCGACACCAAACCTCTTAGGGATATGGATACTAAATTACGAAGGACACACTTACCTAGGATTAACTATTTCGTTTTCTATGCAACCTAATCTAACTGGGTAGAACGCCATTTTACCCACATCCTGACCTTCGAACTTTATTATGTCGTAACATAAATACCTGGGCAACTCTTCGTTGCCAACTTTGTCTATGACCATTTCCTGAAAAAGTGAAAACAAAATTATAAAACATAGATACATACATAATTCACGCCTATATCCCCGAAGGGGTAGGCAGAGGTGAACTAGCACCCACGCTTCGCCAATTATGCTATGTCCCATGTAATAGGTGGCTAGGTGGTAGTTATAAGAGGAACGCTGCTGCCCATTCCTAAACACTGATTAATCCTTAGTCGCCTTGTACGACACCCACGGGAAGGATTTGGGGTGGTGACAATTGTATTCTACTCTGCCGTCACCACACGGCACATAAAACAGTAATAGTAAATTAAAATAAAATTCTGGTTTGAAAAGTTAAAAAAATTATAGTCTTAATGGGGGAATCGATCCCACATCCTCTACAATCCGGGCGGGTTGCCTGATTATTATTATTTCTCGCACTTTTTCTAACCACAGTTTTTTTTGTAATATTTTTTCTAACATATTGACTATTTAACTAAGAATTTCGACACAATATTTTGGTTTCTGGCACTGGTAAAACTTACACCGTCCAAAAGAGTATTTTCAAGATGCCTTCTCAGATCTTTTCTGTGTGGGAACGTTATACCATTTACTTTGAATACGCAGTTGTCTCTGTCTAACATGTATACCTCGTTTTTTCCGTCTATTAGCATCATGTACCTGCAAAAAGAAAGATTTGTTTAAATCTAGATGAACAATAATTTATATAAGTAAAATTTAATTTTGATACATCATCATGAGCATGAGCCTGCCCTTATCCCATCCTATTTGGGGTGGGCGCAGTATGTCCTCTTTGTCCACTCGTCATCTTCTCATCCAGACCAATCACCTTAACAATCTTCTCACACAATCCATCCATCGATGTATAATAAAAATACACAAATAACATACCTAACTCCGTCAGCCTTCCACGAGACTCTATACGGTTTCTGATGTAGCTTTTTCAAATTTGCCATATCCATTGACACTGGCTGAGAGCCGGGGAACCCAGTGCTTTTCCACTTGCAAAACTCCTGAGTTTTCCTCTGCACTTCACTGAGTCGGGGTTGAGTATCAAACGGTTCCACATTCTGGATTCCGGGCATGAATGTGGCCTTTTTGTGAGTGGTCTCACGCCTACCTTTACCTTTGGGTCTATTTCTACAAAATAACAATCACTTGAGTCAAGGAAATAATTTACAAAACAAAGAATGTCACTGAACATCAGATTGCAAGTATTTGCATTTAAAATGTGACCAAGCGCCAAGGGCGGATCCAGGGGGTGGGTCATGGGGGTCATCCCCCCCCCCTCTGGCCAGGACCTAGGTGGACCACTAATTAAAATTGTTAAACATAATATTTTATATAGGTAGCTATTTTTTGTCACAATATAGATTTTATTTCAGTTCTTGTGACCATGACTACGTGACCCACCGGCACCAAATCTGGGGACCCCCCTGGCGCCAAAGCTGCATACGCCCTTGCCTGACGCTTTCTTTTATATCGCCCGAGGTAACTAACCCGAAGTAACAATCCAGGAAATGGGCGGAAAAGTACACTGGACATTTCCTGGCCAGAGGGTGACATAAAAGTTTGGTCTCAATTTATCTATGTTTTTGTGTTATTTTTTTTTATAGTATTTTAAATACATATATAATAATAATTTTAATATAAAGTCAATATCTTTATCAGTGTTCAATATTCACATTTAAAATAACTTACAATTGTCCTATTTGTATTAAATATTTTATTTCTTATAATATGTAAAATATATTATGCTTCTTACCCAGAGGAGCCTTGTGATGAATTACGCTGTGAATTGCTCGGTTTATTGTCATCATCATCATAGTCAATTTCGTCACCCTCTAAAAATATGAAAGCCGATAATGTATTGAGAAACATAATGTTTTGTGATATAAATTAGAAAAAGGAAGCTTTTATTAATTTATTTTATTATTTTTATTTCAAAAGTTTTCCATTAATAAAAAAGACTTATGAGAATTTCGACTGTAGAAACACAGTGTAGCTGTTTCCTACTATACTATTAAGTTCTAGTTCTCATCACAGTTGAGTTAAATTTTGAATGGAATTAAAGAGAAATAAATACCAAATAAACTTTACCATTACACCAATCTGGCCTTGGTGGAGCTTCTGGAGTAAATTCTGCATCATCATATTTTCTATAAAGTTCTTCCAAATAATCTTGTTTGTAGATTCCTGGTGGCCTGTCAGTAATGAAATAGAAAGTAAATATAATACCTGCATATTATTACCTTTTTGAGATACAAGAAGGTCAAAATGTCATGAGATGGCAAGTATGGACTATAATACATACAGCCAAATACCCGACTGTGTAAGACTTGATATTACCTTGGATATTAACTTTTTTTTATTTCATAGTATTTTATCTAAATATTCCTAATTAAATAAAAATACAAACAACTATAACAATCTTTGCCTCTACCAGGATTCGAACCAGGAAACCTTTTGGCGATCCAGCAAACTGCCAGTTTATGGTATGGTTGTTAGGACAAAACTTATATGTAATTATAAAACAAATTTATAAAAAACAATCATATAGCATTAATACATCTTACCTTAATCTAGCAAATTCACTTAATGCTGCTTCCACACTACAGTCCAGTTGTTCCACCATGTACGAGACTAATAAGAAGCCTGTCCTGTTAAACCCATGTGTGCAATGTATACCAATCATTTCCAATGGATTTTGGCGTATAAAATGGCTAACTAACTTGATAAATAATCTGTAAAAAAAATTATATTATTATTGCAGAAATGAAGACTAACTAAGTATAAAATTAGTCAGTCAAAAAACTTTTACAACCAACAGACATATAACTTGAAATAAAAGTCTCTAAATATTAAAGCTTTTTTAGGATTTAAAACCAAAATTAGAAGGCCTTTTTTATTATATTGATTTGACTTAGAATCAAAACGGTTTGAATTAAAAGGGACTCGTTAAAAGAAATCCAAGCTATAACTAGAAAAGACATCAAAATGTCATACTCTGTTTGGTCAGCGGATGGTGTTTCCCCATGCCCTTTACATTGAAGCTTCACATACTTGCAGTCCATATCTTCAATCTCTTTTTTATCGTAAAATCTAGTGGTATTTGTGAGATCAATCCATAGGCCTAACCTAACCTGTAAAAATGCAACATTTTTATTAGCAACATCATGAACACCAGCCCTTTAACCCCCAGTAGGGATCAAGCAGAATATGGTGAGAATTGACTGTACTTAACCACACTGTGTAGTGAGGGTTAGCGAATATTAATAACAATAAGATAAGATGAGACCAACACCTTAATGTGCATTTTGGAGTATGGAGTAACTAACTGCCGCACTCAGAGACGTCAAATAATGTTAATGAATACTTAACGTCAAAAAATGACAATTCAAAACTAGTTGCTATTCATGCCGGGTCTATGGTCTTGATATGAATGAAAATTTTTAACATTAAATACTCATTAAAGTTAATTGACGTCTCTGAGTGCGGCAGTCTCTCAACATTATATTGCATACATACATACATAAATCACACCTATATCCCGAAGGGGTAGGCAGAGGTGAACTAGCACCCACGTTTCGCCAATTATGTTAGGTCCCATGTAATAGGTGGCAAGCCTATTACCATTTATCAGGCACTAAAGTCGCAGTACATTGATTTTGCTAGGTGGTATAAGAGGAACGCTGCTGCCCATTTCTCATCGATTTATCCTTAGTTGCCTTGTACGACACCCACGGGAGGGATTTGGGGTGGTGACAATTATTGTATTCTACTCTGCCATCACCACACAGCACATTATTTTGATCTAACAAAAAAGAGGTCAGAAAATTTTTGGCAATGCTGCAAGGCAAGAATGTTCAAAAACTGTCATTCTGACCCTTTTAATTTATAATAATATTTTTGGACAACCGTCCAACAAATTGCAGAATATTATTTAACAAGAAATAGTAAATCTGAATGTAATGTAATTAATTTTTTGGCGTTTAAAGCAAGCTTTGTGCTTTTCCAATGTTTATAGCAATCGGGGTATTAGCATCCTAATATCAATTTAAATAGTTCACAAATCTGGAACAAACAGAGACAGCTGACGAAAGCAAAATAAAGACATACTGACCCGTATAGTTTTCATATAGTCAAACAACATAGACGGCGTGAAACGATTTTCCTCGGGCACTTTATCATTGAACTGTGATCCTAAAGGCGTTTTGAAAGCCAAAAATTTCCCGGCCATTAATCCAGTAGCTTTCCTTGGGCATTTTAACCAGCGATAAGGAATCGGGCCTGGGTCTCTATGTGACATGGTCGGACGAGAGTACAATATCAATTACACGCAATAAAAATAGGTACTGATAATTTGGAAACGATGAAATTTTAAATGTCTTTTTAATTTCTTCTGTCAATTTCACAAAATACGAAAATATTTGTCATGTCACTAAACTTATAACAAATTGCAGTGTGTTTTGTTGGTTGTCTGCCAGAATGCCAGCCAAGCACAGATAAAAAATTTAGTACACTGACGTGACATGACAATGACATTTTTTTGAGGGTTTTTGGCTTGGTTGCCAAGATCTTTTAGCCAACTCTATTTGCAAATGTCTTATAATCGTTCATATAATATGACACGAAATACAAAATTTTACTCATAAATAATTTATACCGATGAAAAAGTTCCTCAAACATTCTTGTCACGACTTTATAGACAAAATGTATATGACATTTCGTTTTTTAAAATTGATGTTATTTTAATGATCTTTTTAAAATAAATTGAAATCCTTCTTAAACTTAATTCTAAAACGTATTTTACTTTGAAATTAATTTCAAACATTTCCGATAAAATATTTTTATTTTCGACACAGGAAACGGAAAAAAAAAATTTTGACAAGTGATCTTTTTATTTTTCATGTCAAGAGTGATTTTGCCATTCTTTGAATTTGAAAAGAAATAAAAAATATGGGTGTCTTCATTTTCGGTTTAATTTCATATAACATCATAATAAAGGTATGTTGAAAAAATGAAATGTTGTCAATTATAAATTTAGTTTGTCTGAACGTGTTCAAATTATTTTTGGCTGTTTACAATAGTAGCAACCAATGAATACAAATAACATTCTTTTGTTTCTCTTACACCTACGACATTAGTAAGAGATGCATATATATTTTTCTTCATGTTGGTAGATAGGCATTTCGTATTTGCCAAGAGCCTGCCATTTTGTAAGATACAAGGGAGATAAAAAATAGTTTTATGGTGTTAAAACTCTACAAAAACTTAGTTGCCATTTGTGTTAGGGCCCAAAACAAATGTTTAAATGGACGCATCGTCCATTATAACTCAGGTGTCACGGGATGACGAGCAATTAAACAATTATGGATCCGACAGAGGTAAATCTAAACCAAATTACACCTGTTACCTACTAGCATCAAATTAGAGCGTATAGTGTTACCTCCTCTTGATTAGTAAATATTTGTTGTTTGTGATAATCTTTGAATCGGTGGATTCTATTGAACGTTTTACATACTAATACGTTGCATTGTATTACACCTCGAGGTAAACAGTTGGATCGTGTGAGCGTGATAACATTCCTAGTGGCAACCTTGAAAGCTTGTCTTTCCTTACACGAGTCCCACATGAATTTTATTTCCTGTGTATGTTGTCTGTGTCATGTTTACATGTGGAATGCTTGTTCTAGGATCATCCCCTGGTGGGCAACATAATGACGGAGATGGGACTCCTGTCTCGGGATCAACTCCCTTGGGAAATAAGAAGTCTGGTGGCAGTGGAGGATTTTTACGATCTTTATTGTGTTGCTGGCGTGGAGGCCGCGGCAAGGGCCCTCCCGGTGGAAATGGAACCAACAGCATTGATGGCAGGGCCTCACCACCTTTGCTGGTCATGGCAGACCATGCACCCAGACCGTTATTGCCACCAGTGAGACATCAGGACCTCCATAAAAAGTGTATGGTGATAGATTTGGATGAAACATTAGTGCACAGTTCTTTTAAGGTAAGTTTATTTATTATGTTGTTATTTTACACATAAGTAATAAATAATGATTAGTAGGCTCATATATATTATTCATCATCAGTTTCATAATTTTTAGAGAGTAGTCTTGTAGAAAGTTTTAATAAAATCAATACTCTGGGAATCGGAGATTATCCCACAAATAGAACAGAAACGCTGCTCAAAGTATTGTCAAAATTGACATTTTTCCATACAAATTCTGGCAGGTATTTCTACTTAACTTTATAAGCAGTGCTCAAAATTTGAATAGAGTTTCTGTATTCGGGAGTATAAAACTTAGTAAGTATATTTTCATTAAGTTATAACTTCTCCATGCAAGCTTAGTGGAAGGAGAATATTAACAAAAGTTAATTTAAAAATACTGGTTATATACAAGAATTAAACTTGTAATTCATATCACATTGGTTTATATCCCAGTCTATAATACTCTAGATTTGTTGAGCCATCCCTTGATGATCAGTTGAAAATATCCTGTAAAAGTTATGAAAATTATTCATTGAAAAGAGCTTTTCTTGATAAAAATCTTAACATTAGGTAAATGTATTGTATTTAAACATAAATAGAATTAATCATATCAATCTAATTATAGGATGTAATCTGTATCCCGTGTATCTTATATTGACCTATATTAGAGATAAAAATATTAGTGCTGATAGCTATTATTGAATATAAGTAGTTTCTTCTAAAAAGAATGCAAAGATAGCTACTCCTTTAGCTCTTTGGGAGATAATACTTTATATTATGACATATTCTGATAAGATGTGTTATCACAATTTACAATTTACTTGAAAAGCTATATTTAATCAATGTTTGGGAAACTGATGTCAAAAATTATTATGTTGATAATAATATGTTTATATAGTATAGTTGTGTAAATAAAACACCCAACATATTTAATTTTTTACCCACATACATACATACATCACGCCTTCTCCCACAGGTAGAGATCAATCCCTTCATGCATGCCCGTCGGTTTCGGGTACTCTTGACCTGGACCTTTTTTAATAAGCCCATGAAGGGTGCACTGTGCACCCCTGAATAAAAAAAATATTTTTTTATTTTATTTAAAACAGTTCAGTTTAATAAACAAAACCCTGATAATGCTTTTACTAAAGTAACAATAATACTTTTTTCCTCTATAAGAAATCTTGCAGAGAATTGACAAGTATTTATTACATAACTATAAGACAATGTTAAATAATATTTCTACCTATTAAAATTCTGTTTGCGCTAAAACTAAACTTATATTACAGTTAAAGTGATTACATCTATTAGTGTAATCATGCAGAAGCTATAATCTATTGTCTTGAGTGAATCATGTAGTAGTTAACAATGGGAATTAACAATTATATCTGTCACTTCAAGTGACTGCATGCTACATGATGGTTGTAGATAATCTTAGTAAGACTTATAATTATGTGAATATTCAGAGAGAATTTTTTTTGATGCTAATTACTTTGAATTACTTTTAATAGATCAATCAACATTAGACTATAACAACTAGGTTTTTTAATGCACGAAGTTTGTTCCTTCTGTTGAGAAATATTTTTGATAATGATTAATTTGTTTGATATTTGTGTGATTTTTAAGGAAGTAATTTAAAGGAAAATAATTTAAAGGAAAGTAAGAAACTACATACTCGAAAATTTACCTAACAGGTCTTTTAAATGTTCCTATACTGTGGGCATAAATATCTATACAAATATCATTTAAAATATTAATATGACTTTACCAGGACGATAATAAAATGGTGCTATTAGCATATTTAGTGAATACAACTATGAACCCATCTAGTCTAGTGATTTTAAAGCAACTACATATTTGTAAAGTCGCTACAAACATTGCAGATAAAAAATTGCCAAACTAAATGTTTGCTTTCAGATAATGTAGTTTGTTGTTAAATGAGACTTTAATTCTGTGCAGAATTTTAAGCAGGTGTTTAAAAAGAATTTTGAACTAGACGCAGGACTGTCATTTATTAATTCCTGTTGGAATTTTCTGCAAGTTACCATGTAAATGAAACCCTATTTATTGTGCCACTTAAATTTAATACCTCATGAGTTTTGTTAGCATCCTTTACTCCATTCGCCCATGTTTGTTACATATTATCTAAAGTAAGATTTTGTTTGTTTACTAATTAGAAAAGTAGAGGTTATTAAGAAGATTTGTATTATACTGTATATTTAATGACACACAAATAGGTCTCCAAAAATGCAAAATATTTTATTGCTACTATATTTTTTCCACTATCGCAATTAATAATAATAATGGGAGCTACAAAAATAAATTGTCGTCGAAATAAATTGAGGTGCTGGAACCTATGAGCCTCCTAGTCCTACACTAGCGTTTGTCCAACGCAGACTCCGCGCCGCAAAAACGCAACGCACGCGTCGTGTTGTCGCGGGTCTCAACTAGGGCACATGAAATGTGTGTAGGGTTGTCATCTATCCGCCTTTTTTAGACCAAATATTCTATAATTCTAATGTCCGGCCTGTACAGCTTTAGTTATGCTTTTTGTTAATGTAACGTGACTAAAATTAGGAAGGTACGTACGTCCGGCTATTAGTGCAAAATGTCCGGCCTAATGCAGCGCACAAAGTCGGGCTTTATTATTTTAGAAGATGGCATCTCTACCTAACCTACATGCGTTACTTCTGCGCCGCGCTAAAGTAGCAATTTACTGCAGAGAAAACGCCGAGACAACGTTACCTTGTCGCGGCGTCTGTGCTTGCACATATCGAACGCCTACGCTGGACAAACGCTAGTTTGAAGGGGTTTGCATTGCCAAATACTCTAAAGTTTCTCTATCATCGTTCAAGTGTAATACGTATAGAATATCATCCACCAAACGTACAAAGATTTTGGTGGTTAGAAAAAGAATTTCGAAAAATTATGATCTTGAGGCGGGAATCGAACCCGCGTCCGCTGCTATCCGGGCAGGTGCCTGACCGCTCGGCCACCCAAGACACTAATCTTCTAACCTTTACACTTCACGTTGTAAGCCAACGGGTACCCTCGCAATGTAGAACCACCAAACGCTTTGAAATCAGTAACTGCCCCTTAACTTTCAGAAAAACTTGAAGTAATTAGTTAGGTAGGTACATGAATGTCGAAGAAATTAGGCGTTAGCGTCGCTCGCGGCTCAACTTTTTGTGTTAATTACACGGCAACACGCACCGCAAAAGTTAGTTACATTCCGTTGTTAAAAATATTATTATTTGGAGAAAAAAAGATCTCAAGCTCTCTAGGTAGATTGTTGTTGGATCGTTGGATAATAATGTATTCGTCGAAAGCCGTGAGATATTTTTCCCTACCCGAGAGACTGGTTCCTCTTTTCAGTATGAGAACTAGAGCGTGAGGTGTACAAGCGAATAATTTAGCTCAGCTTAGGGCTTCTCGGCTTGCAGCAAACAGGAAATACACGATTGGGTCAATAATATAAGTAATACGGGACCGAAATTCTTAGAAAATGATTTGGTTTCACCGTAATGAAGTGCGGAAGCTTTGTTGTTTAGAACAGTAACTATATCCCATCATAAGCTTGTTTTGTAACGAAATAAAATTAAACAGAATTATTATACTCGTCTCTAATGTCAATAGTGAACTAATCATGGTTTTTATTTGTTGAACATTTTTAAGAAGGTATTATTATTCATATCGCCGTGTGGTGACGGCAGAGTAGAATACAATTGTCACCACCCCAAATCTCTCCCGTGGGTGTCGTACAAGGCGACTAAGGATAAATCAATGATGAGGAATGGGCAGCAGCGTTCCTCTAATACCACCTAGCAATAGCAATGTACTGCGACTTTTGTGCCCGATGTATGTGGCAATGGGCTCGCCACCTATTACATGGGACCTTTTTTTTTTTTTTTTTTCCGACTGAAAATGTTTTATACATACCCCGGCTCGGGTGGGGCCCTACCGGGGTTATGTAGGAATCTCCCAACTAGTCTGGGCCTACCCACTAAAAACAGTCGTGTTCCGCTATCCCGCTTTGGACCGGCTAGGTGGGAACGCTCATCGCATACTACCACCATGTGCCGGTCAGCAGGTCTGCCTTTTCAGGCTCCTCGGGGGAGGAAGGAAGTGTCCGCGGAATGACTAAGATACTTCCCTAACGCTGGGGCTTTAAGTGGCAAGTGACGGAGCCCCACTCCATCACCTGCCGCCCCTGCTACGGCGGTTGCATTTGGCGCGCGTATTGGCGCCGCCTCCGGCCGAGTCTATGTCGGCGGGTTGGGGCCGCGTTCGGGTCTCGTTCGCGGGCCCTCTCCGCAGCCTCCTTCTGCTCCAACACGTCCTCGCAGAATGAGGCTACCGCCATCCATGCCATCTCGCTGCCAGCCATCGCCCTTATAACGGCCGGTATTGAGAGGTCTCCTCCTATACGCGCGGAAAGGACACTGCGCTGGGCCGCCCAAGCTGGGCAGGACTGCAGCGTGTGCTGCGCAGTGTCTACGTCGCTGCTACAGTGATGACAACGTGTGCTCTCTTCGCGTCTGGCGACTGTAGCCAGGTACTTGCCGAAGCAACCGTGCCCCGACAGTACTTGAGTCAACCGGAAGCTGAGCACCCCGTGTTTTCGTCCAAGCCATGCCTCGAGGTTAGGCAGGATACCCTCGATGGTCCACTTACCAGCGACGGGAACCTCCATCCGTCGTTGCCATTCTCGAATAGAGTTGCGCTGGGCTCTCTCCCTCCAACGTCTGATCATGTCAGGTGGTGGTCTGACCCCTTCTTCGCGTGCCTCTGCGCATCGAATGTACACGAAGGACAGCGCCTTGGCGTCCAAGTTCCACGGGGGGGTACCGGCCAGTGCGCATGCGGCATCTCCCGATATCGTGCGATACCCTCGTATAGCCCTGATGGCTATTACCCTTTGGGCTCTCCTCATTAGCGAGGCATTGTCGGGTGTGAGCGAATCTGCCCAAACTGGCGATCCATAGAGGGCCATTGATCTGACTACCCCAGTGTATAAACGACGACAAGATCCACTGGGGCCTCCTAAGTTGGGTAGGAGTCTGCTGAGGGCTGCCGCTGTTTTGACGAGCTTCGGACTGAGCCGCTGAAAGTGCTCGTTAAAAGACCAGCGGGCGTCTAGTGTTAGGCCCAGGTAGCGCATGTGCGCTCCGACGTCAATACGCACGTTTTCCACCATGAGGTGTGCGTCTCTGGGAGGTCTTCTGCGGGGCCCATGGAAAAAGATGGCCTCGGTTTTGTTGAGGGCCACTTTAAGACCCAAGCATTTAATACGCCCCACCGTGAGTGTGGTGCCCACCGTGGCGAGGCGTGTTGCTTCCTCGTAACTGTCGCCGGACGCTAGGACGAGTGTGTCATC
The DNA here is from genome assembly GCA_963931975.1 of Cataclysta lemnata. Taxonomy (NCBI): domain Eukaryota; kingdom Metazoa; phylum Arthropoda; class Insecta; order Lepidoptera; family Crambidae; genus Cataclysta; species Cataclysta lemnata. The sequence goes on along the minus strand of OZ008341.1, from coordinate 15,446,163 downwards.
TGCATAGCAAATGACACGAAGCCCAGTCAAGAGCGCCCCGCGCAGGACCCAATTATAGCCAATGTTCCATAGGAGCGGCCCGAGGACCGACCCCTGTGGAACACCGCAAGCCATCTCTCTGCGGATGAGACGACGGCGTCGGTCAAAACACAGAACACTACGGTCCTGCAGGTAGTCGGCAATGAGCCGTTGCAGGTAAGAGGGCACTTTATGGTAGTGGAGTGCCTCCAAAATACAGTTGAAGGGCAAGGTGTTGAAGGCGTTCGAGATGTCGAGCGAAACGGCCAACACCACCTTGCCTCTCGTCGTAGCCTCATCCGCAAAGGCCTTCACTCGACGAATGGCGTCAATGGTCGAGCGGCCTTGGCGGAAGCCATACTGGCAGTCTGCCAGGTTAGGTCCAGTCGAATCCAGATGCTGGACAATGCGGTTGGATAAAACTCTCTCCAGGAGTTTACCTGCCTCGTCCAGCAGAACTATTGGCCGGTATGCTGACGGGGTGTCAGCCGGCTTCCCTGGCTTGTGGAGAAGGACAAGTCGTCCACTTTTCCACTTTTTGGGGAATCTACCCGACGTCAAACAAAGGTCAAAAATGCCACGAAGCCGATCCTCCAGGATAGTAAGTGACAGCCCCAGGAGCCGGCCGTGTATACCGTCCGGTCCAGGTGCCGTCTTTTTAGTCCGCAATTTGGTCAAAATCGCGTCCATCTCCCCGTCCGAGATCTGAGGGGGAGGGGTGTCGTCTGAGATTGAGTTTGCAGTAGTTGGGGCCATATTGGGGGCCACATGTTCCACCGGAAGTGGAAAAAGTGTGGCTATAATTGACCCCAAGAGCTGTGGGTCTAGGCTGTCTGTGACCGGGGGACCCTGGGAGCCCAATTTGCTCAACACACAGCGGTAGGGGCGCCCCCATGGGTCATCCTCGAGAGTCTCGATCCATCTCTCGCGGCTGGAAGCTTTAGCCTCATATATAGCGACTCGAAGGGCGTGACGGGCCTCTTTATAGGCCAAATAGAGACGCTCTTCGGTCTGTTCGTCCCTCCTATCAGGTCGGAGCCTACGGTGTCGCGTAAAGGCTCTCCTCCTCGCAATGCAGATGTTGCGCAAATGTACTAGGTCCTGCGACCACCAGTAGGTTTCCTGCTTGGGCGGACGGCGTAAAGTCCGGGGCATGGAAGCGTTCGATACGCGGGTCATGGCCTCACTGAAGCGGTTCGCTTCCGCATCCACATCAGATGTAAGTGGGGATGCTTGGTAGAAGCAGGCTTCTAGCAGTGTGGCCTCTTCGGCCAGGCTCTTATTGAGCTTGAAGAGGGACCACCTAGGGAATATCCGGGATGTGTCGTAGTCTAGTGTGTGGTTGTCAGATCCCTCTAGTCCCAATGAGATTTCAAAGGTGATGTACTGATGGTCTGACAACGTCTCGTCCTCTTCGCGGACATGCCAGGCACGAGCGCGTGTGGCCAGAGCAGGGGTAGCAAACGTAACGTCTACTATGGACCCCCCCCGTCGGCGCACGCACGTGTAGGCATTCCCGCGATTGAGCAGGATCAAACCAAGGGAAGCTGCCCAGTCCTCGACGACTGTGCCACGGGGATCCGTGACCGGAGAGCCCCAGGAGGAAGACTTTGCGTTTAAGTCGCCCAACACTATGGTTTGAAAAGGAGCAATTCTGTAAAAAGCCGCCCCGACGTTGGTTATATACGTCTCAAATTCTGACAGGGGCCGATTTGGGGAGAAGTAGGTGCCGATCAGAGCTATGTCTCCCCATTTCGCCACGACAAATCCATGGCCCCGCTCCAGGATGGTCAGAAGCGGGGACCGAGATGACGACGACCTCATTATTGTGACCGTCTGGTCCAAGTCAGAGACAAAGTTGGGATTGTCTTGGGGAGCAAAATAAGGCTCCGCAACTACCGCTAGGTCTATCAACCACTCCACGATGGCCTGCATGAAAAGATCCTGTGCAGCGAGGCAGTGGTTGATGTTGCCCTGGAGAATACGGAGATGGGTGTGTTGATCCATTACGGGTCCGTATTCATATTCTCCACAGGCAGGTTGATCGGCTCACCAGTTTTAGCACCTGGGGTCCGTGCAGGCGTTCTGTTACTTCTACGAGGGGGAGGAGCTTTGCAGCTCTTTCCCCTCATTATGTGGTCCGCCGGTTTCTTGGCGGCTGCACAGATAGGGCAATGCGGCGTGGCAGAACACGCTGACGCCATGTGGCCGGGTTTTAAGCACCGGAAACAAAGGGTGCTCCGATCCACCTCTGCCGTACATTTCTGCCGGGTGTGTCCCAGCTCTAAGCAGCGGAAACATTTCAGCTGCTTAGGTTCCAGGCTACTAACACGGGCTGAGCTCCATCCAACTAGGAGGCGACCCGCCTCCTGCAGTTTCTTCACCGCTTCCACCGGGCACTTAATAAGGGCTGTGCCCATGCCGTCACGGCCCCGTCGTATCTCTCCTACTGTGACGTGTGCGTATGCACAGCTGGTTTTGAGGACGATCGCGTCGATCACCTCCTGCTTTTCGACAGAGTCGTCTAGGCCCGTGACGCGCACCTCTGCGCATTTGGTGGGTCTAGACACTCTGATGTCTTCTGGTAAGATGGACCGTAGTTTATCAGCCAGAATGTCAGCCTTGGCTGCATTGATAGCTGCTGTCTCTCCATCCGCGATCTGCAAGACGCGTGCTCCTGTGGCCGCCTCTCGCATTTCGAAGGGTACCAGGCCAAGCTCTGAGATGTTGAGAGCTTGCTTGGCCTTCTTAATCACCTCCGAGTATGAATAGACACCCTGCTTCACAGCGTCGGGGTCTATGGTAACTACTACCGCTGCAGTGCGGGGGGTCCTCAATTTTGGCATCTTCTTTTTGGCGTTGCCCTGGGATGTGGGTTTGGCCTTGTGATTGGGTGCCGAAGAAGCCTTGTGGGTCTTCTGAGTCTTCGTTTTATTTTGATTGGCCCTGCTACAAACGAGAGTCCAACCGTTGTTGCCACTGGGTCCAGGTGTTGACTCCGGGATGGTGTCAGACCGAAGGGCTTGCGAGGAGGTAGGCGGTTTGTTCGCCTGTCCGGTCTTCTGTGCCCCTTTCCCAGGCCGGGCTGCTGGGGGGGCTGGTTTGGCTGCTTGAGGAGCTTTAGGTCTAGCCGGTTGTTTCGATCGGCGAGCGGTAGCCGGCCTCGATAAGTCGTCTGCTGTCACGTCCGCCTCTGTAACCGCGGGTGTTGTTTCCTCTATCCGCTCGAAAGCGAGTGGGGGCCGAAGTCTTTTAGCTGGTGGCAGGCGGTCCGCCAATCCCTCGATTCTGGCATTTATCATGTTGCCGAGAGACTGCCTCATCTCTCGGAACCGGGTCTCTATATAATCGGGCATTGTCACCGGCTGCACACTCTGCGCTGCTGGAGGGTCCATTGTGTCCCGCCACTCCCTCGTCCTGATCTCAACCCGGAGCTCGTTGAGCTCCTTGCGTACATCCAGGAGTTCACTCTGAAGACGTTTGTTGTCCGCGTGAACCCTTACGGTCTCGTCAGTGGTCCTGCTCTTAAGCATCCCATGTGCCTGCGTCGTAATATTTACAACGGCGTCGTTCAGAATTTTCTGAAATCTGCCGCTGAGATTTTTGGATCTTTTGGAGACGTATTGGACGCGCTCCAACTCTGCTTGCATCGTCTCGAACATTTGGACGACCAGCGGTCCCTCGTCGTCCACATAGGAAATCATCTCCGAGTGCCTCGAGCCCGCGCTATCAGAACGCAAACTACGTCTCGGGAGGTTCTGCTCCAAAAGCTCCTTGTCGGCAAGGGCTTCGGCTTGTGCTTTTTCGGCCAACGCCAAGTCTCTCTTGGCGGCTGTCATGCCAACATGCTCGCCGGTTGTAGGCGGCCGACCTCTCCTTCTTGTCGCCTTTTTCCTCGGTGCAGTGTGGCTGCTGGAACAGCTGTCCCATCTGGCTTCTGCGTCACTTCCTCGGCGCTTGCGACTGCGCGAGGTGATTGTGTCCGAACTATGGTCCGAGTCCGCATCCAAGTGTGACAGAACCACCTCCATGTCGTTCTCCGCTACTTCTCTCAGAAATGTAGATCCTTGGTTTTTGCCTGAGTTGTCCGCTGTAACGTGTGCGCCCTCTGCGCTTTTGTCCGCGCCCACTGCGCCTCGACCCGCGCCCACTGCGCCACGTCCCGCGCCCACTGCGCCTCGTCCCGCGCCCACTGCGCCTCGTCCCGCGCCTGCGTCTTTGGGGGTTTTAAATGAATAATCCATAAATATCCCACGAGCACATAGGAATTATATAGTCCACCCGGGCAGAGCCTTAGTACCCGAGTAACCCTATATACGCCCTCCGGTTCGGGTTGCCGGAGGGGATGGCGCTAACTGGTGGGCCTCACGGCGCCCACCACCTTCAGGCGCCTCTCTGCCACGTTCTCCAACAGAGAGGCTTCACCGGTTTTTTATTGTGGTTGTCTCCACTTGGTGCGCCCAGTTAAGGGAACACCCTTACGTTGCCGACAGCCGCTAGACATGTTCAACGTTAAGCCGAAGCTCACTGCACAAAATCAACGCAAGTCGCCCGGCAGGGGCCCTAAAAGAGGACCTAGTCGACCACTACACTCGTAGCAGTCAACCCTGCCGCGCCGCGAGCATACCCACTCGCTATCCTACGCCCGAAGGCCTCCAAATCCCTGAGAGGATTCACGTAGCTTTAAAAGCCACCAAACTCCGAGCCCGAAGCTCCTCTGGTCACCTGAAGTGACCCGCGGGCCTTGAAGGCCCGCCATCCCCCGCTTGAAAGCCACTGGCGACAAAGCGCCCTCTCAAACGACTACCTGAGTCCGCGGGCCTTGAAGGCCCGCCATCCGCCGAGCAAAAGCTCTCCTGCCCCCACTACCGGGCTCCTCACCTCCCCTCCGAAAACGGAGATAAAAGAGAGGGAGCGACTCCTCACGGGTCCTGTAAAGGGACCTTTCTCCCCCCTCTCCGAAAAATAAGGGAGAATAAAAGAGGGGAGAAGCTTAAAAATCCGTGGTTGCTTCAACCGCCGCCCCGCTATGCGGACAAAAGCAGACGGAGAGCAACCACGGTCCCTACCGGTTCCGATGTTGGCCGTCTGGTCGGAAAGTCGACCAGATGTTGCCCAGGGTGCACCACGAGGAGGTCCCGGAACGTTGCACCCCTATTACATGGGACCTAACATAATTGGCGAAATGTGGGTAGTTAACCTCTGCCTACCCCTTCTGGGATTTAGGCGTGATTTATGTATGTATGTATTATTCTATTATTATTACAATTCATCAGATTGTTGGAAAACTAATGCCCAATTTGAATTGTCCAATCAACCAAGCAGCAGCAATTCTGCTCACCAGAAACCCTCATAGTATATTAATAAATTGTGCACTTGACGGCTAATTATTATTTAAGAATGAAAATCAATTGAGAAAGTTCCGAGTTTTCTACGACGGAGTGTGACTTTTATATGAATGAACAAACAAATTAAATTCTGCATTTGGAATACAGCAATTTAACATATAACTTCCGTTGATGAAAACGGAGATTCCATTTATGTCGGGTAATTCACCCGCACGCCTCACTAGACCCGTCTATATCGAAGCCTCTCAAATGCTATGCCGTGCCGCGGCTAAAAATATCGCCACTGATACTAGTTATGATAGTTTGCCCGGATGAGTAGGTACCCTTTGGGAGTAAATCCCGGCAATACCCGCCTGCCCACTGTTAATGTAAACATCAAAAACGGCATTTGCGAAAATAAACAATTGTAATTGCTAACATGTGAGAATACGTTATTTTTGTCGGAGACTGTCTGTGTAGGTGGGTCTATGTAGTTGTTTAATTTGCGTATTCGTAGTATGGGCTATGTAATCTATTAGAGCACGGTTGCTAAGGCAATCTTAAGCCGCGTGGCATCATCCTTTGTGGTTCGGATCCTCTTCTTCTTCCTCTTTGTTCCCAGTCTGCAGTATGTTTCCCCTTCCATTAATATCGGTCAGACGTCATCATGCCATCCACTCCCTTTTTTTTATTCATATCACCCACCACACCGTAAAGGTGCTAGTGATGAATGAATATATAGAAAAGAGATGGAAAGGACCATGTCGAGAAACCGATGAACGGTGAAAGTGATTGGGATGGCAACATTCCAAACCATACTGCTCAATGTTTTAGGCTTAAGAACCTAACTCAGGTTCGTTCTTGTTCTTTAATGGCGTTTTTCGGGCACTTGGGGCACCCGAAGTTTGCAGGGTAAACCGTCAACAACAGCATACCCAAAGATTCAAGCAGGGGGCTGGCTATAAAACCTAAACTAAACCATTATCATCCTTATCACGTTCCATTCATCGTGAGTTGAGAAAGAAAAGTGATGGTAAGTTACTACCTTGGTCGCCGCCTTGGTCGAATGCTCAGATTGCTGGGTATTGGCCAAGAGGTCCCGGGTTCGAATCCTGGTAGGGGCAAACTTTGTGATGACCACAAATGTTTGTTTCCGAGTCATGGTTGTGTATATGTTTATGTAGTATATTTTCAACATTTATTAATTATATTAAAAATATGTCCGTCATCTAGTATCCATAACACAAGTGCTTAGGCTACTTACTTTGGGCTAGATGATAGGTGTGAGTGTAAAAAAAAAAAAAAAAATATTACCTTAACATCATACCTTACCATCACTTTTCTGTACATGCATTCATCACTCACCGGTGATTGATGATATGTTTTAAATAAGTGCATGTGTTTGTGTCGAAAATGATTCCGATATTGTTCTTGTAATATTTTGCTATTGACGACTGCTATAATTAGAACATTTAAGAAACACAACATTCCATTGCATTGGGTCGACGTGCTCTATGATATCATAGGCATTAAGATAAAAGTGAAATCAGTGTTAGTACACAAAATAAACTATTAGTGGGAACCTTAATGCCCACTTGCGATTCAAATGAATCATGACATAGAACAGCCTCTCACAAAAAACACGGATTCCCATCTGGACAGCCACTGAGTCACAAGCTTTTTAATACCAACATTAAATCGTTTAGTTCCAGCCAGCAAAGGTGAAATGATCCGATATTTTTAGTTCAGTTTCAACTTTGACACGCACGCAAATAGATTTATGATAGTATTATATTTATAGTGTTGTCGCCTTGGCCGTGTTTTGAGCGGAACAAAGAAAACTGAAATATTTATAAGGAAGGTGATTTAGATCCGATAATGTTCCTATACACTCGAGGTAATAATTTAAGTCAAGGCGGTTACGTCAATGGTTATGCAAGTGTTTGCTAGTTAACCATCTCAACATTGTAGGCGGTAGGTGTTATTTTGTTGCAATTTAAGGTAAAAGAACTACTTAGGTGTATATCACCCGGGTTCGAATCCTGGTAGGGGCAAACTTTGTGATGACCACAAATGTTTGTTTCTGAGTCATGGTTGTGTGTATGTTTGTGTAGTATATTTTCAACATTTATATACATAATTATATTAAAAATATGTCCGTCATCTAGTATCCATGACACAAGTGCTTAGGCTACTTACTTTGGGCTAGATGATAGGTTATGTGTAAAAATATTTATTTTTATTTATTTATCACCCCAAATATCTCCCGTGAGTGTCGTAAAAGGCGACTAAGGATAAATCAGTGATGAGGAATGGGCAGCAGCATTCCTCTTATACCACCTAGAAATGTACTGCTACTTTTGTGCCCGGTATATGTCAATAGGCTCGCTCTATTACATGGGACCTAACAAAATTGGCGAAACGTGGGTGCTATTTCGCCTCTGCCTACCCCTTCGGGGATATAGGTATGATTTATGTATGTATGTATTTAGCGTCAAATCATGCCGATTATAGAAACATAACGGCTAATAGTTTTAGAAGCCCCAGTAGCTACTAGAAATAAATGCAATCGTTGCACTTCAAGTCAAGTCCTTCTAAAAACACCTTTATTACCATGTGCTAAGATCGGTTTAACATTTGTATTAGAGTAATCTTGTCGTCACATAATATGAAGCGATGGCGATACCGCTGAGTGATATCTTTTTGATACTCTCCACCATCAATCATTTTGTGCGAGACTCTAGTATAGACAGGCGTGAACTTTAAGATTGTTGTAACAGTGTACTGAAATTAATTACTGTTCTTATGATTTTGTTGACTTGGAAATGAAGTTACTTACTTCTACAATAATATGTTATTGTCTTGTATCATTTTCAATTTTGTGAGATACGGCTAAGTTCTTATCTGCTGCTGTAATTGCAATTATATTTTAAGCATAATAGAGTTAAGTTTATTGTTTATCAACAATTTTGTCTAGTTGGTTTACATTTGCACTCAGCTCATTTGATTTGTAACTTTTTAGAGCGAGCTATTTGTTCATTGGTGCACCAACGCCTGTTTAAAGAGTACAAAATAAAAAACATGCCGACAACTCAATCTAACTGCCGCACTCAGAGACGTCAATTAACTTTAATGAGTATTTAATGTCAAATATTTTCATTCAAATCTAGACCATAGACCCGCCAAGAATAGTGACTGGTTTTGAATTGTCATTTTTTGACGTTAAGTACTCATTAACGTTATTTGACGTCTCTGAGTGCGGCAGTAAGTGTAATAAATACTCACAGGTGATAACACCTTGCATAAAAATACATCTAAATATGTATGCTTATTTAATACAATAAATCTAAGCAGCTAATGAATATTAATAAAATAAAAAGGTTTTGTTATAAAATTACACCGCTGGGTGTTTGGTGCCAGCCTGATAATAATGAACGGAAACTGTCGATATACATTTTAATTGGATCATTACAAATCCTTCTGAGAATTGATCCACCTAATGCATTGCATTATAAGCACATTGCAGTAGAGTATGCAAATGTTGCGAAGGACTCCTTTGTCGTGTTATTACATTAGCGTGGTGACTAATGGTATTTGAAACAATAGCGTCCCTGACCACGGAATACCTCGAATAGTTGTGACTAGTTATAATGACCGTTCGACATACTTCATACTATAACATGTGCAACTCCAAATGCTATTGTAGTGGCATTTTTGGACCTTGTCAAGGCTTCGACCTTCGTGGGCATTGGTTTTGGTGCACCAGTAAAGGAGACCGTGTAGGATCAATCGGTAAAGTCAGTGTTTCCCAAACTTTGTTTTATCATGAACCCCCATTTTTGTGACGCCAATGTAGACCCTCGTCGAGTCTCGTGGACTCCTGGAGGTCATCTGGACCACTTTGGGAGTCAATGGGTTAGCCAATCTAATTGGTAATGTGCTGTTAAACATTAAAATGTTGGAGACAAAACTTATATCTTTTAACCTTCTTTGAAAATCAACAGTGACATAGTTCACATTCGCAATGTTAATGAATTGAATTTATGAATAATCTTTGTTGTGTAGGTCTTTCTTACGAAGGTTCTTTATACATTTATATATTGAGTTTTTTTTAATCTGTGTACTTTCTGTTTCGTATGTAGTACATCGGTGTTAGTTCGCTCTTAATCTGTAGTAAATTTACTGTGGTTTCAGTCCTATGAACCTCAGAAAAGTTATTATATATTTTAACTTTTTACATGATATGCATCGATTTATGTACAGTGTTTTCTGTTAAGCGAGCCCTAAACGTGCGATCTATTTTCTGCCTATCCTCGGCTATCAAGAATAAGTGTACAAGGTCGATTTAATGCGGGAACGGGTCGTGGACGTAATGGTCAAGCGGAAGTTCTACTTTCAGTTGCGAACTTTGCTATTTGCCTAACGAATAGCTACAACAACCTACAAACATGCAAAATGTATAGCTATATAGGCATTTGAGGCTGTAGTCTTCTCCGTAAACGATGCTTAACGCATCAACAATGTAAATAAAGAATACACACATATATGTCACGCCTTTCTTCCATAGGTAGAGAGAGATCACTTCTTTCCACTTGCTACGATCCTTACATACTTCTTTCGCTTCATCCAATCTCATTTGTCTTCATGCATGCCCGTCGGTTTCGGGCACTCTTGACCTGGCCCTTCTTTAGTAGACTTTCAATCTGATTATGAAAGATCCACCTAGGCCTTCCCCGTCCCATTTCTTCCATTCACTTCCGCCATAAAAAATCTTTTTGTCATTCTCCTTTCAATCATTCTTTCGACGTGACCAAACCATGCGAGCATCCCTTTCTCAATTCTTGTCGTTACGTCTTTCAAACCACACCTTTTTCTTATCACACTGTTGTACAATCTATCGCTGAGCCTTACTCATACTAATAAAGAATAGCCCTTTATAAAGTAGTTTTGTATACATAACTGTCATAATAGTCAATGACCAATTTGCTGTGGTTTTATTGAATGGTTGTGTCGATCGTCGTTTAGTCATCCATTGGGCTTGTATTAATATCGCCTATAAAATTCCATGAAAGAGTATGAATCGGTAAACTTGCCAAGAAAAAATGGTCTATTAATTGGAGTCACTTTAATGAAGTCCTATGATAGTTTGAGATCTATTTGAAGATCTCAGAGAGTTTGAGATCATTTATTTTGCGGCTACCGCCTCAGTTATTAACTTCGAATGATTAAATTTTTATCTGGGATTGTAGTATTATTTCTTCATTCTTATAAATCAGACGTCATCAAGCTATCCACTATTCCACTCTCTTTTGATTCATATCATCCATCACAGAGTAAAGGTGCTTATGGAGGTATACTCAAAATCATTTTTTAATATTGTTTGTTTAAAAATGCCGCCAAATGACGTCACGCACTGTGATCAGTACAGATTTAAAATATTGTAAAAAACTTAAATTTTATTTATCACACACACACACACACACACACACACACACACACACACACACACACACACACACACACACACACACACACACACACACACACACACATATATATATAAATCACGCCCATATCCCCGAAGGGGTAGGCAGAGGTGAATTCTCACCCGCGTGTCGCCAATTATGTTAAGTCCCATGTAATAGGTGGCGAGCCTATTGCCATTTATCGGGCACAAAAGTCGCAGTACATTGTCAGGACGGTAGTATAAGAGGAACGCTGCTGCCCATTCCTCATCACTGATTTATCCTTAGTCGCCTTGTACGACACCCACGGGAGAGATTTGGGATGGTGACAATTGTATTCTACTCTGCCGTCACCACACGGCTAATTTTTTTTATTCATTCAAAAATATTTCTTTTATCTAAGTAAATTTTAGATTTTAATCTGATTACAGTCCGATCCCGTATTATACGTAGAGTTATTTGTAAAACATCAAAAACCTCTCAGTAGTAGATATCTAACATCATAGCAACAATGTTTGTTCTACGACTTTTGATAATTCGTAATGTTTTACTTTTATTTTAAATGTATCTATGTTAATTAAAATTGTCCATTGTAGCCCATAAACAACGCGGACTTCGTGGTGCCCGTGGAGATAGACGGCGCCGTCCACCAGGTGTACGTGCTGAAACGGCCGCACGTGGACGAGTTCCTGCGGCGGTGCGGCGAGCTGTACGAGTGCGTGCTGTTCACCGCGTCGCTCGCCAAGTACGCGGACCCCGTGGCCGACTTGCTCGACAGGTGAGGTCGCCTGGAGAGGCAAAGAGAGCATCGCACACAGCCCGGCCAAAATGAGTACCGGAACACGTTATGATATTGTAATATTTATCGCTTTGCGTACGAGTGCGTGCTGTTCACCGCGTCGCTCACCAAATACGTGGACCCCGTGGCCGACTTGCTCGACAGGTGAGGTTCGGGAGGCAACGCTGCTGCGCTTACAAAAAACGCATTATCTACCTTTTTACAACTTCTGAGAAAAACGCGTCTAAAGTTTTTTTTCTTAGTACATTTGTATGACCGGAGCTGAGATAGTTGTTGATGTAAAAATTTTAATAGTCAGTATATTGAAATGGTCTCTATGGGAAAGTTATAGAGCTTGTTTTGCTGATTTCAAATATGATTATAACTCAATTTCTCTAAAAATCGTACCTACGTAATTCGTTTTTCATAAGCGCGGCGGAAGTCGCTCGCCAAGTACGCGGACCCCGTGGCCGACTTTCTGGACAGGTTAGGGAGGTTTTCGCTTGGGGAGGCAATTTTTTATGCTAGACAGGGAAGTTTTTGCCCTTCATTTCCCTGATGGTAGTGATGATAAGGGCCGAAGATGGAATCCAGCTTCACCTGGAATACTCAACCACAGTGGGGCTGGCGAAACGTTGGTGTTGTATTATCCTCCGGACAGGGAAGCTCTTGGCCTTCATCTCACCTGATGGTAAGAGATAAGGGCCGAAGATGGAATCGAGCTTTGCCTGGAACCCTCAACCAGAGAGCTGGCTATCTTAAGATGATGGTAGCTAGCCAGGCGGACTTGAAAGAAGCCCTACCACCAATCTAACCGAGTACAAATTTGTACCCCCCTGAGGATCGAACCCGGGCCTCTGGATCTTAATTCCGGTGGGCGAACCACTACACGGAGGCGGTTACGAGGCGGATAGGCCGAAGTAAGGACAACCTAAACAGGTTGTCCTTACTTCGGGTCTATCCGCGTTGATTCGCATCGCGCATTCCTTTAATTTCATTCTTCTTTGTTTCGCCGCCTCGCCGCACCAAATCGCATCGCAGCAATTTGCGTTGTAGTTTTCTGCGTTGCGTTGAATTCGCATCTTGCCAATTCGCAATCTCGAATGCCAATTGACAAGTGAATTGTTGCCGCCTCAGGTGGGGCGTGTTTCGAGCGCGCCTGTTCCGCGACAGCTGCGTGTTCCACCGGGGCAACTACGTGAAGGACCTGAACAGCCTTGGGCGGGACCTGCGACGCGTGGTCATCGTCGACAACTCGCCCGCCTCCTACATATTCCATCCTGACAACGCTGTGAGTTACATAATTGTAGTCCAACAACTTCGTGCGGTATGAGGGGAGTTGGCGGGGGTGGGTGATGCGGGGAAGAGGGAAAAGTCGCTCCTCTCCGCCTCGCCCGCCCCCGCTAGCATCTTCTGTGCCCCGTCACCGCCACCGTCTCGTACCGCAGGCGGGTCGCGCACGAACTTGTCGGACTAGAGTTGCTATCCGATTGCTATTTCTTTTTACCCGACACTCTCACACTTTGCATTATTTAAACAGGGGATTCTCTACACTACACGGACATGCCCGCGGGCATACCTGCAGACCACTGACCTCTATTATATAAATACGCTGGACTGAATCATCATCGTCACCAGCCCTTTAATGTCCCCGCTGCTGGGGCACGGGCTTTCCCAATGGATGGTACAATATAGGGAGATTGGGCCATACATAACCCACCACGCTGGCCCAGTGCGGGTTGGTGGGTATTAACGACTGCAGATGCAGCCGAGACCAACGGCTTAACGTGCCTTGCGAAGCACGGGGGAACTCGAGATAATAAATTTTTGGTCGCCCATCCAATGACCGGCCTTAGCCAACAATGCTTAGATTACGCAATCACAGTCCAAGCGCGCTATGCCACTGCGCTACCGAGCTCCTCACTTCCTCAGTCCCTGCGTGCGGGGTTATTACGTTAGCCGATTGCTGTTGCTTTCTACCCGTCACTCTCACTCTTGCATTATTTAACTGCGCGGACATGTCAGGCAGGCAGAACGGCATGCCCATCTACTGAATGCCTGCTTTAATATATAGGAAAAATAAACAGGATGATATTCAGTGTATTATACACTAGACTTGGACAAGAATATTCCTATTTAAAAGACCTAATTGGAAAAACTTCTGTAAGGATTCCTCTCGGTTTCAAATAATATAGTTATCTGAGAACACATTCTGCTTTAAAACATAATAATATATACTAGCTTAGTTTTAGAGATAAGACGACAATGCGGTCAGGACATAATTATTACGTGATAATGAGCGTGCGCAACGTCAATGTCATTGTTAATAGTCTCGAATTTATAGCAGATTTTATTTAAGATAATTTCAATTAATTATCTTTCAGATAGATATATTTATGTAATATCTAATACTTGTTACTGCTGTAAAGTATCCATTAAAGTTAATATGCCACTCCGTCGTCAAAGTTAATATGCAATCTTGAATATGTTTGCAATTATACTCTTGATAGTTTTTATTTGTCAAGTTTACAATATTATATTAGTGTTTATAAACTGATATACTTAAAGCTAATTTCAAGCTTCCACACTTAGCTCTGTTGAGGTCCTATAACTGTATGACTACTACTGGGTCATAACGAAGCCATAATATTTTTGCTATCGCTTTCTTTGCCAACCGTAGTCCTATAATCTGTATGCCATAGGATTAACTTGTAGTAACAACCACTAATGGCTAAGGGTTAAGCCACATTTTGTCGCGAAATCGCCAGTGTTCCGTCGGAAACAGACTAAATAAATAAATCACATGAATCTAACATCTTGCAACGTGTACATTTTACGGAGGATGCGTTTGTACAGTCGGTCGCGAGCAAAGACCATTACCAGTTTCATAAAACGGTAGCTTAATAAGTGTTAACTACGAAGATAAATAAGACCGAAATCTAATCTTTTTTCTGAATTTTATGCTCATGATATAAAACCGAAGGTGCCTGTTATATGTCAACAAATTATATGAGCTTAAAAGCCTTTCTTCCGGTAAAATATTTATTTCTTATGAAATTTACAAAATCTATTTTGATGATGATTTTGTGTTCTGGCTTATGTAATATCGTACACAGAAGAGTAATCATACACGAGACATTTCGTATCGACCTTCTAATGGAGAACTTAAATATTGAAATATTGTATTGTTGTATTGCTCAGAGGACGTTCAGTGATAATAACATTGTAACTAAATCGAAATATGGTTTTGATACTGCTCCGTTCTTAAATAACAAAGCGATACAACTCAAAGTTGCATTCTTGCAACAACATCTTTATTGCCATACATTAAGAACACAAAATGTATCTAAGCATTTATTGAATTGGGACTTTATTGTACTAAATGAGGATTAGAACTCGGGACCTCTTGGCCGGAAGCCAGCAATCTGACCATTCGACCAAACCGACCGTCTAACGTGGAAGGAAACGGGTATACTTGCTATCTTTGTCTAATATTGAACACATGCTCATAATTTATCCGGTAGACATGCTGTGTGGCGTGCTATTGTGTGCGTTAAACCTACTCACACAGATATATTACCAGCGTAGAATCGTGCACGCGATTATAACCATTGAGGTGGGAATGGACCTTTGGCGCTGTACTATGTAATAAATCGTGTGTAATAATTATTTCTTTTTTGCCCCCGCACAGGTGCCGGTCGCGTCTTGGTTTGACGACATGACGGACTCCGAGCTGTTGGACCTGATACCGTTCTTCGAGAAGCTGAGCAAGGTGGACAGCGTTTACACAGTCCTACGGAACTCGAACCATCCGTATACCCCCGCTCACAGTTCGCCGCCGCCCTAGCGTCTCCCCAAGGCTCCCGTCACAAGTGCCAATATTGCCTTCTGGATAGTGACTATACTACGGTCCAACTATCTCTTATTAGTGCGTAAGTTGGTTACTTAGCGTAATGTCTTGGTAGTGCCTAACTGCACGGGGCGTTTCTGCTCGCCTGGTATTTATTTGGCTTGAGACCACCATATGTAATACTAGCACCTGGTACACTCATGTTATCCTGGTAGCGTCGGGTGTAAACTAAAGCTTGGGGTCAACCTAGGTCTTTCAAATTCAAATTTAATGACATGTGGCGGAGACAAGGCACCAATGAAAGCGAAAGGTAAACACTATACGCCTCTCGCTCTCTTTTAGGTGAAATAGTGTTAAAAAAACAAGAAAATAATTATATAAAGGAACAGCTGTACCAGGGACGCAGAAAGGAGACAGGGAATGCGAAAGGTGAACACTGTTCGCCTCTCTCTCTTCAACATGTGGCATCTTCATAATGAAGGGTTTTTTTTATAAGAAACAAGTTAAGCATTGCATTTGTAACAGATGTACCAGGAGAGCAGAAAACGCCGAAGTGATAATCGCATTACGCCGCGTAACCCGCGAGTCCCTGTGAATTTGTGATCGTACCCCCGACCCGCCCTTCGACTGCACGCTTGATTGAGGCGAGTGGCGAATCGAAACGGATCTAAATCTTATGCTCCACGATTTCACTATATCATGCTTGGGATCAAATATGGATAAGTTAGGGTATTGTCATCGTGTGCGTCACGTGATTGTGTTTTGATCGTAACCGTGCCGACTGCGAGTGTACGCGAGTTACGTACGGACATAATTTGTTGTGGTGGCGTTGTATTTTTTGATATACAATACAACACGTAACAGAAATAATGCATACCCCGAATACTACCCACATATAAATACAATAGTGTTATTTAAAGATTGAAATCGTTGCATTTTATTTTTGTTACTCCATACAAATTGTTTGGTCAGTAAAACAAAATACATTATGGTAAATTCTAAAATAAATTTCACAAATTTGATTTTTTTATTTCATTATAGTTTTTATAATATGTCTAAGTTAGTGGTTAGTGTTCAGGGTGTGCGTTATTTCTATCACATGTTGTATTTGACCCTGGAACTTTGATTTTGCCTACAAAACATTAACGGGCTTAGCATAGCTAATTGAACTGAAGAGATTCGCGATTAGTCCCTATATCGTGAAAATATCAACGCACTGTTGCGAATTGAATTCCCTTTAAACAATATTTTATCAAACTTATTGCTTATAAATATGATTGTTCCCTTAACAATATCCTCGCGTGGCTATCAAAAAATGCAACGTCGCCATTGATATTGCCACCTGAGTTTACTACCTTAATTACTGTGTTGGACAAAACAAATAGACTATAATGATTATGGATTCTAAATATCGACTGTTTAAAATAAGCATCTCCATTACGAGTGGAGTGTGTAAATATTTTTTATACTGGAAATCATGGCGACACGCTTGAATCATTAACGTAGATTCTTTTGACTAATGTGAATAATTATGATGTACATAAATATTGTATAATTAAATAGGAAATGGTATAATGTCATGGTGGAAAATGGAATAGTACTTAACTCTTAAATGCTCGAGTTGAAATGTAATATCTTCTAAGGGTCGCAGTGACCCCACGCAATGTATCTAGAAATTGTGGGGTTTATTTGGCAAGGTTATCGTTATTGGACAGCTTGCCAGCAAAAGTATGATTAATAAAATATAGTATGTTATTATATATTTGTTATGGTGATTTCCCCGCGAGAGTAATTAAGAGTTAAGGTGGCCGAGATCACGCACTACCGTAGAATTGATACACTGTTTTAAAAGGAATTACACTTACTTTGTAACGTTTAAATAATAGAAACAAGATAGACAAGGACAAGACTATGTTTTTTAAATTATGATGTAAAAATGTACCATAATATATTTTTCACAAAAAGTTATTTTAATAAAATAAAAGAAAATTAAGACGAGGCGAGCACACGCAAATGTTCAATGATATATTTTGTGATATAAGATTTTTGAAATGGTGTAACTGGTTCTAGAATGGTTTTGACACGTGTCATGCGTGTGTAAGCGAGAGTTACTTTAAAAAGCACCTGTGTGTACACACTTACCATTATACCACAGTGATTAAGTACTATATAAGTTATCCCATATTGATTGCATCGGTGACAATAAGAGGTCAATCGCATTAGTGTCATATGATTTATTGAGTAATTAAAGTACGTTTAAATGTAATCGATTACACGGGTGAGTGAAGTATCTGAACAAAATGGCATCTAGTGTGTATTTATAAAAAGTTGTATAGAAGGAGCTGGTATTTGTATCAGTGCGTTAACACTGTGATTTTTTTAGATCTTGCTTCTCACATAAGCGTAGTGTATGTTATGTGGAATTGTTTGAACGCATATCTTTAATCTCGGTTTAATGATATGGTCCAATGTGAAATGAGTTGTGTCGTTAAATACCAAAAGGGCCCAAGTCGCATCGTCGTTTAATTTTATTGGAAAATATGTCATTAAGAAATAATTAATGGTCTGGTTTAAATGTGAAATATATTTAGCCTCATTCAGATGATTTGGAAAAATGGAACTTGAAATTACCGTATTAAGACTTGAGCGAGTTTGACATCTATCGGCGCAATTAGCTCGCCCTCTTATTAATTTAGTGATAGATAGTTCCTAAACGAAAATGTCAAATTAATATCAGCTGTCTTCTATGCAATGAATTGCTGCATTAAAGTTATGATTATCATCTCAGTATTAAACTAGTTTTGTAATGTTTGATGCCATTATACACGTGACTATATGATCTAGCTAGATGACTTAACTAACGGAAATATTTTGTTATACATATTTTGGATGTCAAGGTTCTTCTTATTGGGGGCAACTACACAACGGGCAGTTTGAAAACTTTACACACGGAATTACTTGAATTTAATTAGTGATAAGTTCGCGGGTCACCTTATAGCCCGCCCGAAGTGGTATGATTTTGTTTAGTTACCCTTTGACGTGAAGCCTCGTAGTTGACCCTTTTGGGACATGAGTAAATAAACGGAACAGAGTAAAAGCTTGTCAACTGGCTGTGGAGCGTAAACCGGTTTTTTCCAGCCTCGCCTAGCGGTCAGTTGAAAAGCTTATTCTCTGTCCCGTTGATTTACTCATGTGCTTTTGGTACGTGAGCAAAATTCAAAATTGATGATGATGATTAAAATTTAAAACCTAATGAATTTATGTAAGAATAATTAATTAGGTAATTGAAATGGTGCTTTCAGTATTAGTTGAGTAAGAAGCAACTCGAAATTTTGACTGCATGGAACAAATAGCACTTTTGACGCACATTCGGCGATATTGATTGGTTGGAATGATACTGAGAAACCTTGTTTATGCTTCACCCGGCTCAAGGCGCCCATCTATTTATTGTTTTGTTTGCTTAGCAAAATGGTTTTATTTGTTTTTTTTTTTACTATACAGGGTTGTTTGTGACACACCGACAACCTCGCAGGACTAGATAGTCTTTATCGTAAATAACCACGTTTGTTTTATGAGTTTTAACATAACTCAATACATGAAACAAATAGTAGACCAAGGGCGATAAAACAAAGAATGAAAAACAAAGATCGCAAGTATTCATGTCACCCCCTGACCAAGAAGTTGAATTTTCCGTCAGGTGTGACATAATATATTTTTTTTCAGTATTTATAGTGTTGCCACGACATTTGTAAATCTATGTTTCATTCATAAACGCATTCGCGCGGTCCATAATATAGAGTTATTAACATTTGAGCGATAAATTCAATCAATATTTATTTTTGTATGAAAGTAATTTCTAACGAATTATCTAGAGTCATAGAACAAACGTTCTTGTTTGTGGTGTTGTATATCTTGTCCTGCGAGGTTGCTGGTACTTTACAACTAACCCTGTATATTATTATTATATTATACTACATAAACATATTTTTTAAGCAATATCAATCTATTATTGTTTTGGTATTAGAATTGTAAATAAGATTTTTATTAACTTTTAGTAAGACGGAAACTCGATTTTAATACATTATTTTAATTATTTTTGGCTTATCGATTATTTCTATAGTGTACGTACATGATAGTTTGTTATTTAGTGGCTACATAGGTGTGCGGACGCCTTTATCCTTATAATTCAATAGGCGTATGCGCATATCAGTTTTTACGTGTATCATAAACACTGTCCATTGAATCACCCGTCCTGTAATCCACACGAGTAAGTTTTTTTGTTTGTTTGTAATTAGTACTAGTAAGTACGAACATATTTTTATTACGTGGAAAGTTTTGGTGAATATGCAAGCTTTTAATTTACTTGCTCGATAAACAAACAACAGAGCCAGACGAACCGTTAGAATAAATTTTATAATCAGCTCTATATTTTATTGGTGGATGATGAATTGATCACGCTTTGCTTGCAAAAACTATTAAAAAAAATTAGTTTGAAATTGGAACATTTCTTTTCCGCCAATTTAAATCTACAAAAGGGAACAATGAATATTAAAGTTTATTTCTTTGAATTGCTCATGGTCAGGCCTAAGAATTTCTGAACAATTGTTTTCTGACATTATAAATACATATAGCGTTTATGCTTAATCCCTATTTGAATAGAAATGACTATTATAATTGACATCCGTTCTCAAGACACGCTGCTGCCAATGCCAAGTGGCCATTTACGTCTTGTATATCAAGCACCTATATGATGCCCGTGGGAGCAGTAGGGGTGGTGGCGTCTGCTACTGCCACCTGTCGTTGTTTGTGACAAAATGTATTTGGACATCACTCCTACGCGTGATTAAGTAATTTAATTCACTTTTCCACGTAATTTTTTAGATTTCACCCCCTGAACACACATTCTATAATATTATTCCATAGTGAAGCTATATCGTCCAGTTATATGGTCTTGCTTACAGTGGATTACCAGGAAAAGTAATTGTTTCTCATCGACAGCTATCACCCATAGACAAGTGTAGAAAGCATTTATTTGTAAGCATTAACATGTAGCAGTAGAATGTTATAGTAATATATACGTTGATTTCTCTAGTTCTAAGCATTCTGTTGTCATTCATGTTAAATGACGCGTTTTTTTAAACAATATTTAACATAGGCGCCCTGGGTCACCCCCCGTGTGGCTCGGGGCTATATCTAC
This sequence comes from Cataclysta lemnata, assembly GCA_963931975.1. Taxonomy (NCBI): domain Eukaryota; kingdom Metazoa; phylum Arthropoda; class Insecta; order Lepidoptera; family Crambidae; genus Cataclysta; species Cataclysta lemnata. Next base: position 15,425,528 of record OZ008341.1, on the reverse strand, counting down.
TTTAATTATGAAGTACGACCACGAATCGTCCAACAGTGTTATTTAGGAATGTAATATTGTTAATTTTATTTAAAATGCATGCAATAAAATTTGGTTGATATTTGCTATTAATGTCGTATGTTATTGTAATAAATTTTTATTTTATGTTTAACATTTTTTTAAATAGGAAGATTGGGTATTAGATTGACCTATATCGTTAATTTGCAAAATATTTTTGTATCGTAATTTTAACATTGGTGTATAGATTTGATATAGACTTGGGATTAGACGCTGATTCATATGCAATAATATTGAAATTATAATTTTTAATGAGATTTTTACGTGGAATTTAAATTGTATGTCCCGCGGTGCTTTCGACGAATCACACTTGGATTAATGGAACGTATATTAAAGACACGTAGGGAAGTCAATTGCACATTGAGCTGTAAACAACTACTTTCGAACTATAAACCTTTTTAATATGAGAATATAAGGTCGATTATTCAACGTCGAAGACGGGTGTAGGTATGCATTTGATTTTCAACTCTATCATGTTTTATGTAAGTTGTCAATTGATTATCGAAAAGTTGTTAACCCGTCTAAAAGGCTACCCCGGTGTGCTGTGATTCAATATTTTATGAATATATAATACTATATTAATTTGTTAGTAATAGATATACCTACAGTACATTTTGTACTTTCCCAATATGTGTTCCATTAATCAAGTCATCAAAGATACTGCTTTTTTTTGTCGTTATGTTCTGTAAGAGCTTAAGAGTGTAGGAGACTCCAGCTGTGTGATGTGATACTCTTTTGTCAAGGAATCTTAGACATGATTAAAACAGTCTAGTTATTAAATCATTATTTTCTTCATTCAATGCCATGTTTGCGGTTTGTGTCTCCTATACGCGTGAGAACTCTCCACTCCGGCGTGTCTTCTTAGTTTTGCTTGAAAACAAAGTACAAATAACAATAGAAAGGTTGGTTTTTGATGAACAAACAATTAAGTCATTTGTAATTAACCTTTAAATTTAAGGTTGTGCCTATGCTGTACTACATATCTCTAATTTCGACGCTACTTACTTAATGTCTTAACTTAATTGAGAAGCGATATTCTTGCCTGTAAATAAGGGGATAATACTCTCGATCTATTGAATGTGTGAAAACTTTCCATAGCTACCCACCTTTCCACTGCCCTAGCGATTATTGAAAAAATGCCCCAACTTCTAAGATGAATATTTTAACCTAGCACTCTTAATTCGTCATTGTACCTAATGTAATTTGAAAATGTAAATAATCTTTTATACTCTTATATGACAATGCCTCGGTGTGCTGGGCAATAATTATGTGTTTTTAATATTTTAATTTCCAGATGTTAACCCCGCTTGATTTTAGATATACAAATATGTATTATGTAAGTGCAATATTTATTTGACCCACCCCATTTATAATAAATACGTTTATCGTGTATTTCTATACGCTTTATGATTCAATTTCACTTAACAATGAATTGTAACAATAATTAGGACTCGGCATATTGTAGATATATTGTACAGCATTATGTGACAGGACGGTATTATGAACATTTTGTACCTATCAGAGACTAGGCAAGTGAGAGGACTATAATTAATATATTTATGTGTAATAGCCATGAAACATAGGGGAAACCACGAGAGTAGCTAGGTAACATTTACCTGAGACGAAATTTATATAATGGTGTACATTTTTGATATGATGTTGTACAAAAGAGACCTTTGGTATGTTATTTTATAGGAATGAAATAAATAGCCTTAATAAATAAGACGTTTGTGTTATTTAATTTTCAACCTTGCTAGAATAAGTAGCAAATACAATCATTTATTTTGTCAAACTAAATAAAAGACGAAGAGTAACAGAGCAATGTTGTTATTCAAATGGATGCCAGTACATACTGAAAATGAACCGATCCTATTGGTCTATTGCACTGCAACCACGCTCTGCTCCTCCGGAGAAATTCCGCCCTTAGGGCAAAGGCGCCTTCGACCAGTCTCTTTTGGAGAAGTTAAAGTTGTGTTAATATATTGATTCAAATAAACTTTATTTGGTAAATGTGCGATTTATTCCTTATTTGCTCTGCTTCAGGCGACCGACCCCTAGACATCCGATCCGATTGAAGCGTAGAAAAAAAATGTATCTACCCACCAATTCAATGTGAAGTCTTCTTTTCCCTGTTCCCAGTCTATCTGGGGTCGGCGCAGTATGTTTCTCTTCCATTCATATCGGTCAGACATCAAGCCATCCACCCCTTTTTGATTCATATTATCCATCACACCGTAAAGGTGCTAGTGATGAATGAATGTATAGAAAAGAGACGGAATGGACCATGTCGAGAGACCGATGAACGGAGATTCGAGAGTGATTGGTCATTCCAATCACTCTCGAACATTCCAACCATACTGCTCAAGGTTTTGGTTTAGATTCGGCCCCCTGCTTGACACCAATTGTCGTATGTTGTTGTTGGTGGTTTGCCCTCTACCATTCGGGTGCCTCAAGGCGCTTATTGGTCTACACCGGGCAATCTCCCTTATTTGACTTTTACAACACCCATGGGTTGAGTCGGGGCTGGTCCATTCTACGTTGTTTGGTCCCAGGCCAGCATAGAAGACCACTTATTCAATGTGAAGTATGGAACAGGAAATGAACAAGAGCATGAAGTAAAATACACTTTAAATTTTTGCGAAAGTTTATTAAAGTTTAAATATTTTGAAGTTAAAACGCACACCAGAATAAAAATGTCATTACGATATAAATATTTAAATTATGTAACGTTTCATTGACTTACTATGATATGGTGGGATTTTACAACAGAAACCACGATTTCAAATCCTTCTAAAATAGTATCTAAATATGAATGGTTGGTTTCTGTCGAATACTTATTACAATAACAATTAACTTGACCATTTCTAATATACAATTCTCAAGATTTTGTACTCTCGATCAATTAAGCAATTTCTCACTTTATATTCCTTTACAACTTCTATATTCATAAGCGTACATTATATTTCATAATAAAATTTCATTCAACGTAACGTATGTTATTTAATACAATAATAAAATATCGACTTAATTTAGGCTATGTCTTTCTATAACATTTACGCTGTGGTTTGCAATTTCTAATTTAGGTATTAATGTTAGGCTCCGGTATAATGGTACAGAAAATTATGATCACATAACCTATTCTAAAAATACGAAAAAAATATGCCGTTGTAAATAAATACGAATAGTTTAATTCACTTATTTTGATAAAAGTTTACTATCTAATAATGATATCAGTCCAAAAGAAACATCAATAACCTAACTAGGCACCAAAATTAAAACACCTAACCACTACTTACGCATAATTAAAGCGCTGTATAAATCTAAAATTAAGGTACCCAAATTCCAACAATAACGAGTGTATGGCAAATTAAGAATTTAAACAAATTGCTATATTATATTAAACTTTGTCTTACTTATACATTTTATTGATATTAAACATGTATTGTGTAAAAAAAAACATAAAGAGTTAATAACATGCTTTGGTAGACTTTGATTAACAATAGGATGTGAGGGAAACGCTTCTAACCTTAATAGGGCAATGCATGCATTATTTTAAACCTTATTACAAATCACTACGGTTCAAATCATGGTGGCAACTATTTTACCACTGCTTGCCCTATAAAGCGTTAAATACATAATTTAAGCAACAGTTTATGGCATCTATCTGCATTGTATAATGATCGTCAGGAGTGGCATTCGCCAATAAAACACCAGCCAAAAAACAGCAGTTCCGACGACAGAGTTTTTGAACCTAATAAATTATCCGTCAACAGTCACTAAAACACAAAAAATAAATTGCAAGGATAAAATCTGACGTCATAAATTTCCCGCTAAAATTTGTACGGAACTCAATCCAATCGATTGTAAACCTTAACTTGTTGGACGCAAATGACAAAGTCGATACAGGAAATTTGACATACTGTCGGATACACGTCAGCCAAAGAAAATGTAAGGTGCAAGGAAAACGACTAAAAGCAAGTGAAGAAAATAAGAAGATAGTATGCCAAGGAATCGTCCTCTGCATACCGATATGACATTGGATATAATATGAATCGATTAACTTACAACCTGCAGATTACTATTTTTTTCTTCAAAAATAGGTTTAGTAAAACAATAAAAACGGTGGAGCAGTCCCTTATATCTAGAAAACTAGAATCAACATCTGAAAGGTCAATACACCGGCGATAATAAATATTGAAATAAAAAATTAAGCCGTTTTAAATTATTTTAGCTTCTAGCTCAAATTATATTGTTAACGAACTTACATATCTAAAATTGCCAACTGTAAATTTCTTTTGTGACGGTTTAAAATACTCATTGATTCAAATAATAATCTAATACAAATATTTGGCACGACACCACATTGCCACCTTACGTAGTAGGCCCTAGTCACAGAAACGCCCAAGTGTTATAATGCGATACCCCATGAACATTGTTAAGACAGAGAGGGATGCATCGAGGAAAAAAATAACAATAACCTGACTGTCAATAATTAAGTAGAAATAATTTATTTCTAAAAAATAAATAAAATAAATAATGTACTTAATTAAAAAAAAATTAAATAATTTATTGATCCATCAATAAAAATTTGGATTTTTTTATGCTCAAATGCAAATATGAATAGTGGTAGGTAATATTCATATTTGGGCGTTTGTAAACTTCTTGATTGATTAATCAACACTGACATATTATATGAAAACGGCAGTAAGAGAAAAAAGAAGTAAATAAATCTTATTAAAAATGTTGAATATTCACGAGGTAGCACCTTAACAAAAATCACAAATTAAACCATGCAAATAGGGGTCGCAAACCTAAACCCTATGAATGGGAGCCATTTTAAAATTCAATTCTTCATATTTTCGCGAGTTCATTGAAAGTAGTTTTTTTATCATTTTATGTTGCCCACATACATAAGTGCTTTATTTTAAAGGTGATTAAATGAGCTAGCACTTAAAACCACATTTGTAAAGAAGTTACACGTGGGTAAAGTACCGGAAGGCCGATGCCAAACACACTGTATATCGATATTTCCATGTTCCAATTACAGACAAGTCATTATAAGGCAAAAAGGTTACTATTAATGTTGTATACTATTTCCACTATAACGGAAACAATATACGCCCTTTATAGTACAGAAAAGGAGATTATGTCATATTATTACGATTAACAAGCTAATTTTAGATACTAATTAATTATCCTACATGTTTAATACGTATGATATAACAATTCAAGTCTAGGAGTATTATGAAGTTTAACACAGTATAACATAGCACGAGCTAATTTGGGGCAATACAATTAACTATCCATAAATACTAAACAGTCAATGGCTTAAACCAAATAAATAATTATAATTTACAACGAGAATCAACAATATAACTTTTAAAAGAGCCAACTATAGTGATTATAAGTTTCATACATGTCGCTTCAAGCACAAAAGTTAAGCCTAATTAAGAACAAAATTTCGTCAGATTAATTTGGATGTTATTTGTCTTTTCTCTCAATATAAGTAGAAAAAGGACAAAACATTCAATTACAGCGAATGTCCTTTTGGACTTCGGTAACAAAGATAACAGATTATGTCAATATTTCGAATTTATTTGAGTCAAATCAAATATAGGAAAAAACATTTGTTGTTGTTGTTGCCACATACTTGCAAATTACAAAAATGTTTTACAGCAACTCACTATTATTTGTTTTCCAGCAATAGACTCGAAAAATATTTAGTGTTGCCTTATACTAAGAAGCTAATGTAGAAAAAAATAACTATTTGTTTACTACAACATTTCATAATTGAAAATTTTTGTGACATTTAGTATTTTTCTGAAGCTTCAATATCACTCATCAGAATCCATCAGCATCGTTTTATAAGAAACGTATAAAAATATGATGCTCCATGAATTTGAAATAGATTGTCTGATTTTTTTAAGATGGTGACGAAAAAGCTACCTTGTCAGTTTTAAAACTTACATTAATTATATGTTTAATTTTTTCATAATATAATCTTTCACAATATAACATTTCTATCTCAAAATACTACGTGTTACAAATATACAAAAAAAAAAAGATTTAAAGCATTGTGACTTTCAAGTTCTAAAAATTATTATTAAAGTTAGTACAAAAACCTGGCAACCTTTTGTTAAATTAGTCTATTTCACTTTTTGTCATATTTTCTTGATCACTTTCTCTTCGTAGTCTATGTCAAATCAGATTGACAAGCATGACAGCTTACTCTATGATTGACATTATTCTTGGTTTTGATAATAAATAATTTCTTTTTCTAGGTATTTTTGTAACACATCGCTTCGCATATCAGCAGTCCTAATATATAATTGAACACCAAGCTTACATAAAGCAAATTATTGCATCAGCTACAAACACTAAATAGGGCGCACCGCGGCATTATTGCGAGATCATCACCTTGTTCATCATCATCACCGTGTACAGTCAACAGTACGTCGGGCTGCCACAAACTGTCAAATTTTCTTAATCGACTTTGTGTTTTACTACAAACAAGTTAAGGTTGACAATCGAGTGAAGAAATATGACAGTTTTGGCTAGTCTGCGTGTCTTTGACAGCACCAATTGTTTTTCCCACCCGATATTCAACCGATTATCACCTTCTCCTGTAGAATTTGGAAGTAGCAAGCCTGGAAGAAAAACGTTTCAAATGAATTTGCCGGCCGATAGCTATCAGTTTTACCTACTATTTTACATACATACATAAATCCCAAAAAGGGGGAGGCAGAGGTGAGTTAACACCCACGTTTCGCCAATTATATTAGGTGCCATGCAATGGGGGGCGAGCCTATTGCTATCTGTCTATAATATCACTTAAATCGCAATGTATTGCTGGGTGGTATAAGAGAAACACTGGCGCCCATTACTCTCAATCACTAGTCGCCTGGTACGACACCCGCGGTAGAGATGGGGAGTGTTGACATTGTATTCTGCTCTGTCGCCGCTACAAGGTTTGCAATACCATTAAATTGGCGGAGCCATGCTTATAACATGATATTTCACAACGGCGGCGTACTTCAAGCATCACAGTCATTCTACAAGAAAAATAGAAGCAAACAAATATCAACCTTGAGCGTGGTGAACATAAGGCCCAACTCATACTTCAAGCATCACAGTCACCCTTAATGAAAAATAGAAGCAAACAAATATCAACCTTGAGCGTGGTGAACATAAGGCCCAACTCATACTTCAAGCATCACAGTCACCCTTAATGAAAAATAGAAGCAAACAAATATCAACCTTGAGCGTGGTGAACATAAGGCCCAACTCATACTTCAAGCATCACAGTCACCCTTAATGAAAAATAGAAGCAAACAAATATCAACCTTGAGCGTGGTGAACATAAGGCCCAACTCATACTTCAAGCATCACAGTCATCCTTTATGAAAAACAGAAGCAAACAAATATTAACCTTGAGCGTGGTGAACATAAGGCCCAATTCGCCGTGCTGCATCGCGGGCTCGAGGAAGTCCTCGACGAAATGGATCTCGGAGCCGAGTTGCAATATGCGCGCGCGAACAACCACGAAATGGAACACGGGGAACAATTCGTCCATGCTCCATAGGTAGTTTTCACCTGAGAACCAGCAAAGAAACCAAATACAATGGTGCTGATGGCGTATCTTCGGATGAGTAAAATCTACATGGGTGCATCTCAATGTTTCTTAGCTGACCCAACATCTAATGAAGCTCAACTAATCTGCAATATGGTACGTCATCAATAATTGTATTTTTGTAGTTATAATTGTATTTTTGAACGAGACTGTAAACACGTTAGGGTACTATGGGACTGACTTAGCAGAAAGCGAAAGTCCCTAAATAAATATAGATAATTTAAAAAAAATACAATGGTGAAGTATAAAATTTACAACTTTAAAAAAAACAGTTAAGATAATTACGAAAATTTTTTCGTGGAGCTATGGTTATCTAGAAAATTATATATTTTTTCAGAATTTACTAGTTAAAACTTGAAAATGAAAGGCCTTAAAATTAAAATTATTGGGCCATTCGGTCAATGTGCACACTGGTGGCCAGACATGGGCCAATCAATGTAGTGTACAGTCAACACCACATCGGGTTACTACAATCTGTCAAATTTCTCCGATAAATTTTCAACCTTAACATCCTTATTATAAAGTTCTAAGTTGATTGGAAATATTTGACAGTTTGTGATAACCTGATGTGCTGTTGACCGTACATGAATAAATTTCTTTTAACGCTTCAACTGCATACCCAACTCGTGTTGAACAGCAGTGGTCATCCTCTGGAAGGTGCTACGGATGACGAGGAGCTTCTCGATGGGCGAGAACGTGGTCTTGAGCTGCTGCAGCGTCTCCACCGACTCCTGGAACAGCTGCTCCTTGAGAGGCGAGTAGCTCGGCGACGATTGGGATGGGTGGCCCTTGTAGCCCACCCAGAATTTCCTGGCAATGGTCAATTTACTATTAGCGGCAACTCCCAATATTCTATGTACAGGTAAAAGTAAGCTTATTCTTAAGTTTAGTCGCCAGGCAGTTTTTTGTTATTATACTATAAATAATCTGGGGTCGGCGCAGTATGTTTCCTCTTCCACTCATATCGGTCAGACGTCTGCTAGCCATCCACTCCCTTTTGATTCATATCATCCATCACGATATGAAAAGAGACGGAACCGGCCATGTCAAGAGACCGATGAACGGAGAGAGTGATTGGAATGACAACATTCCTTAGGTTTTATAGCCGGCCGCCTGCCTAACACCAACCCTCGTTGTTTATGTTGTTGGTGGTTTGCCCTCCACCATTCGGGTGCCCTGAGGTGCTTATTGGTCTACACCGGGCAATCTCCCTTGGTCGACTTTTACGACACCCATGGGATGAGTCAGTGCTGGCCCATTCCACTTGTTCGCTCCCAGGCCAGCATAGAAGATCGCTCAAGACAAGTACCTATTCAAAATGAGAAAGTAGCCAAATGTAGGTATTACTCGCTCCGCGGATCGGCACTTCACAATCCTCTTATAGGTGTGGTTTGAAAGAAGACGTTAGAGACGCCCACTGTTGGGCATAGGCCTCCGGGAGGCCTATGCCCTATGCCTATCGGTGGAAGAGGCCGCCTCCCCCATGGATCTCCCAACCTAACGATCCTGCACTGCCCTCAAATCAGTGGCCTACCCCTTTGGGCATATAGGCTTGGGTATGTATGATGTATGGTCGAAGGTGTGGACTGTGGACTCACTGATCGATTCCCAGAAAGGCCATGAGCGTGAGATCCGGCTGTCGGTTCCATTTGAGCAGTCGTCGCCAGTACAGGTCATCTTCTCGTTTGTTGTGTAGCGCATACAGCACAAACAAGGCCGGGTGCACTCGAGGCAACAGGGTCGGCTGAAGCAGCGCCGCCGCTGACACAACTTCACTGCAATAGAATTGAAAAACATAAATACATAAAACTACAATGTAAAGGCACTATTGTTTTGCGTCTTAGTGCCCGGAAAATCGAGGAATTCCTACTGGGCCCTAGTCCGCAATTTTTGCGCAATGGTATTCGTGATTCAATTAATTGACATTTATTTTTGAGTAATTTTTTGACGGCCGCCTTGGTCGAATGTTCAGATTGCTGGGTATTGGCCAAGAGGTCCCGGGTTCGAATCCTGGTAGGGGCAAACTTTGTGATGACCACAAATGTTTGTTTCTGAGTCATGGTTGTGTATATGTTTATGTAGTATATTTTCAACATTTATATACATAATTATATTAAAAATATGTCCGTCATCTAGTATCCATAACACAAGTGCTTAGGCTACTTACTTTGGGCTAGATGATAGGTGTGAGTGTAAAAAAAAAATATCTATCTAATTACGTCCTTAGGGCCTGTTTCACAGTCGACGGGTATGTTCTGGATAGCTTACTTGGCAGTTCAATTGACTCATATGTATTTCATATTACAACTGTCTAATGATCTGCCAAGTAAACTATCCGGAACTTACTCGTCGATTGTAAAACAGGCCCTTATTATAATGTACTCATAAACGTTAGAAAAAATAGTACAAAGAAAATTGTGTTTGTGTATATTGTGGTAGTAAAATAGTACAAAAAAAATCATGCTGGAATCAAATTCGCGTCCCCCGCAATAACTTGCCGATTTTTGCCAACGGTATAATTTCACATTGTAATTGTTGGCTTACCATTACAATGTGATGTTCAAAATGGTTGGATCAATACAGCTACCCTCGAAATGTAGATTCCCGCACCGGGACTTTAGAATTTAATAATTTTTTTCTAAGAAAATTTACGTTTGAAACAGTTGATGCGGCAATCGAACCTGCGTCCTCTGCCACCCGGGCAGATACCACTCAGCTTATACCAACTCGGCATGATTTTTTTTAAATTTCTTTTTTCATTCTAACATTTGTATTTAAAATGTACAAATAATAATTACCCTCTTTGCTTATAACGTGTTATCTTGTAAAACACAATTTTTGGACTTGTCACGTTATTGAAGCAAAAAAGCGATAACTTATAGTTATAAGTTCTTCAACAACTCACCCATCAATAGGATTGCCGTCCTCAACGGGCGCCTCGTCGACTGCATCCGTTTTCCGGGACAAGAACATATCAGCGCCCTCTAGCGGCAGCGCGGGGAACAAAAGCCTCACGACTTGGTAAAGTCTACTCGTGATACTCTTGAGTTCTTTGACGGCATGGCTCAATAGAAGGGGGTGCACTCTGACACCGCCGTAGGTGGTATTGAAGGCGTTGGTTAGACCCAGTACCAGTTGTCCCAAAGGGTGGTGGGTCGATTCGCATGCCTGAAAGAGACAGCAGATGTATAGATAGAGAGCGTAACAAAACTGTCCTCATCCCGAATGCGAGACACTGGTATTTGAATATGGCGTCAGAGGCAACCCAATATAGAAGACGAAACAAAAAAATAACTTTTCCACGTCATATACCTATATCACGTTACTACATGTCCTCATCCCTATTTTTCCTTCTAGACAAGTGATCAATCTATGAATAGAATACAATTAACATTTTACTGAGAAAACAACATGGCGACCGTTGCGTCGCGTCAAATGTACTAAGTTCTCAAAATATTGACATTTGTTCGATAGAAAAAACGTTGTATCGTTTGTCATTTGGCTAGACCCCCGGGTGTCTTACACGGTGGGTTGAATCATAAACATGACCTATACTAGACCCCCGGGTGTCTTACACGGTGCGTTGAATCATAAACATGACCTTTAATTAATATTTTCTAAAAATATTATTGAGTTTTATTGTTTTTCACATTTTACTGAGGCTTCGCGGCCCTCTGCGACACTCCTGCGATTTAAAGCTTTGCACGTTGAAAAACACTAGAGGCTAAAAACCTAAAACGAAACGTTGAACGTTGGCTGAGTACCTATAATCAATCGTTTAGAAACGATACCTCTACAACGTTTCTATCGAACAAATGTCAAGTTTTGACCACTACCCTTACATTTGACACGACGGCCGCCATCTTTCTACGCTATAGCTTACGTTTACATTCCGCTACTTACGTTATACAGATATTGTTTGAGCTCCGTATACTCGTCGTAGTTAAGGCTCGCTTGTCCAAACTTCGGTATTACTTCCAAGCAGTCCACAGACCTCTCCATGTCGCTGCCTTTGCTGCTTTTCGCGCGCTTCAAAGGAGTTTTGACGTGTTTCTCTTTGTGCGAGCAAGATATTGCTACGGCGACGTTTTGCCAAATTTTGACGTTATCTACGATACTGGAAGAAGAACCGTTGGTCAAATGGTTTCCGTTCGGTGTCAGAATCGTCTCCGGCGCACCCAAGCATTGGAAGCATTGTCTGAATAGCGCGTTCCATTTTTGATTCGGCGCGACGCTGAGTTTGCCGAAAGAACTGGAAAGTAGAGCGAGAACTCGTTAGGCCTTTACACCTTTCTCTGATCACAATGACTCTCAGTCAGTCATACCCTAGCCGTACGCACCCTTTATACGCTTTTTTGTACACTCCTCAGAAAGGCGGTTAAAAGAAAGGTGGGTAAAACGTACTTTGTCAAGGTGGGCGTAGAAAATTGACCATTCGCATTCAAACCGTAAAAAGACAGATATTTCCAAGTTGTAAGCAGTGGAAACACTTACTTGCTGAGCACTCTTGCAGGATCTCTGGATAAGGGCTCCTCAAGCAGCAGAACACGTGGCCAACAATCCTTGGTCGAATTCTCGAGTCATACACCTTGCCTTCATGAGATATCACTATGCTATGACCCTCAGTACGTCTACTGTCCTTTCACGACGATAAAAAATAAAACACTATGCGGTACTAATTAAAAGTTAATAACTGTGCGAAGCGTAAACACGGCGATATCGCAACGAGAAAACGAAGGAAAACAGAGTGCGCACGCGTTGCACTCATAGATCTTTGATTTACGTGCCGTTAAGCGGGGAATTCGAATTTATAGATCCTTTTAGGTTTGAGCGTTGTCTAGATCCTTTGCTCTCTTCTCGTAGTGTTACCCACGAACAACAGGAGAACAATCCGCCTAGATAAAGCAAGAAAACGAATGGCCAAAACACCAGCCATGATCCTTAACACTCTCATTTCTACTGCATTTATTCTATTTTGACGCTTTTTTTTCTCATAACCATAACTTTCACTTCCATACATTAATGTTGGGGCCAGCACTCCATTAAGATCCTTTCTGGTAAGATAAGATAAGAGCCTTTCTGGACATGAAATCAATACAGGAAATAAGAAGAAAAGATATATATATATATATGCGTATGTGTTACTGTGCGTGCGTGCGTGCGTGCGTGCGTGCGTGCGTGCGTGTGTGTGTGTAAGCGTGAGAGCATGTGTGAAGAGTGAGTGTGAGTTGGTTGAATGTTGAAAACTGACTTCGGCTTGGAATCCGACGGCAGCACAGGATTGGAGACATTCAAATGCATGGTGGCGTTGGCTATCTTGACGCCCTCGGTCCACGCGCCGCTCAGCGAGCCCTCGATCTTGTCTCCGCTGGAGAAGGTTAGAACCCCCTTCCCGGAGAACACGCCGGCCGCCCGGAACTCGCCTTCGTAATGCGTGCCGTCCTCGAACACCATCACGCCGTGGCCCTGTGTGAGAAATACATAGGTACATAAAACATTTTATTCAATTTGACTAACTTCTGCTGCTCAGACTTTTTTCTTTCGCTACAATGAAATATTCGCTATATGAAAGTGAGTCGATCATAAAAAAAAATATTTCAAAATAACTCATTACTATGGACAACTCAAGCTTGACCAAAAAATACTGTAATTTTTTTTTACAAAAAAAAGAATATATAGTTCCTAAGGCCGTTTCCCTGTATGTTGTATGGTTTTGGATTTCCCCATACTGTCCCAGTTAAAAAAACACACTGTATTCAGCAGTATTCCTCTCATATCATGGGATATGAGAGGAACACTGCTGCATACAATGTTACAGGTTAAGTCGATCGTATATTATATTCCTATTCCTTTAAGGGCGTGTAGTTTACATCGTTTCTGACTGACTGATTTGACTATGCTATTCCAACTGTTTTGGCTACTATTGCACAGTTCTTGCAAGTCCGGAGGCCATCTATAAGAATTTTTTGGTGTTAGTTGTTCAGAGATCTTTAAAAACTAAGTACATACTACGAAGTACGTTAAGTTAAGAAAAACGGAGTCGTCAAATTACATCACACTTCTTTAGTACATCTCAATGTTACGATAACAACCAAAAATTAACCGCTAAGCACTAACAGTAACAGGTGTAAACTATTACAACATTTTTAAGCGCACCAATGTGAATTCAATCAGTCATTTCGTTTGCGCTGTTTAACATCGTGTCAATAACTTAACAATTTACTCAACCAATAACTTCGTATTGCATGTGTTTGCTTAAAAAATTACCAACCGTTAGCACGTCCTGCATGAACAATCCTTCATAATAAATGCCGTCCAGTGTCACTATAAGGCCGCAGCCGTGCTTTTTGCTGTCGCTCCAGTTGCCCAAGTACTTCTCCCCTTTGCCAATGTCATCCATCACCCCGTAGCCTTGCTTGGCGCCGTTCACCCACTCTCCGGTATATATGGTGGCGGACGAAGTGGTGAAGTCTCCTTGTTTCTTAATGCCGTGACCGTGAGGTTGTCCATCTTTGAAATACCCCTCGTATATATCCCCTGACACGTATTTGATCACGCCATATCCATTCTGCAAGTTGTCTTTCCATTGGCCTTCGTATATTCCTGCAAAACCATAACTATTAATAGCGACTATTGTCCGATGAGATTAGTATAGGTATTTCCCAAAAAGACCGGGAATAATTACGGGACTTCTTACTTTGTAGTAAAGTCAATTATTGCAATCATCAATAAATTTGGATTAGCAATTTAGTCTGTGTCGTGATTAATTATTAATTCAAGGGACTTTACTTAGTTATGAGTCACAGTCAATCAGTACCATTGTGGTTCATTCATTAATTAAGTTTTTGTTGTCTTAAGTAGAACAATGAATGGTTGTGGTTGTGGTAATTTTGAGACTAGACTTCTCCAACATTTTAATTTTAAGAACCGATATCATATCTTCTAAAGATAATGGTATGTAGCATGTTAAAAGTAAAGTAAGCTTGTTAGAATAATAACCGACGAGTATGTTCCGGTAATGCATCTACAAACAAACACGAGGCCACAAGAAAAATATTTTTTTTAGAATGTCGCTGTTTTACGTTAGAAGGTATAGGTACCTTTTTTACCAAACGATCTTACATAATTATGGATCCTTTTCCTTACCTATGGATGGTGACTCCATTTTGCCATGTCCACATAGAGCATTCAGTTGAAATTGCCCAACATACAGTTTGCCATCAGGCCATTCAATTTTGCCATTTCCGTGGATTTTGCCATCTAACCACCGCCCAGTGTATTTAGCATCTTTGAAAAAGCTATTTTTACTGGAAAACGTATAATTTGCTGTTCTTGCAGATGGTGGTTTGAACATGGAGTCCTTATTCAAAACTAATCTTATTGACACATTCAGAGAATGTATCCATTCAGATTTCTCTTGTTCACTATTAGTTGAAACTGATAACACTTCTTCAGGAGTGGTAAGCTGTATACAATTTGTCAATGAATCAGTATTTGGAACTGGCTCAACCCATAGGGTATCTAAGGGATGTATATTTGCGGTACTTCCAACCATGTGAATAAATAAATCATTGAATAAAATAAACCAATGAGATGAGAATCTCCCTGGATTGACTAAATTCAAGGGTCGAGATTTCGATTCTCGAATAACACGTCTTTCAGGAGTTCTATAGAGATCAATGCCTTTGCCAATGGTTTCCCAAAATAGTTTGGTCAAATCTGCTTCCTTCCGCTTCTTTTCTTGTTCTTCTATTAGTGAATCTAAAGATGATATTACCTTATTCAATCTATCTTCAATATTTGTTTTGCTGTCTGTTGTTCTCTTAGACTTGCATCTCAAAAGAGACTGAGCTATGCACTTGTAGGAGCTTAATCTTATTAAGGGTTGAGTGAAAGCTAAAGCTACTATGGCTTCAGAAGTTTTCTTATTATTTTTCTGCTTTTTCGATGGCAGTTGATCACTAAATAAATTATAAACATTACTTGGGACATCAATTATATTGTTTATTTGTGTAAAACCACCAATAACTATTAAATTACTTATTGCTACATAATACTTTCTGTATAAATAAATATATTCTTCTAAATTTTTTATCAATGATATATCACATTCGTTTATGTGCTTCTCAGCATATTGCCACATTGACAACACATTCAGAGCAGTTGTGTTTAAAATGTCACTAAAAATATCACAAACAGTTTCATATATAATGGAATGTGAAGTGATTACTTTACTTTTCTTTAGAAAAGGTTTGACAAGAGAATGGTAAATTAATAACATCTCTTCAAGATATCTTTGAGCAATAGACAAGTCCTGAAATTCTGGACATTTTATAGACTCTTCAAGAGAACAGTAACTTATATTTCCAGAAGACAATATTCTCCAGTGATAGCACATATTTTGTGGTTTACTTGAAGAAATTGGAGGTTCTGTCATTTTTAAGCTATCTTCTTTGCCATTTTCCACAACTTCTGCTTCTTCGTCTTCTTCTTCAACCTTACTAGTTAAATTTACTATGGTTTCTGTGTATCCATCAGTATGTTTTCCCATGTAGAAAATGTTTTCATTGTGAGTATAAGTAAGTGTGTGGTGGTCTGTAGCGATCATATCTCTTATTCTGTCACTATCTGAGTTTTCTGTAAATTGTTTAGGACCGCTTTTGTCTTCCCTGGAATCAAAAGAAACTTGATGAAAATGATTATAGCCCCAAAGGAAGAGTCTGCCATCTAATGTTAGTGCAGAACAGTGCCACTTGCCACATGACACTTTTTGTAATCCAAAACCGGACAAAGTCATAACCACCACTGGTTTTAATCTCTTAATATTATCACCTATGCCTAGTTGGCCATATGATATGTCTCCCCAAGTCCATAGTTCAGTTGCCAAAATGTTTTTTCCTAACTTCGCCATATTTTTGAGGTTTTCTTTTTTTCTAGCAGCCTCAAACTCCTTCTCACTGCTGATGGTGCTTGTTGAAAAGTGTAATTCATCAAAATTACAATTAGATGTATACATTAATGCATTGTATTCTTCATTGTGATTTCTCATTTGGAAGTCTATAATTTCATTATTGTCACTGCTGCCACTTACATGTCTTGATAAAGTTGCTACTTTATCTCCTACAGTTTTTACACCCTCATAGACAAAATTTGTGAGATTGGATACATTTTCTTTGATAATTCTTGTAGGTTTTTCAGTATATTCTACTAAATAATCCTCACCAGCAGACACCCAAGACAATTGTCTACTTAAAAATTGCCTTGCTGCATCTGTGTTTATAAATATATTGTTTACTTTTTCTGTATTTTCTTGAGGGTCAGTACCTAGTTCAGAGTTTTCATCATTCCCATCTTCATGTGGATTACACTCTAAGTTTTTTGATTCTGTAGAATTGATGTTAATATTACAGAGATTTTTTGCAATTTTGGATTCTTCAGAGGAGGGACTAGAATCTTCAGTAAAACTATGAATGTCTACATGTAGGTCTGTTTGTGGTGCAGTAGTGCTGCTGGAGTCTTCACTAGATTTACTAATCTGAACTCCTAGGGGACAGGTTTCTGATAGAGATGGCACAGATGCAGGAGACGCTAGGCCAATAATAGTCTGGCACTGTGAGCAATTTGAAGCAAACACTTCTTCGTCATCATTGTCACTGTCTGTGTCACAGTTGCCAGAACGTTTAACATTTTTCCTGGCAATGACAGCAGCAAAGTTTTGTCCTATAGAAGCGCTATAAACTGTCCGTCCCTCAAAAAATAAAACTTTTCGAATACTACTGGTATCTAGCCCCATTTGGGGCATTACACCAGAACCCCATAACTGGCCCTCACTACTAATAAAAAGTTGACCAAAATCACTAGACACTACATTTCTGAACTTTACTTTATAACTGGAGCTTTTGAATCCATGAGGGCAGCACTTTGCTTCTTCTTTGACAACAATTTCTTCTTTACCATTAAAACTTGAATTTGTTTTATAAATGCGCCCATGTACGTCGATAATATATAGTACACTGTTGTGATAAGATAAGTCTATAGCAGATATACCGCTAATTTTCTTGAATATTAAGTGATCGTTTTCAATGTCACACGTATAGAGGCCATGGTCATTTCCTAATACAATGAAATTGGTTTCTAAAGAGCACAGTTTAACAATCTTATCGGGAACTTGTTGCGTTGGACTGATATTCAGCGGTGCTATCCCCTTCCAAAATTTATGTTGACTCATATTCATTAAACAGTTCTAATTGAAAGTAACATTTAAATTTATGTAAAAAGCAGCACAAAGAAACTGTAAAGATTAACTAAGATGTCTTATTTAGTTGAGCACTGTTACACATTTATATAAATTAAAAATCAGCAAAATCATAAAGAAGTGAAAACACGAAAATTTATATTGTTTTCGATTCGATAGTATTGTTGACAATATCGAATCGACTGACAATCTGACATGATAAATGACAAGCGAGATGAGATTGAGATGACAGTCACTAGCTGCGTTCGGTAATTGCGTCCGATCAATCTTTTTAGTCTGAACTGAATCGTTTGTTTATAACATCTAGAGCTACACTGCGTCCTGTTATTTTACCTCTGACGTTTCTATTTACGTTTTATGTAAGAAAAGGATACCAATATGATTTTCCATATGCTAGAGCAGGATAATGACAAATGTCAGAGGTAAAATAACTGTGGACGCACTGTAGTGGAGGTAAATCTGAATCGTTCGGTAATTACCGCTCCGATCAAACCGACGTAAATCTCTTCTCTCTGCTCGGACTATTTTGACCGACGAAAAAGATTAATCTGTTTAGGTTTAATAGGGATGATGACACAAAGAATCACTAATATAATAATTTAGAATAAGATGATTCGTTAATAGTCACTTGTTATCAGATTATATTTGTGATTGATGATTTATTTTATAAAAATAAAAGTACAAAACTGAGCAATCCGCCATATTTCTTTATTATTTAGTTAGACGTCATTATTTAGTTATCTCCATTTTGACATTTTATTTGCCAATCAAATTCACTAGTCTGTTCTTTTTACGGAATAGTGACGTCACACAGACGCCATTGCTATTTTGGCGTTTTGGCGGAAATTGCATTATTCAATACATGTTTTTTCTATCAAAATCGAAAGTTTTTACAAAAATATAATTTATTTTGGGTAAAGTAGACACGTAAGAAAAACATGGTGTAGTTTTTCAAAATTAGTCGTCATGCCAATTGGTTTGATTGATATTAGGGTCGATTCTGACAATGGTTCTCTAAACCTAAGATTAATTTGACAACAGTATTTCTCTTTCATTCTCAATACAGAATGAATAGGACAGACTGATCTTAAATTTAGTTAAAGTTTAGAGAATCATGTCAGAATTGACCCTATTGGTTATTGGTGCTTTTCTCGATCTCCATTTGTATATAATAAACTTTTGATTTTTATTTGTGGGTTTGATATATGATCGGGTCATTTGGTACGCAATGCTCGGAGTAAATAGGACTATTTACTCTGAGTACGCAATTTAATCGGATTAATCTGCGAAGCAATTATCGAACGCAGCTAGTGATTCATTTATTAAATAAAAATCAATTTAGTACGTTTATGTGCAATAATTTCGTAAATAAATACATAAATTAATTAATATGTAGTTTCATTGTAATGTGAACTTTTGTTTGCTCGACTGCATCAATGAGCAAAAATAATAAATTTATTAATTCTATCGACATAGTTAAGACAGTCGTCGTTTAAGTTGACTATTTACTAAAAGACTACATAAAAATGTTATAGTGCGTTTCATCTTTTAGTTCCTATGCCTTCATGGTGGTAGTATTGATAGAAAATGATACACTAGGGTCGATTCTGACAATAGTTCTCTAAACCTAAGATTAATTTGACAACAGTGGTTCTCTTTCATTCTCAATACAGATTGAAGAGGAGAGACTGATACTAAATTTAGTTTTAAGTTTAGAGAATCATGTCAGAATTGACCCTCATTTCAACTTTAATTCAGGGCCATTTATATTCAATTAACTTTATAAACAATTATGCATCTATCTTATTTTGTTACTTTTATAACTACTAGCGGTATACATATTAGTTTTTTTATGAAAGTCATCAGCCAAAGCTCGTCAAAATTTGCGAGAACAATTAGTTCATGATATTATTAGTATGATAGATATTATATAGATAAATATAAATTGTAGTGACGTAAGAAGGATAGACTCATTAAGTAAACGAAGGTTAAATTATAATAAAATATTGTATTTATTATCATTAACAATAATTGTTGTTCATCTAACATGTCTACATTTGACATTTCCTCACTCTTGTCAATCGTTAAATCGTTATTAGTACCATTTATTTACAGTTATACAGTGATTTTATATTTTTATGTTATAAACAAAGAAAAAAACGAATTTGGTGAAACTTGGCGGTATGGGTTAGGTTAATTTGCCCTCCTTTTCGAAAAAAGTTGGATAGCTTGTCTTTTCTCATTTCTGTCAATGTCAATCCGCCTTTCCTTGTTTCCATTTCTTCCAATAATTTTTTTATAGTAAAAATGGCGACCCGTGCAGCCGTCGCTAGGCGTGTTCCAGAAAATGAACCTGCAATCACTTATGTTCAATGTGATGGTTTGGTCAGTACATCATTTTATTATACTATTGAATAAGTTTTACTGAAAGTAGTTAAATCGATCCTACATCCAGTCATTACATCGTTATAACCTCTTCAATTGTTCGACACGTCATGAATTTAATGTATGGACATGAAATTTTGACTTGAGCATTGACCAATTATTATTGATAATATACCAATCAGTCCTAAACCCAGTAATGTATTCTTCTCTGCCTTCACTACATCACTTGAAGAGTTATAGCACAATAGTATAGTGTCTTTTGCTGTACGTCTATACTGTTTGTTACTAAAAAAACTTTTAAACATGACACTTGTTTTTATCAGGCGGTTATGAAAATTGTAAAACATTGTCATGAAGAGTCTTGCAGCAATATGGAGGTGGCACAAGGTGCTCTCCTTGGATTGGTTGTTGAGAATCGACTGGAGATTACAAACTGCTTCCCATTCCCCAAGCATGATGATACTATGGACGAAGAAGAATACCAACTTGACATGATGCGCAGATTGCGTAGAGTCAATGTTGATCATTTCCATGTTGGATGGTGAGTTATTTTTGTTAGCTTATAATTTATTTCAAAAGATTAGTACACAATATTATTAATATTTCTTGGAGGTTTTAATACCATGAATCTGAGACGTCAGTCATTTATAACAGAAATAACTGAATTGATAATTACAAATTGAGGATTTTATATTATTCCAGTTGTAAAATAATCAACTCGATTTTCATCTAGTAACCTCATGAATGTCATAATCTATAAAACATAGCTGACCTTATTGTGTTTGAATTTTGTAGCATTCTTTTTCACATTACAGGTATCAGAGTGCTGATGTTGGTAACTTTTTAAGTCAGTCTCTTTTGGAGTCACAATATCACTATCAAACTTCCATCGAAGAGAGTGTGGTTGTCATTTACGATACAAAGAAGTCTGCCAGAGGTTTTCTAACTCTCAAAGCATACCGTTTAACCCCTCAGGTAAGTTATAAAATGAAATTGTATTAAAATGTAAATGCTAAATAGTATATGTATTAAAAACACTGTCATAGATTATTCTATCAAAGTGTGTTGTTAGTATTACAGAATATTTATGTTTTTATTTTTAATTGTAGGCTATTGCTATGTATAAGGAGGGTGATTACACACCTGAGGCACTCCGGAACCTCAAGATTGGATATGAGAGCTTGTTCATTGAAGTTCCAATAGTCATTCGCAACTCTCCACTCACAAATATCATGATGTCGGAATTGCAAGAGATGATACCAGAGGAGGAAGGTTCTAAATTTTTAGATCTTGGAACAGCTTCAGTATTAGAAGGTTTGTTTAAACGTTTGTTAATTATCTTTTTTTTGGGACAACATTTGGAAGGAGTTTGTGTTATATTTCTGCTCCTATTTCTCAGGCCAACTCCGAAGTCTCATGGAACGTGTAGATGATTTAAACCAAGAAGCAATCAAGTTCAACCGATACCAGCAGTTGGTTGTCCGTCAGCAACAGGACAAGCACCGCTGGCTTGTGAAGCGTGCCCAGGAGAATGCTGCCAGGGCTGCTAAAGATGAAGCTGCTTTGCCAGAAGAAGATGTCAACAAACTCTTCAAGCCTCTGCCTGTGCCACCAAGAATGAATCCAATGATCCTTGCTGGGCAAATCAACACATACAGCCAGCATATAAGTCAGTTTTGCTCTCAGAGTCTGGCCAAATTGTATCTCACTCAGGCATTACAAAATGCGAAGGAGACAAAGCAAAATAATTAGTGTTAAGCCACACCTGACCATAAAGTGGACTTTTTCGCCCGCTTCGCGTACGAATAATTGCACTTCCTGGTCAGGTGGTGACATAAAACTGATCTTACCTCGGGCGATAAAAAAGAACCCTCGGCATTTTAAACACCCTCGCCTTCATCTCGGGCGCCAAATTGCGATCCGAGACATCTTTTTCTTTTATCGCCCTTGGTATTGTCTACTATTGTAAGTTGGTATTAAATTGAAGTGTCACAGAATATGTATTCACTTTTTCATTAGCCTCCAATTCCATATGTCCCAATTGCATGCAATTAAAACAATGAAGTGTAACTGTTAGTGAGAAAATAACATTAAACAAATGTAGATCTTAGAAGCAAATATGCTTTGGTTTCGAAAGTAATTTTGATAATAAACTTTTAGTTTCGTATACAAGGTGTAACAGAGAGGTGCAGTCATATTTAAAGGGGTTATTCAGGCCATCAAACTGAACAACTTTCGCTAAGGGACCAAAATCGAAATCTCAGAAAAAATAAACACTCCCCCATACAAACTGATGTCAGCTGGTTCTCGGTTTAGTACGGGGGAGGTGATTTTTTTTCTGATTTCGATTTTGGTCCCTTAGCGAAAGTTGTTCAGTATGATGGGCTGACTAACCGCTTTAAATATGACTACACCTCTCGGTTACACCTTGTATAGCAAAGTGATGGAAATTATATAAGTATTGAGAGGGCGATGACCAGAGGGCTTGTTTGTTGGACGCCATTCAATTCGATACTGCTCAAGCTTTATCAAAAGTGACTAGATAGCTAGATAATGAAGAGGCACATACTGAGCCGACCCCTATCCCTATAAATTGGGGACGGCAGGAAGATGATACGCATTTTTTTATTTATATAAACTTTATTACACACATATAGTACAAATGGCGGACTTAATGTCACAAGGCATTCTCTAGCAGTCAACTGAAGAGCGAAGTAAGAGTCAGTAGGGTGGTATGGGCATAAACCCAATATAATTACTGACTAATACATAATATACATATTAACAATACACATTTATGTATAGGGAAAGAAAGTAAAATACTTCAATTAATAGATTTATTGAATTGACTTTATTAAAGTAAGAGTATAAATATGGAACGCTTTAATCCAAATGCAAGTATGGGTGATAACAGAAATAATAACAATTCTCTATTTTATAAATATGGAATAAAATAATTATTTATTGCAATAATTATGCGTCAAGTCAAGTTCGCCCGTTTATTGTGTTGTTTAAACAAATGAGCTACATAAAGATACTTCATAAAAAAAACATTCTCTTAAACCTAAAGATTTTGCATTTAATACTAATTAATTTATTGTCCTAACTCTTTAGTAATCATGCTCTAGACTGAAACTTATACTTATTTGCTGTCAAGTATCAAGTTGTGATATTTTTACGAGTTTTGTAATTAAGATAGAGCAAGCTTTTCGATTGATGAGCTGCTACAAGACAACATGGGATATTGAATGGTAGGTATACCATGTTATCTTGGTACAAATAATGTCAGAACTCGAAAATCTATTTCTCACGCTTAAAGTTGTTATTCTTCGGCCTATATTAACACACACAGTAGCTGGGTAATATGATATTACTATCCAGCACCAAAACGCAAAATCAAGAAAAAGTGCTGGCGTTACTGTTAGTACACAGAACAATCTGGTTAAATGAGGTCTATACATAGCCGATGTTACCCTCTTGATCCTTCTCCCGCTGGTGGACGGCGATGGCGGTTTCCACAAGCAGGTGAAGACGTCTGAAGCGGTCGGTATCCCCACCCCCAAACCCCCCACCCGACACCACCTGATGGCGTGTTAAACAAAAAAAAAACTGTTGAAGTCACTCCACTATGCTATTGCTGCGTAAAGTGTGCAGGCGTTTAATCTTAGTGTTTCCCGCTCGGTAGTATTCCGCTGTCAACAGTTTTGCTCATTGGGAAATAAGTTTCGCGCGTTCATATAGTACTAGGTTATTAGGTTAGTATATAAACCAACGATTAGTAGGAATACATCTAGGTACTAGAGTGTGCGTCAGATAAGTCTGCGCGTGGTCAAAAGTTGAACTAAACTCCGCCTGCTATTTTGTTTGTCTAGGAGTGTCAATGTGAGTGGGTAGCGCCACCCATCGCGCGCAAACTTATCTAGCGCGCACTCTATTCGGTGGTTTATGTACTAACCGTACCTAAAACTGCTAGACTATGCAGTCAGTAAGTTTCGTTCGTAAACACCATGAACGAACGTAACTTTAATTCAGTGTTGACGGCGTAAGATGATAATATTCAAAATAATCGGTGTATGTTATTAGACTCGCATTTAGGTATTGCATTGGCTCATAATACTAGGTGGTGATGTATTGGGGTTCGTACTCGTGAGGGAGTTATCATTCACATTACATTAAAAGACAAAGATTGAATTAAAATGTTGAATGTTTGTTTGTGCCCTCAGGTGATGCCGGCATTCAAACCCTGTCAAAATCAAGTTCTTGGTAATCCTATGCATTGCGATTAAAAATACTGTAATTATTTTAAACACTTTATTATTCTTCAGTTGTTACTAAATAAGAGTTCCTAATTATGTATTAACAAAAATATATATTTCTATGCAACTTGCAAAGTATTTAACGGAAAAGGTGATTTTACAAAAAAGTGTTTAGGTACAGACATGTTTTGGTTAGAAGTTAGTGTTTGTTTCATTTTTGTGTCAATAGTGTCTGAAAGTAGCAGCGTCATAATTACACACACTTCATAACAAAAACATAGATAATTTATTAAATAAAGCGGCAAAACAAAGATTGTCTCAGATCGCTATTAATTTGCGATCTGAGGCTTTCTTTTTTACCTCCTGAGGTAAGTACAAAATTTATATATGATGATCAGGAAATTAGATTCTCCGTACGCGTGGCGGCCTAAAAATTGCACTTTCTGGTGAGGTGTGGCATAAACACTTTTTTGTAATAACACGACGAAAAGAGTTTAAAACCGACGTCGCCTGAACACAATCCAGTCAAATAAGCATTTCAAAAACGCTTGGTACACCTCTCTAAGGTTCAACAGGAGGCCTAGAAGGGGACGTGGACAAAATCTCTCTCCATATAGGGATTTAGTGGGAGTTTGAGCAAAAGGAAAATATGTTCTTTTCTCCGAGGAGGATCTCGCTAAAGATCGCCAAGTTCGTGCGCGACTATCCTCTTGCGGGGTGAGTAAATAGCATACAATACTTCGGCCCCCCTAACGTCTCTCACCCCGCAGGAAGGTCGCGCACGAAGTTGTCGCATTATAGCGCGGTGGCAGCGCGTCTTGGTTGGCCGAGAGGCTCGGAGTAAATAGAACTGGAGTAGCCTTTGCCTAACATTCCCCTCTGCCAAACGCACAAGCATCGGATGCCTGTGCGTTATATAAAACTAGTTGAGCCGCCATTTTAAAACCACAATAATCAGAACGTCTTGCCGTGCAGAGCTCCCACTAAAATGCCTGCCTGTGCTGTTTTTTAGCGTTAAAAAAAATCGAAAACATCTAGTATTCAAAAAGATGGCGTCACATTTCATTTTTAAGTATTATTTTTAAGATTTGATATTAATTTACTTCATAATTTCATGTTTTAGCATACTACAATTTCAAATTTCGAGCCATAGTCTCGTGGGGAGTCGGCCGTGACGTCATCAAACGATCTTCCAGCGCACTCCCCACGAGACTACCTAGGGTTGAACATTATCGCATTTCAATTAATTAGACAACAATTTAAAAAAGTTTGTTGTTAATAAATAATTGTAATTTTGTCATTTCGTATTAATTAATTACCAATTATAATTTCGTTTTAACAATATACGTTGCGTGTTTATATTTAGTTTAGTATTAAGTACATACCTACCTACACTTTTGCGACCGCTTGAAGCTTATTTTTTGCCACACTACATGGAAATATAAAATCATTAGTGAATTAATAAAATAAAATAAGAATAAGACTATTTTGCCCTTTATTCATGCTGGGCGACGCTCATAAACATTAAGAGTACCTATGCTGTAGCATATACAGCGTCCCTGACTTTATAAAATAAGCAAGGGTAAAAATGTACCAGCACAGCCGATTATTTCTGAGAAACCTAATTTTTTTTTCGAGCCACAGCACAAATTGTTTTTTTTTGTTGTAATCAGCAACCCTAATTGAATTGCACTTCATTAATAGTGATGTCACGTCATCGATATTGCGATTTTACGAGGGAGTAATGAATGAATGAATGAATGAAAGTAAAATTAAATTTAAAATATGTATTATGATTTAAATCTATACATTGTGTTCCTGAGGTTATACATTAACTTCGGCATTTTATTCAGACTATTAAATTGATCATTTTTTAATATGGATTAAATTTATGATACTTTTATGAATTGAAGTTCCTTTAATTTTGAAATCCTAGAATAAAACTATAGAGATATAGAATAAAACAGGTCAAGTCGACCTTAAGCCAAATGGCATATATGATGTTAGTAATTGCCGTGTGGTCACGGCAGAGCAGAATATAAATGTCACCACCTCAAATCTCTCCCGTGGGTGTCGTACAAGGCGACTACGGATAAATCAGTGATGAGGAATAGGAAGCAGCGTTCCTCTTATACCACCTAGCAATGTACTGCGACTTTTGTGCCCGATAAATGGCAATAGGCTCGCCACATTTTACATGGGACCTAACATAATTGGCAAAACGTGAGTGTTAGTTCACCTCTGCCTACTCCTTCGGGGATATAGGCGTGATTTATTTATGTATGTATGTATGAGAGAAGAGGAAGTAAAATCTCCAATTTTTTAACATTTTGTCTGTATGTATGTTTGTGCACGCATCATGCATAAACTACGAGACGGATTTTGATCCCATTTGGTATGATGATAGCTAAATGTCATTGTCAACATTTAAGTTAAATTTATTTTTTATTAATATTTAAAAGCTCCTTTAAAAAACCCGGTGGTCCAAGTGCAATACTTCGATTTACTAGGAGTTAGGTATGTGGCACCAAAGTCTTCCGTACATAAATGAAGCTTTTGGAAAATATTATTGTAGTATTAAAATCAGAAATGATCGGTATGTGTAGTTCAAGCAAAAATACCTCTGCCCCTAGCCGGTATCCTAATTGCTAGTATTTATACTGTAAGCTTTCACATTCCCGAAACAGCTAATTTTTAATTATAATTTTCAGTTTTCCTAAAGAACACGAAAAAAATGGGTTGATACTTGTAATAGGCACGTCTCTTGGGCATCTACAAGAACAAGTACTATTTGTTCCGTAAATTTTGAGCCGTCTCAGTTTCAGAAATTATCTAACAATAGAAGAAGATTTTATAGAATACAAGTTTGTTTTTTCCTCGCAATTGTGTTGGAAAACGTCGTATGCAACTCATATGCATTGGTCATTACACATTCAGTTTCCTTCCCGCGTTCGCTTGCGGCTCGCGCTTGCAATAATGCCTCGTATATAATGACCAACATAGCATACTCGTAACATAATGTACTATTTTAACTTTTAAGATCCACACATTTTGATTTTTGATTCCCCTTAAAATTTAACAATTCCCAGTATCATACGAGAAATCTAACTAGATTCACTATCGTTAAAAATAATGTTTAAGGGTTTCTCCTTTCCATTATGATTATACGCGAAAGGGTCCACACAGTGATTTCTGAAAGTGAAAATATATAATAACACCTATTGTAAATACTTTTTAAATGCAATAAGCTATTAAGTATAAATTTGTATTTGATTGATATAGCTTTCGAAATCTGTCAAAGTTTTAGATGGATTTCATATATGAGTGTCTTTGCAAAATCGAAAGAAGGCTGATTGTAAAGTAAGCGTGTAAATCATCATTTAATTTTTAATAATGTAAGAATACTAACGCAAAATTAATGCATTCATTCATTGAACGAAACTGATTTATCGATATTGATATTCTCGTGCTTTGTCATGTCACTACTCACACAATGACATTCGTGTGTTTGAATAGAACGTTAACACACTATTTTAAGTATGTTTGCGTGAATTTTAAATATGTGTGTCGTTTTATGCATGTGTGTGTTTGTAAATACGCAAAAAGTTTTTGTATCTGTGTGCAGCCTTTCAGTGTAGTAGTAACCTCACCCCCCGCAAAAAATGGCAGAAAAATATGTACGAGAAATTGACTAATGGCTACTCCAGTCCTATTTACTCTGAGCCGAGAGGTGTAGGCACCTGCCCGGATTGCAGTGGACGCTGGTTCGATTCCCGCATCAAGACCCTAATATTTCGAACTCTTTCTAACCACCATATACTAATTTTCCTATTATAATGTTGAAATTAAAATCAAAGTAATAAAAAAAAATTCTTTTCCCCGCGGAGATTTTGTCCACGTCCGACCTCTCTAAGGCAAGGATTAGACAGTCAATAAATATCGCGATCCAATATCGTTGAATCTTAAAACATCACAGAAAAATCCAGATTTTTTGTCAATATCGTCGATAAAGTTGAAAATTCCGTGATATTTATTGACTGTCTAAACCTTGCCTAAGGCCTAACTGGTGGAGTGAGGGAATTAGCTGGAAGCGGAGCTACTCCACACGTCGGTGACCACCTCGAGCTCCACTCCGACGGACGGGGGCGGCGTGCTCACCTGCATTGCTCGCGGCTGGGGCACTTGGTGCAGCTGCCCCGCCTGTGGCATCTGCATCTGGGAGTATTGCCAGCCTCCGTTCCTATTGGACGTCACCGTGAGCGGCGAGTAGACGCTCTCGGGGGTCGCCGTTGTTACTGTTACGGTTCTGATGAGAAAACAAAACTTTTTGTTAATTCATCGTAAGATCATTGGTTATCGTTTGAAGTTTGAAGTTTTTTCTTATCTCAATTTAGTTGTGCCAGGTGCAATACATTCATACTTACAAAAATCACGCCTACCTGTATCCCAGAAGGTAGGCAGAGGTGAATTAAACACCCACGTTTCGCCAATTATGTTAGGTCCCATGTAATATACCTATCGGCCACGTAAATCATTATTTGTGTTATGTTGGTGTTCCAAATTCAAATTACTTTGTTTCCCTAGGGAAACAAAGTAATTTGAATTTCATTTCACATTTGAATTCACATTTGAATTTCATTATTTCCCTAGGGAAATAATGAAATTCAGTACAATCCCTGTTTTGTACAGGCCTAGAATGACTAACTTTAAGTTGAGGTTACCTGACCCAGAATACGTCCTTTTTGAGCTGGTGATACGAAATAGTAGATTTTCCATCAAGTGCACAAAACGAATCATTTTTGTCCGAGACTTTTAGCAGCCCGAGCCGAAGGCGAGGGCTGATAGTAATGTCGAGGATAAAAATGGTTTTGTGGACGAGGTAGAAACTCTGCTTTTCACTTCGATTGCGAGGAAATAATACAGTAGTTTATCATAACATTTCATAAAATTCAAACTAAAATTAGTACAATTTTGAATAATGAAGGAAATTGTTTTTCCCATTGGTATTAGGCTTGGGCTACAGACCTATACAGCCAAGTATTAAATTAATTTTGAAATAATAATTTTCTTAAGTTAATTTAATAACCTACCGTACCTACTAAAATTAAAATTATGTCTTAAAAAACGCATTAGGCAAATAAATTTAAGTAAATAATAAAATAACAAATTCTATCTCTGAATTTCTTATTGTGTTTGGCTGCATTGCTCACTTTCTTTGCCTTAATAGAGACACATTTATGAGTAGATACGTTAATGCTCTAGAGAACAAAAATCGAGTTTGTGCAGCCTATATCCTGCACAAATAAGCACTTTCAGAGCATGAGAAGTGAAAAATATATTTTCACTTCTCATGCTCTGAAAGTGCTAAGGCAAATAAAACGAGCCAAACACAACAAGAAATTCAGTGATAGAATTTGTTATTTTTTATTATTTACTTAATTTTATTTGCCTAGTGTGTTTTTTAAGACATAAAAGATATTAAAATTTTAATTCAAGTAGGTACGGTAGGTACTGTTAAGTTAATTTAAGAAAATTATTATTTCAAAATTAATTTAATACTTGGCTGTATAGGTCTGCAGCCCAAGCTTAATATCAATGGGAAAAACAATTTCCTTCAGTATTCAAAACTGCACTAATTTTAGTTTGAATTTTAAGAAATGTTATGATAAACTACCTACTGTTTTATTTCCTCCCAATCGAAGTGAAAAGCAGAGTTTCTAACTCGTCCACAAAACCATTTTTATCCTCGACATTACCATCAGCCCGAGCCGAAAAATGATTCGTTTTGTGCACTTGATGGAAAATCTATTATTAATGTCAAGGAAGTTTGTATATCTAAAATAAAGATATTTCGATGCTTAAATTTACAGCTTCACAATCCTGATAAGTCTTTTTGTCATAAACTGTACTTACATTTGCTGAGGCAAAAACTATGAATAATAGTGTTAAAAATATAGGTTTCAACATTGCTTACTCTATATTCGGGTGAACGTAGTTGTCAGGGGCGTATTGGTTCACGGCATGCCAAACGCTCGGATCGTACTTCACTTCCTCCTCGCTGAGCGCGCTGGAGTAGTCATCCTCTTCGAGACCCTCTACATCGTTGTGGTATACCACCAGGCCGTCGCCGGCATTGTACTCGGGGCGTATGTCCACTTCACTCTGAGCATACAATAGTAGATTATATAGTAGATATAATAGTAGATTATATATACCAAGGGCGATAAACCAAAGAATGTCTTAGGTCGCAAGTATTTGACATAAATATGCGATGTGAGGCTTTCTTTTTAACGCCCGAGGTAAGATCATAGTTTTATGTCACGCCCTGACCAGGAAGTGAGATTTTTTGTATGAGTTGCGAGCGGAAAAGTCCACTTTATGGTCAGGGGGCCTAACGCCTAACTCGATTGCTGATGATAACTATATTGCAATGCACTGCTGACGGCTATAGCAGCCATCCTGAATTTTTAGGCGGCACGGATTTTGTGCCAAATTCATACAAAATCATTCGTTCAAAGCTATCGCTAATAGTTTAGGTACATTTGGTGCGAAAAGACAGCATGACGTCATTAACTATAGCTTTTGCTTTAGCAACCGAGTTAGGCGGTAGGCCCCCAGGTGTGACATAAAAGGTTTTTACGGTTGATTTGACTGATGACTCCACAAATCGAAACATGACATTTCGATAGGACTAAACAATATTTCAAATTATTTGAAATATTGTTTAGGCCCACCTTTAACTCAATTTAACTGTACCAGGTGCAATCACCGAAGAGGTAGGTGGTGAGCCTATTGTTAGCTATCGGGCACCTCAGTCGCAGTATTGCTAGCTGGTATAAGAGTAACGCTGCTGCCTATTACTCATCACTGTTAGTTACGCCTTGTACGACACGACACTCGCGGGAGAGATGGAGGGTGGTGAAAATTGTATTCTGCTCTGCCGTCACCACACGGCTGACAATTTTATAAATATTACAAACTTTTTCTCATCACAATTTTTCTGTGACAATTTGGCTAATATCATAGGCATAGTGGTATAGGCATATCTGTCTGCCCGGATTGCAGATTCCAGCAACAAGACTATAATATATATATAAAATTATAAAAAATTCTAGCTAGCTTTATTGAAATAAAACCTTTACTACGACTCCATTCAGCGCCGTCACGGTGACGCTGGACCCGGGGCCAAGGATGCCGGGGTTCTGTGGCCCCGGCACGGGCATCCTCGTCACTGGCCCCACGGGGAAAGGCCCCGGGTGCTTGCGCCCGCGCCTCGTTATCGTGTAGTGCGTCGGGTCGTGGCCTTCGCGGCGGATCATTTCGGGCAAGATGCGGCGGCGCGCGTTTATGAACCAGTTGCACACCTTGCAAACATAATGAAAGTGAATCGAGCACTCCCTGTTTAGGCCTGGCACGTGGACAAAGTCTCTCTCCACCACTTGACAGTACTTTTGTCTTGGGATTTAGAGTGAGTTAAGGTCTCTGCATACGTAACGAGATAATACCTCGGACAAGAAGTGTACGGGGCGGGGACGTGACTGCAGAAATATCGTTTCATACAAAACCTCCATGAATGACATATTGTGCCGGAGTCACGGACGTGACTGAACGTAGCACTCACGAGGCGTTTTGAACGAGGCAGTCAAGTCCCCGTCCCGTCCTAGTTATTATCTTGTAACAGCTTTACGTTTAGAGACGTGTCCCGTGCTAAGAGTAAACTTACCCGTGAGATGATAATACGCTTACAGGTCTTGTTAATAAATCGATTTCAAAAAACTTTCACGATTACAAAGCTACTTTATGAGCGGGTATAATAGGATGTATTTTTTAAATTAGAGATCCTTTTTTTGTATTTGACGGAGTGGAAAGCATTTACGCACCATACCAGCCGCTAGCTAGGCGACTGACGTGTGTGGAACTCGCCCGAATATCTACAGTCGGGAATACGCCACTAAACCACTCCGGTGTTCCCTAGCCCTTTGAGTGGAGATAGTCTGGGGTCCGCCGCGAGGCAATTCACCAGTCTAAAATTAGAATTAGAGATCCCTACGAAAATTGTAACGTATCAAACCCAAGGTGTAAAAAAAATTTCCCAGTTATTATTTGAGCAAATAAAGACATCAACGCGAGTTATAAAGACCAAACATGTATACAATCTTGATTTGTCTTTTAATATAAAATCCTAAAGTAAAAATATTTTCAAAGTCCCTAATCGTTTTGATTTTCTATAATGGGATGATTTAGGCATTTTATAATACAATTCTCATCTTTTTAAATATAAATAAATAAATAAATATTTTTTTACACTCACACCTATCATCTAGCCCAAAGTAAGTAGCCTAAGCACTTGTGTTATGGATACTAAATGACGGATAATTTTTTAAAATAATTATGTATATAAATGTTGAAAATAAACTACATAAACATATACACAACCATGACTCGGAAACAAACATTTGTGGTCATCACAAAGTTTGCCCCTACCAGGATTCGAACCCGGGACCTCTTGGCCAATACCCAGCAATCTGTCATCATTCTGGATCATTCAAACAAGGCGGCCGTTTAAATGCATTTCGTAATTAAAAAAAAAACATATCAGAATTGTTCACATTCTGTATCTCTTTCATTATAAATAAATAGTTGTGTATTATAGTAATAAAGTGAGTATTAAATGTTACCTGCAAAACGGACAATTTAGCCTCAACGCTGAGCGCGTGTTTCTCCACGTCGCTAGGGTACGCGTTGAAGCGATGCGCGTACAGCCAGCGCTTCAGAATTTTCACTGAGTGCTTGGGCAGGTTGCCGCGGCGCTTGCGCACAGGGGGCCCCACGAACTGCTGGTGGTGCTGGGTGTGGTAAGCCTGGTGGAAATAAAACACCCAAATACGCACAGAGCTAAAAGAATACGCGTATGTTATTAAGTACAAATTATCGTTTATTTGGAACAAAATGTTATGTTTATTGCAACAAAAAATTGATCAAATGGACTGAGATCTAAACGAGTTTACATTATCTTGGAATGCGGAAGGTAGGCGGCATCATCAGCGAAAAGGGAAGATCTTCATTCGAGTCGTGTGTGCCAAGGGGCCACGGTCCGATTGTCCGACTGACATTTTATGTACTTTGAAATCGTGATTTAATTTTGTTCTGCCTCGTCGTAATTATTAGTAAACTATGTATTCGATGTTAACTATCGGCCGGTCTTACAAAAAGTGAATCACAGAAAAAATGACAGATGACATTCAAGTAAAACAAACTACTGGGAGGCACGCAAGGAACGCCTACGGATGATTGACTAGCAATTATCCGCTCCCGCACGATTGCTGGATAAACTTGCTTGCAAGATGATCAGACTGAGCGTAAGTTAGTTATAGGTACTGATTTAAACAAGTTCTATTTGAACACTTCGCCAACCATTTCTCGGTTATTCGAAACTTTGGGTATAATTGTTGTCGTCTCAGTTGGAAAACTTTCGATATTTGATTACATTTTGGCGGATTATATTAAAAGTGATTGCATCAGTTATTGATTTTGATTTTGTTTGTAAAACTTTGGATATTTTATTACTTTTTGGGAAATAACATTAAAGGTGATAGTAGGGCCCAGATTATTGATTTTCTGTTTGATTAAATTTGATGTAGGTACCTAACATTATTATTTGAACATTATACAAATCTTAGAAAAATATTAATTAGAAAGGTTAGAAAATTTTCGAAAATGTATTGTTTCCGCATCAGGAAATTTTCTGACCTCATTTTCTTTGAAATAACATCTTACTTGGTGAGGCAGTATGTGCTGGGCTTGGGTCATAGGGGGCTGGCTTGCCGGGTCCGTTACCCAATCGGAATTATAATCGCCATCATCTGCAGATTGTATTTCCGGGTATTGGTCGCATGCTGAAATTCAACAGTCAAATATATAAATAAATATAAATATTTTTACACTCACACTTATAATCTAGCCCAAAGTAAGTAGCCTAAGCACTTGTGTTATGGATACTAGCTGACGGACATATTTTTAATATAATTATGTATATAAATGTTGAAAATATACTACATAAACATATACACAACCATGAATCGGGAACAAACATTTGTGGTCATCACAAAGTTTGCCCCTACCAGGATTCGAACCCGGGACCTCTTGGCCAATACCCAGCGATCTGAGCATTAGACCAAGATGGCCGTTGATAAATACAAGCAAGCATTTACAATTTGAAACACGCCGTGTGGTGACAACCGAGTATTATCTATACATTGAACACAGTTGAATGAAAAGAAATCACAAAAAATAGGCAACAATTAAAAACTACACCATACATTTGAAATAAATGGCTAACTAGGCTCGTATCCTACAGCCGCTGTAAAACGACCGTAACGTCGGGATAAAAACAAATACATAAATGTATCAACATCAAAAACATACGCGAGGTAAATCCGTTAAGTTGTTTTATTTCTATCAATTTAATTATTTATACATAATTAATGTTGAATATTTAAAATGAGTCGTTTCTGAGAGACACTTTAAACATTCTATAATAACCGTGTAGGTACTGTAAAAACTACGATGACTGTACATTATGTGGTGACGAATTTACTTTGTGATGAGTTCACAGTCAACAGTGAAAACGTGTAACTTACGTAATTTTATCTTCATGATATTGAGCACAGACTTCTGCAGTGGTATCGTGGCGAATTGGTCCAGGGTGACTTTCCTCAAATACTGAGTCGGGTACAGTGATATTCCCGCGTAATCAAGCTTTTGACACTGACTGATAATTAACTATTTACTCGTCAATAATAATTTTAGCATGACAAGTTTAGTGATTGATTGATTGTTGTGAGATGACACGACAGTAAATTATTTTTCAAGAGTAGATATTTCAAAGGCGTTTTTGTTTGTTTCACAATCGATGCGCCTTTACACCGATTGACAGCTGCGATTGTCATTTGTTTAAATAGACCAAGTTTTAAATTTGAAATTCTTTTTATTTGCCAGAATTTTTAAATCGGCATTATAACCTTCTTTGTGCATTTTTTATTTTAAATGGATGTAAATCTACAAAGTTCACATTGAAAAGAGTATATAATCCGTAGCTGTATAATTTTTATTCGCGTAACTAACGTTGTCATAGTGGGGATTTATAAATCGACTTACGATACTGTGACGTAATAATAAATAGTATATCTACATCCTATCATTCCGTAGAGACATCAATATTCTCGCAATTGACGGCCGAATGGTTACGGTTTATATAGTTATAAGTCCTGGGTTTGAATCCAGGTAGTCGCAAATATTTGTGTGATGACATTGACAACAGACATTTCTTCTCGAGTAACGGTTGTTTATAAAATATATATTTTCAATACTTATATAATATAATGATTTGTATAAGTATTATCATTTGTATGACATTTAGTCTTAGATGCTTGCTCAATTAAAATAATATTGTTTCTTATAGCGTGGTCTTTGGGGATGTTCGTTTCCCATGGTACCGTCCGTTCGACACGTACAATCGTACACGCTTGAGTATCCGTGAATATAGCAATATATGTATACGCAGAACCACAACAATCATCCCACACAATTTTCCCCAATAACTTAATTTGTTGGCTAGTTGGCATAACCATTTAAATACGTGCCTTTTTACGTAGTTAGTGGCTCCAAATGTCTGGTTTCCTTTGCCAATTGTTTCTGCTTATTACAAAAGGCTTGCAGGGTAAACTGTGGGCTGTTCTGGTTAGCAATTGTTTCTGGAAACTGGCACCCTTCTCCGCCCTGACCTGCGGCTAAAACAACTTACAGTCGCCAACAGTATAGCAGGTATCTTTGACGGCTGCTGTGGCGATTCTGTAACATTACTAAAGACACAAACTACCAGTATTTTACAGTTATTTTTCATGCTTTTTTATGCATGAAAAGAACGCTTCTTGCTTTCTCATTATATTTATAACCCTAACTGCCGCACTCAGAGACGTCAAATAACGAT
This sequence comes from Cataclysta lemnata, assembly GCA_963931975.1. Classification (NCBI taxonomy): domain Eukaryota; kingdom Metazoa; phylum Arthropoda; class Insecta; order Lepidoptera; family Crambidae; genus Cataclysta; species Cataclysta lemnata. The sequence continues at coordinate 15,388,956 of OZ008341.1, read as the reverse complement.
AATGAGTATTTAATGTCAAAAATTTTCATTAAAATCTAGACCATACACCCGGTAAGAATAGCGACTAGTTTTGAATTGTCATTTTTTGACGTTAAGTACTCATTATCGTTATTTGACGTCTCTGAGTGCGGCAGTAAGACTTACACACGTAAGAGATAAGAAATAGTTACGATTGTATTCAGCTCTAGAAGTGCCGTTCCATGCCTACACCATCTTTAACGTTAACGTGTCTGATGGTAGATTGGACATTGGCTCCCCTGTATTACATGGGACACGGCGGAAAAATTGGCGAAATATGAGTGTTAAAATAACAGTTTTGCCGAGGCTGATTTTTGTAGGTATGTAAAGTTAAGTTATAAGAGTACGAAAAGAGTTGGCGGTTATAAACTAATATAAATTTAAGCGATTCTTGTTGGCACGTTTCAAACAAACGCCTAAACCAATAGTAAAAATACATTTCAAATAGTAAAATAAGTTTCAAATAGTAAAATAAGTTTCAGCTTAACTTCACATCACTTTCCAAGGTCAAGTGTACCTAGCTAACACTTCGTCCGGCAACTGTAACGGCTTACAGCATGTACATAATTGACTACACACACTAGTTTCGACAGGTGGGTTTTCGTAATGACATAATTCGATTATTTCCCCAATTACCCCCGGATAGAGCCACGGGGTTGGCCGGTAATGGCGGCCGGCGAGCCGACAAAGCTAATAGCGATAACTCGCGTTTGTCTCTTGATTACCACAAATTGCTTTATTCCTCCAAGTTTAGATCCAGTAGCGGACTTTTTTATTGATAAACTGAGGAATATAGAGTTTTAAATGTCAGATATTACTCGTGGTATTATTATGGTTCGTAACTCCGTAATAATAGACGGATTAGACGGAGGTAGGGTATCAACGGTATAGTTTGAAACTTTAAATAATATTCAGAACCTAATCAAAATAAATTGAATTTCACGAGTCAGCAGGAACTCAGGAGTAGTACCTAAGTCTAGTGTTTATATTTAGTTTTTAAATTTCTTGTTACTACCTAATACAGTGCTAAAAAAGCAAAGCAAAATAAGTCGAACGAAAAATCAGATACTAAATTATACTTTATTTATTTAATGGTAAACTATCAAAAATATTTTTGGGTTTTGACAATTAAAATTTACTTTGGAGCCAAACCAGATTTTTACAATTGCGCTCTATCTTTTAAATAGCTTTCACTATAGAAGTTTGACCAACGAGGGGCCTACCGCCTAACTCGATTGCTAAAGCAAAAGCTATAGTTTATGACGTCATGCTGTCATTCCGCACTAAATGTACCTAAACTATTAGCGATAGCTTTGAACGAATGATCACCGAATGATTTTGTATGAATTTGGCACAAAATCCGTGCTGCCTAAAAATTCAGGATGGCTGCTATAGCCGTAAACAGTGCATAGCAATATAGTTATCATCAGCAATCGAGTAAGGCGGTAGGCCCCCAGGTCGCTATATATTATATTGTATTAATTGTGGGATTGCCGTATGGTTACAGAGCGCACAGCCAAGATACAATTGTCACAACCCCCATTTCTCGTTATAATCATTGGGCGCCTTGTAACAATACCCGCGGGAGAGATTTATTTAGGATGGTAACAATAATTGTATTTTGAGCTGTCCTGCTGTCACCACGTCATTATTTTATGTTCTTAACTCATAAGGTTTAGGCACAAGCTTATTTTATGCTATTAGCAAATATATTAACTTTTTACATGACATCTGATAATCGATCTCCGTTTTAAATGGTAACTTTTAAGAAAATAAATCGACGAGTAATGGACAGCAGCGTTCCTCTCATACTATCTAGAAATATACTACTACGTGCTCGTTAGGTAGCAAGAGGCTTGCCACCTATTACATGGGACCAAGCATAATAATTGTCGAAAGGTGGGTGTTACTGTTAATACACCTTTGCCTACCGCTTTGGGGATAACCAGACGTGATTTATGTATGTATGTAAGTATTAAGATTCCGCATAAGAAAAAATGGCCTCGACATTATGTAATTTGGAAGAAAATTACGTTTCGAATTTTAGATTCAACCGAATAAACAAGGTCCCTAATTGCAACAGAAAATAATGGCCGAGTTTGAAAATAAAAACGCAATAAAACAAATTAGTTCGCGTGAGAGATTGCATTAGTATTGACGCAGGTAGATTGAAAAAAGGACGCCACCAAATTACTAAGCATTTCTGTTAATGAAGCAATACGGAGGAAATTGTTGATCTGTGACAATTCAATATGCGACAATGACATCATAATTTGGGGTAATAATCTGGGGATTGAGTTAAAGGATGGACCTGACAGACCACAATTGCTTGTACAGAAAAAAAAACGAAAATTTCCGGTTTAAATTATCCGAAAGGAACGGAGATTAGGCTCGATAGAGCCGTTACCTACAGCAGCGATATTTACTTTTTTCGTACAATGACGTGTTTTGAAATCAGCTCCAATGCTTATGTGCATTTTTGTGCCTAGGAGGAGCTCAATGCATAAACTTAGTAGCGTTCGCTATCTCGAATACCTCCGTGACTGAACATAACCAAGTACAGTCAACAGCAAGTCAGGCACAATACCTATCCTAATAGGTACAATACCTAAGTAAAATTTCCTAATCGAATTTATGATTATAATCCGACTTCTACAATAAAACAAGGAATTCAATGCCGTTTGTCAGTTTTATAATAAATATGACCAACTGTCCGCATAAAATAATCTAATTGAGACAACAGGGTCCTTAGTGAAAAGTAATTTCGCCCGCACAACGGCCGGGCTCACGGTCGCACGCGCACCTCTGCGCCAACGCACCGTGACGGCACAGTACAGCATACCTAGAACAGTAACCAACAAACTGGCCGTTCATGCCCGGGCCATGAGCTACCGCTCGATGCCCGCAGCCCGCCATCAGGCGGATGACCCGGATGACAAACTGGCTGCTGCCCATTAAAATGTGTGCTTTCGTAATCGGCGCCGTGCAGGACGCACTCTAACGCACACATTGACATAAAATACGGGGGCATAAGGGTTCGGTGTGATCGCGAACTTTCGCTCGCTGCTTTACAACCCTAGCGTCAACGCAATTATAGTCTGACAACTTCGTGCGCGACCCTCCTGCGGTATGAGAGACGGTGGCGGGGACGGGGCACAGTAGATGCTAGCGGGGGCGGGCGAGGCGGAGAGGAGCGTGTTTTCCCTACTCCCCGCATCACCCACCCCCGCCAACATCCAGAGCGCCCCGTCCCCGCCACCGCCCCTCATACCGCATGAAGGTCGCGCACGAAGTTGTCGGACTATAGGCTAATAACTCGCCGACAGGCCGCAGATAAACTACTGTTCTGGGTATACTGTGGTGACGGGCGACGCACAAAACAAACAATGCAGTGACCTTTTACCGGTCGCCATTTTAACATTATTAATCACCATTGACACAATGTAAGTGCGCGGGCGCAAACGGACAAGGCGAGCGTCAATTTTGAGTTGTAAACAGCTATTGCGGCCGGCGCGTACGCTAATTGTGTGTGGCTCGTTAAATATGATGATTAAACCAGTCGTTTGCCGCGTTGTGACGGTATAGCAGAATACAATTGTCACCAATCCCTCTCTCCCGCGGGTGTCGGACAAGGCGACTAAGGGTTAAGACTGCAATGAGTAATGGGCAGCAGCTAATGGCACCTAGCAATGTATTGCGATTTTTGTTCCCGATATTATTTGGGGATCACACCGGAATAACGCTATGTGGCAATAGGCCCGCCCCCTATTACATGGGAACTAACCTAATTGGCGAAACGTGGGTGTTTAATTCAACCCTGCCTATTCCTGAAAAAGGCGTGATTTATGTATGTACTATCGGTCATCGCTGTCAATGCGCAGGAGTTGCTTATATTGAGCTATGGCAACATTGTGCCTTTTGCGATTCTAAAGTTAATTGCAACACATTTATTGGTCGTAATTAATAGGGTCGGCTATCGGGTTCATATTGTATGGGAGAGACATACTTTGTTGTGAGTCCCAACAATTAAATAATTGCGTGGCCATAGGTATGTCTGCGGTAAAAATAATTCCAGCAATTGCATAGTCTCTGGTGCTTGCATTTTATTGTGCTGTTAACAGCAATATCATTATAAATATCACCAGCCCTTTAATCTCCCTGAGTAATAGGAGACTAGAGCGAATGGGCCATAACCAGCCGCGCTGGCCCAGTAAGGACTAGTTAATCAAGCTAAGATTGACAAGCGTTATAGTTTAAGATTATTCTATATTCTAAGCGTTTAGAAAAAAGTGTATAGAAAAGTTGAAAGGGAGCCGTTTAGCTTGGGACACACTTTTTCGAGACGGGATGCTATGAATGCGACAAAAACGTTATGGACATGAATGTTGATGAATGTCGAAGTAGATGAAGACCCCTGAAAAGATTAAAGATAATAAATATTTTTTTACACTCACACCTATCATCAAGCCCAAAGTAAGTAGCCTAAGCACTTGTGTTATGGATACTAGATGACGGACATATTTTTAATATAATTATGTATATAAATGTTGAAAATATACTACATAAACATATACACAACCATGACTCGGAAACAAACATTTGTGGCATCACAAAGATGTCGCGCTGTCTAACGGCGGGCCTTAATATTCTATCTACAGTTAAAAGTAAGCTTACTAGTAAATTTAGTTGCCTACCATTTTTTGTTATATTACGATAAATAAAAGACGTTGTTAAGCAACTAAGCCGTAGTACGCCTATCACACTATTCACAACAAATGCGGAAATATGCTGAAAGTTGTCAGCCGAACGCTTAGAATTTACAGCTGGAAATATTGCTCATCATACCGATTTTCAAACTGCTCAGAATGTGATATTATTCTAATTCAAAACTTATCCCCAAAGGTCGATTACAGTGCAGATTTTAGGGTGATAATGACTGTAGACCACTACATACATAAATCACGCCTATGTCCCCGAAGGGGTAGGCAGAGGTGAACTAGCACCCACGTTTCGCCAGTTATGTTAGGTCCCATGTAGTAGGTGGCGAGTCTATTGCCATTTATCGGGCACAAAAGTCGCAGTAGGTACATAGCTAGATGGTATAAGAGCCGTCACCACACGGCTGAAACCAGTGGCTGTAGACCACTGACCTCTATTAAAGAAGTACGCTGGACTGTAAGTTGTCATCCAAAAAATTAAGGCAATTTAATTATCGCCATCTTGGCGCTGATGGCACTGGTTTACGAAGGTGAACGTTCACGGAACTATTAGAGAGATGCATTTGTAATGTCAAATACAAGCAACAAACGTCAAATTTAGTACCCATGCCGCTCGATGGGCACTTCAAATCGGCACAAGAAACATTTGTCATTTTAGTAGAAGTATTCAGTCCAGCGTATTTATATTTATAACAGAGGTCAGTGCTGTAGATAAAATTTTAGTTTTATTTCGTTTATACAAAAGTTCTTATCAATATCTGCCGTATAGAGACAATATGAGTTGTTTTGAGCACCTTTTGGTCATACCGAACGTTACCTGGGCCTATTACAATAATTTTGAATTATCGACACTTAAACTTACGGATCCCTCTAGAAACCTGGCATAAGTATGAATAAAGTATGGCTGCGCAATTACCGTTTCAGAAAATTCGATTTATTACGAGCCACAAATCGATTTTGTGTTTAATACCATAAACGTGTACCGGCGACCCATTTTTTACAGGTTGCCGATGATACCGCACTGATGGGCGTTGGTAATTTTATTATGCAAATGCCGCATAAAGTGTTGCCAGACATAATGGCTTAAATTACTATTAACTAGCGACAAGTCGCACGGGAGAACGGGACGTGGGGAGCTCAGAAAAGATCTGAACGCTCGGTTCGTTATCTCTGGTAATGGGCAGTAAGTGCTTCAATCAAGTGCTGCTGTTCTGGTATCGTTAAAAGTGAACACAAAATTGAATCCAGATTATGTTTGTTTTAGAAATCATTTTCCCTGTCAACTGCATGAACCAGTGGAAGATACAGGTGTTCCACTAATAAATCTAATGAAAGACAAAGACGGATTCGAAGGCAAAGTTGCAAATTCTCCAGAAACTCGTCTGCCTCAATTAAATTCTATAAATTTTCGGTTATTTCATATAAAAATGTTAGCGGACTTCGTTAGACTGACATAAAAGAGGAGGTGCCGCATCTTAGAAGCCCAACAGCTGATAATGAACGCTGTGACCGCGCGAATCCTCCACACAACGCTTGGTTCTACACACCACCGCGGTTCCTATCATAACTTCGATAACGCTTAAGTATTGGTTTTGAGGGAATTTAATCAAAACCGCGCGTATTACAGTCATTACGGTTGCCTGGTTAATTTCAAAATATACGACGCAGAGGAGGCAAAAATAGTATTTAGGGGAATTAGGCTGCCGTTGAGGAACGCGCAATTTGGAAGATTGCACCGAGGCGGCTCGTTTTCTGTGAATTTTTTAATTAAATTACGAACCAGATGCTGTAAAGTTGATGAGCGCCGTTTAACTGAGTGACCTTGCCCGCCGCTCCCATGCTCGAATTAAATTTATGGCCCTGGAGGTTTACCGCGCAAATAAAATAAAATTACTCGCACCGACAGATAAAACGCCACGTCGTGCAACTTAATTGATTGTTCTTATTGCGTGTGATACTGAGGATTGAGAAGCATTGACTATCTTTGCTGTCAATGTTTCTCATAAACCGTATTTTTTAATGAATCATGACTAACTTAATGCATTTTTGATAAGTTTTATGCATCTTTTTTGTTTATATTCCCTTTATTAGTTTTTCCTCATTTTATTTTGATTTTCCATAGACACTAAAACTGCTTGTTTTATTTCTTACATGCATTTTTTTATTGTTTTTCTGTTTTTTCTGTTGTTACCAGTTATGCTTAAATGTGCCACAATAGATACCGTAGTTATGCATAATACGACTTAGTTTTATTGTAGTGCTTTCACGGACAAACTCAGAATTCGGGCTATAACGTACTATGCGCCTAGGTAGTGAGAGCAGTTTGATTATCGTTCAACGAATATAATTAATGGTTGTAGTTATATTGAATCAGCGAATGAACAAATGCATTCAGCTATCGTTTTCTGCAAATAATCTGTGGAATTCAGAAAAAGGGACTCGTTCTATCTGTAGTAAGATGTTGACACTGCATAAATCTGTCGCTCGTATGACGTGGCAGATAAACTCGCGCGCCTAGCTATAACTTACCATGCTTCCTGCTGTAAGTACTTCATACACACGAACGGTGCAATTTGCGAAGTTGTCTTTGAGCTCATCAATATTTTTTTCTGCTTGTGAAATCAAAGATTTTTAAGATAACAATTAAATTTAGAATACGTATCAATTCCATTCTGAAAAGTCAAGGATATGTTCATATAAATTTGATATAATACCATGATTTCTTGGATCGGCTTCGATTTTTTCGGAATTGATCAACATGACATAGTGACCAATAGCCGTTTCAGTATAGATAAGCTTTAAACTTTATTACATCATAGCTCTAGATGTAATAAACTTTAACGAAAAGGTCGGGATCGCTCGGGATCGCGCGAGATGGAGGGCTGTTGGGCAGGCCTTTGCCCAGAAGTAGGATCTTGCTGTTTTTGGTCATTTTGTTTCTGTTAGAATTTAATATTCCAGCTGAATGAAATATGTTCCGTTCAATCCTTCTGTTCTCTAAATTATTTCATTTCTTATTTTGATAATCTAAATATTTTATTTTTTAATTACTTGAGGACTAAAGTTAAGAAATTCACTTTTAATAGTATACATTTAAGTCATGTGTGTATGCCTTAAAGTTTATTGTGGTGTAATAAGAATACATTACCTTCGTTGCTCTGCTATGACTGATTATGTTGCTTTTAAGTGTTGAGTCATTAGAGTAGAAGTTATTAAATTATTTACGTTCAAGGAAATTGTTATTGTTATAACTTTAAACTTCTCTGCATTAATATTGGACGTGGCTTTTATTTATTTGCTATTCAAATTAAACTTTTGTCACTATGAGTTAAAAATTAGAATGGTTTTCTATTAGTGAGGCAGTTAAAATTAATATTAAGTTCATAAGTAAATAGAGCTTTAGACATGACTGACTATTTTAATTAGTGAAGTGTTTGTTCCGACTTCGAACTCTGAAAGAAGAACTCTGGAAGAATGAGTATTTTAATTTATATTGTATCTTCTAGTTGTTTGTGTAATCGCATTTTTAAAAGTATATAGCTTATTTACTGAACCATAACATTATTTTTATGGATTAACCTTAGTAATTTAGTAAAAATCATACTAGACATTAAGTATGGCTTAAAAATTACATGGAAACTATTAAATACCGTGAATAGGAAATAAAGTTCCATAAAAACTTATAACCCCAATTTCAACCTTATAGGTAGATGCTGCATGAGTTTGGATGGAGCAAAAGAATAGTTTCATTCAGTTATGCTGTGTTTAAGTAACCAACAGCTTCCTCATCGAATGATCTTACTTAAACTATCGGAGGTGTCCAATTACAGCCGCTGTCTTGTAAACCCGGCTTTAGTTTAAGTGATCGTAAACCATCGGTATACTGTGCTGATAACTTACGCCATTCTTTATAAGGACTCTCGCTTATGAAGGATAATGGGAGTGCCTGCCATAACATTTTATAGCTTCGGTAATACCCAGTGTGTTAAAAGCAATTTTGTTACTATGTTGGTTCAGTTTTCAAAGGAAGGGTATTTGCTGCGGCTTAATGAAATTCTGTTCAGTCATGGGTTTGCTTATTATTATAAAGGTTTTCTTATTGAGAGCACTTAGGTGCGCATTGCGCCGACTTCCCTCAATCCGTAGCATCATCATCACGGGCAATTTGAATGGGCTGGACTTAGGACTTGAGAATCTCCGAATTTGTATTCTTGGTTTTCCTGGGCTTGAAGCGGGTTTGGTTTCTGATTTTGAATAGTTACAGGTATGGCATTATTCTATGTGATAATCGTGATCAACTTATTACAAGACTGCTTGCGAAATTAATCACTTATGTTTTGAGAATCATCACAATCCGCACGCCTATGTCGCTAGTGCTACCTTGATTTTAGATTTTTGTCTATTAGAGCCTGTGTTGTGAACTGCTAGACCTCGAAGGCTTTTAACGGAAGCCTGTCATTTCTAGTGTTGGAAGGTCCGAAATTACAGTTTACGCTATAAACAGTCGGAGTTTTAAGCGTAGTTTCCGATTGGTCCTGCTTCAATACAGTGTGTTATTACATTATAACCGTGTAATCGTTCCTGTAATGCGACGTTCGTACGTCGTAATTCATCACGAATTCTGGATCGCACAGATTTCGCTCATTCAACACAGACGCAACTTAAAGAATAGTTGGAACTATTGTGTATTCTAAATGTATGAAAATAAGACTGGCTGTTGCAGGAATGCGATTTAGAGTTGTCGCCCTTTTGTGTTTAAGGAGCGATTTGTTTTCTATACTTCGGGTTTGGCGGTCGGAGTAACAGCTGGTTTGTTTGTTAGTTCTTAAACTATAAGCCGTGACGGTGATGGCACAGCAGAATACAATTGTCACCACCCTTCATCTCTCCCACAGCGGGCCTAGCACGTGGACGAGGACAAGTCTCTCTCCACCACTTGACAGTGTTTTGTCTCGGCATTTAGTAGGAGTTAGAGCGAGAGGTAAAGATTTTCTTTCTCCCAAAGGAGATGTGTCCATGTCACGTGCTACGAGGGCAGGTGTCGTACAAGCCCACTACGGGTAAAGACAGAATGGGGAGCTCATCATTAATACAACTCCTGCTGCACTCAGAGAATTCAGTTAACTTTATCGAGTACCTACTTAATACAAAAAAAATTAACCAAAACTAAACCATAGACCCGGCATGAATAGCGCCTAGTTTTGAATTGTCATTTTTTGTATTAAGTAAGAGGCATCTACTTATTAACGTTAATGGACGTCTCTGAGTACGGCTGTAGTCGCCTTATACGACAGCCACGAGAGAGGCAGGGGTGGTGACAATTGTATTAATTTATAACCTAATTTAATTTTTAATCTTCTCGCACGGCACGGAAGAAGAGTGCATTCAAACACGACACCGGCTAACAATGACAAACGTCGAGCTATGTCGACCTTTAATCTAAGCATTTAAGGCCTGTCTAGTTTCTGGAATCAGTTCCTATTTATTGTAGTGACCGAAGCGATTAGTGGCTGGGTTTAATTAAAGGTTTGCCGGTCCATGCACAATAACTAATTAGCCCGTACGCCATTAAAATAATTGTGGAATGTCGGGAAAAAATCATCGGTCGCTTGTAAACAAGCTTTTGATCAGTAATTATTGTATTACTAATGGCATATAATAGGAGAGTAAGGAATTTGTTGTTAACAAGATCAAATTAAGTACGGTGTAATTAGGATTGCTTCGTAATAGTCGATGAGGCTGCCCATACACGGGACGGCATGTCGCGTGGAGGCGGAGTAGGTTATCTGCTAATGTTAATAATGATGACTATTGTGTCTCAGTTGCGTTTCGATAGTAGGTATTGCCTATTTGCACATATGTCTTGTCACCAAAACAGAAAATAATAAATGCATAGACCGCCAAGACCTGAACAAATTGTGTATTTGTGATTTTCTATTTTAGTAAAATAAATCACATCAGCACCCGGTCACCCGTCCAATGACCGTTCTTAGCGAAAATTGCTTAGTTTGCGCAATCGCAGGCCAAGCGTGTTAATCCACTGCGCTATCGTGCTTGAATGGTAGTTGTAGACAGGTAGAAACATACATAAATCACGCTTATATCCCCGAAGGTGTAGGCAGAGGTGGATTTAAGATCCACTTTTCGCCAATTAAATCAGGTGGCAGGCGAACTTATTACCATTTATGGGGCACAATTGCTAGGTGGCATAAGAGGAACGCTGCTGCCATTACTCATCGCTATGTTTACCCTTAGGCTTGAGTTCACCAACAAGTGAAACAAGCGTTTAAAAGGTAACCCTCAGTTGGACAGTTCTTCCATTAGGTAAAATGTCAAAAACCGCCGGTTAATTAATAATCACCTGTTGATGAACTCCGCCTCAGTCTGCTCTGCCGTCACCACACGGCACTAACTACAAGTTGTAGGAAATGTTCGTTTAAGCGTCGCTCTTGTCGGAGCGCGAGTGGGCCGCGCTTGTCTCAAACCGGTATGCAGGCTGCAATCAAATGAGTTCGGTAATTGAGGAGTTCGCACGTCGTACGTCAACCGCGGGACAGCGCCGCGGGCGCAGCCCCAATTAAACCGCGGATTACGGGGACAATTTACTGCTCGGCTGGCTGCATCGGAAACTCTTTGAAATCAAACTGTTTGTGAGTGGGACGCATTACTTGCATTCCCTTTTGACGTGACGTGACTAGCTACGTTTTCCCGAGGAATTAACAAAATCATCATCGTCATCATCAACATCACCAGTCCTTTTAATGTCCCCACTGCTGGGGCACGGACCTTCCCTATGGATGGAAGAATATAGGGAGATTAGACCACAACCCACCACGCTGGCGCAGTGCGGGTTGGTGGGTATTATCGACTGCAGATACAGCCGGGACCAACTGCTTAACGTGGCTTCCGAAGCACGGAGGAACTCGAGATAATAAATTTTTGGTCACCTATCCAATGACCGGCCTTAGCGACTGTTATATGTATTAGCAGTGGAACGAAACGTAGCTTTACTTCCCGCTCAAATGATTGTCATCGGCTGTCACTTGCTACCTGACACAAGATTGTCATGTCATGGTCGTCTTACAAATAAAACCAATTCTTTAATAAAAGTCGTTTTAATAGTAAAACATGGTGTCAGAAGTGCCTAATTAAAGTTAAAATAAAAGTGTCTATAAAATTAGTGTCAAATAAAAGTACGAAACGTTTTATTCGGAAAAATGAGTACCGATGGAAAACCGGCATCTGAAACAAGGCGAATAAATTTATCAAATAATTTGTCTCCAATGCTGTTAGAAGGTAATTTAGCAGTAAATTGGAAAAAATGGCTGCAATTGTTTAAAATATTTATGCGAGCAAGCGGCATAAATGACGAATCCGATGATCGAAAAGTAGCCGTTTTTCTACATTTCATTGGCGAAAAGTGGCTGGAAATATTTAATACATTCAACTTAGACGTGGATACTGTAAAATATGATGTGCTAATACAAAAATTTGAAAATTATTTTGTCCCGAAGACAAATATAACCTACGAGAGCTACAAATTTTTTACAAGGAAGCAAAATGAAGAAGAAAGTTTAGATGATTTTTTGACAGACTTAATTAACAAAAGCGAGTCATGTGATTTTGGTATCATACGAGACAGACTTGTTAAAGATATTTACATATGCAATTTGCATCAAAAGTATCAGTTTGTCAGAGAAAAACTATTGCTTGAAGATGATCTCTCATTAGAAAAGGCAAGTTCTATATCAAAAACTCTCGTGCAATCACTGACTCAGGCATCTGAATTAAATGGCAGCACTAATGTTTATTACACTAACAAGCATAGTCATCAAAGTCAAGGTCATGGCTCAAATATGTCAAAGTCAAGTTCAAAATCGCAGTCAGGAAATGGTTGTGGACGTTGTGGGCAGATTCACCGCTACAAATGTTCAGCTTCTAATGTCAAATGTCGAAAGTGTGGTAAAATTGGTCACTATGAAGCGTTGTGTAAGTCAAAAAATATCCATTTTGTGCAATTCAGTGATGAATCACAGGATGAAGGTAATGATGAACATTTATTTATTGGACATTTAAAATTAAGTAGTTCAACTAATACAGATTGGAATATTAATTTAATAATTAATAATGTTCATGTCAAATGTATCTTAGATACTGGTAGTGACGCTAATGTCATGTCGTATAAGTTATACAAGTCATTAAATGTATCTGAGAAAATGTCACCATGCTCAGCTAAAATAACTTCTTACAGTGGTAATAATGTAAAAATATTAGGTCAACAAAACTTAAAATGTACTTATCATGTTCATAATAAGCCAATGTCTAAAATGATTAAATTTATAATTGCTGATGTCTCATCACCTACAGTTGTTGGAAAATACATATGTACAGAATTAGGTCTTGTAAAAAGAGTGTTTAATATTCAAAAAATGTCAGAGTCAAATAATAACAGTCAAATGTCTATGTCAGTCAATAATATTAGCTTAAGTTCTTTATTGTGTAACAATGAATCTGTTTTTGCTGGATTAGGCTGTCTACCAGGTCAATGTCATATTGATGTCAACTCAGATGTTCCTCCAAAAATTGATGCACCACGTCGAATCCCATTTTCGCTGCATGACAGATTGAAAAAAGAATTGAGTGCAATGGAAAAATTAGATGTCATTACAAAAGTGATCGAGCCTACGTCTTGGGTAAGTTCCCTTTTACTAATTGAAAAGAAGAATGGTCAAATGAGAGTCTGTCTTGACCCAAGAAACTTAAATAGAGCAATTCGCAGGTTACACTATCCAATACCAACTATAGATATAGTTCGTTCAAAACTTCATGGTGCAGCTTATTTTTCAACTCTCGATGCCAGTAGTGGATTTTGGGCTGTGTGTTTAGACTTACCTAGTTCACTTCTGTGTACATTTAATACACCATTTGGACGCTATCGGTTTAAACGTTTACCTTATGGCATAAACTGCGAATCATGACTGACACATTCGGGGAGTTATCTGGAGTTATTGTGTACGCTGATGATCTTCTTGTATATGGGTGCACCCAGCAGCAGCACAATGACAACCTGGAAAGAGTCTTTCAGAAGGCAAAAGAAGTCAACTTGAAATTCAATAGAAGTAAGTGTACTTTTGGAAATTCCAGTGTTAAGTATTTAGGGCATATATTTTCGAAGGATGGAGTTTCTGTAGACCCTGACAAAGTTCGTGCTATTAAAGAGATGCCGTCTCCTGGATGTCTAAAGGATCTTCAAAGATTCCTTGGTCTATTAAATTATTTAGGTGGATTTATTAATAATTTAGCTAGTGAAACTGAATCTCTCAGAGATCTGCTAAAAAAGTCAAGTCAATGACAATGGAATGCCTGTCATGAAGAAACATTTAGTAAACTAAAAAAGATTATATGTCAAAGTCCAGTCTTGGCACACTTCAACGTCAAACAATCAGTTGTCCTGTCAGTAGATGCAAGTCAATCTGCAGTTGGAGCAGTATTGCTTCAGAATAAACATCCAATTTCATATGCATCTAAGAGTCTAACGTCAAGTCAAAAACGAATGGCACAAATAGAAAAGGAGCTTTACGCCATTGTTTATGGTTGTTTAAAATACCATCAATATCTGTATGGTCAAGTAATTACTGTAGAGACTGATCATCGTCCTTTGATAACTCTATTTAAAAAACCATTAGCTGAAGTTCCTACTCGTCTTCAAAGGCTTATGCTCAGGATACAGGCATATGATCTACGCGTAGAATACAAGCCAGGCTCAAAAATGTTCATAGCTGATTCACTCTCACGCGCACCTTTACCTGAAAGTAATGAAGATGAATTAGATGAGGAAGTGGCTATACATGTAAATCTGTTGATTAAAAACTTACCTATTTCAGAAAAACGTCTACATTGGCTAGTCGAGGCTACCAAAAAGGATGAGTCTCTCCAACTTATTAAGGAATATTATATGAATGGATGGCCGTCAAGCAAATCGCAAGTCAGTCAACTGGTAACGCCATATTGGAATTGCCGTCATGATATACATGTTATTGGAGACTTGGTATTCAAAGGTAACAGTTCGATTATACCAAGTTCATTGAGGTCAGAAATATTAAAAATAATACACAGTGGTCATCAAGGCATTGAAAAGTCAAAAAACTTTGCAAGAGGTGTGGTATTTTGGCCTTTGATGTCACATGACATACAAAGTTTAATTCAAAACTGCCAAACATGCGTATGCCACCAAAGGGCCAATAAACCAGAACCTATGCTACCCCATAATATTTCTGCTTTCCCCTGGGAAAAAGTAGGTATAGATTATATGTATTATAGAAATCAAACTATACTAATAGTTGAGGATTATTACTCCAACTTTATTGAGATGGCAAACGTAAGCACTACAAGTGCTGAATCTTTAATTAAAGCATTAAAACCAATATTTAGTAGACATGGAATACCTTATTTTATTATGTCAGATAATGGACCTCCCTATAACTCCAAAGAATTTAAAAAATTTACAGAAGATTGGAATATAGAACATATTACTTCTAGTCCTCACTTACCAAGATCCAATGGCCTAGTAGAATCAGGTGTCAAAATAATTAAAAACATACTTACCAAGTGTTATGAATCAGGATCAGATCCACATTTGGCTCTTCTTCAGTACCGGACGACACCTAGAGGAAATTTGCCAGCTCCGTCTGAGCTTTTGATGTCACGTAAATTAAGAACGCAGTTACCAGCAGTTGCAGATCATTTTAAACCAAAAGTAATTGAATATAAAAATTATTATGAAAATAAATATAATAGTAAAATGGCACAAAAATCATACTATGATAAAAAAGCTAAAAGCTTACCTGCTTTAGAAAAAGGTGAAGAGGTTTTGTACAAGAAAACTCCTGATTCAAATTGGTTACCTGGTAAAGTTGTAGACAAGTGTTCAGAACCCAGATCATTCATTATAGAAACCCCAAAAGGGAATGTTTTTAGAAGAAATCGACAGCATCTAATAAAATCACCGTTAGACACAACAAGAGTAGAAAAAGAAGTGGAAATTACAGAGAAAAAAGAAGAACAAGAGGAAAAAGGAAAAGAAAGGACATCTGAGGTTGTAGTAGAAAACACAAATATCAAAAGGACATTGAGTGGTAGACAGGTTAAGCCCCCAGTAAGGTACATGTTTGATTAATTTTAGACTAATTGTTGTTTGATATAGTTTCAAGTTAATTTTATAAAAAAAGGAAGATGTTATATGTATTAGCAGTGGAACGAAACGTAGCTTTACTTCCCGCTCAAATGATTGTCATCGGCTGTCACTTGCTACCTGACACAAGATTGTCATGTCATGGTCGTCTTACAAATAAAACCAATTCTATAATAAAAGTCGTTTTAATAGTAAAACAGCGACATTACAGCATGTCAATGCTCCCTTACCCACTCCGACTTTTCTCTCTGCAACGCGATATTTGTTAAGATTCTGGGAGAGCCACCTCAGACATATCCCACGCTCCCATGAAATACGGGGCGGGTTTATCTTATTTATTTATTTCAAAAACACGTGTCAGCTCACAGACATACATCCAACACGCCTACAAGGTCATTTAATTACAGTGATGTGGTTTTGAATTCAGTCAGTAAGTAGTGTCCATTTTAATTTAGAAATAATAAGTGTAGAATTGAAAGGTGATTCTACTATTTACAGATATATTTACAGTATATACAGGAATATTGTTTACAATAACTATCCACAATTAAAAATCTCAAGCGTTGTTTTTCTATTGGCAAGAATTTTTGACCAGAGCAGACTTCACCAGAGCGTCAAAATCCAGGCATAAACAATCCCTGCGAAAAAGGCTGCATAGGGGTCACCAGTGTAGAATTGAAAGGTGATTCTACTATTTACAGATATATTTACAGTATATACAGGAATATTGTTTACAATAACTATCCACAATTAAAAATCTCAAGCGTTGTTTTTCTATCGGCAAGAATTTTTGACCAGAGCAGACTTCACCAGAGCGTCAAAATCCAGGCATAAACAATCCCTGCGAAAAAGGCTGCATAGGACCTTTGTGGCAGTTGCCACATCAGCAATAAGCACATGCATAATTAATACAAAACACAAAAAAAATCTAGCATTAATAAATCAAAGAGATATTTGTCACATCTTACTAATTAATAAAGATAAAATAATTATACAATCAATGTCCAAATTTTAATAATATAATACATATATATCAGACCAGATGCCAATAAAAATAGCAATAATAGGTAAGACAGATATTTGCCAAGCATCTTAATGATTAATAAAAATAAAATAATTATAAAATAAATGTCCAATTAAAAAAAATAATAGAAAATTTATACACAAGTCAATCTTAAATGTCATCCAAAGTACCCTGAAAACGTGTCACGAGACGTCTCAAACGATCTGCGAATATGTCAATATCATCGTGCTGTGTGAGTACGTCACTTATCCTTCGGGCATGTAAACAGCAGTATTGCTAGGTAGTATAACAGGAACGCTGCTGCCCATCCCTCATCACTGTTGCCTTGTGTGACACTAAACTTGAGTAAGATATGCGGGTGGTGACAATTGTGTTCCGCTAAGCCGTCACCACACGAAGGCGACGGGAACCTACTACGATGATTTTATTTTCACAACGCTTTTTTATCTCACTCTCGTTGTTTTTATCTTACGCTGAATTGAGAAACTACCTAGCATTAGCTCAATCACACCCTTGCGGTGCGCGCAGCTCGGTAACCATTTAGTATGCAAATTAACACATTACATTGAGTGCTACAAATGATACCGCCATATTACTATCTATCAGTATTCAAATTATCGTCTCGATTTCTGACGATTGTGCCCCAAATATGATACAGCCTTAGGCGGCTGTAATAATGACTACTTTGGCTCAGCAATGGCCTGTTTAACAATACTTACCTTGCGAATGATCAGGTAAAATATTGCCAAACCTCGATGCTGCGTTTTTATTAAAAATCTTTGTATGTAATTATAATTATTTTATTTGATGGCAGTGTGTTTTGATTTTGTTTCATTCAAATATTTTTCACTCAACAGCGCATCGGTCTTCCCTATGGACGGAAGAATATATAGAAATAATTCACGTTAGTTAAGTGCGGATTGGTGGATATAAACATATACATTGTACTCTTTGGTATAAACAACTGTAACGACTGTAGATGCAGCCGGGACCACAGCTTAGCGTGGCTTCCGAAAAACGCAGGAATTCAAGATAATGCATTTTTGGTCACTCATCCAATGATAGGTGTTAGCGAATATTATTATTAGGTACTTACTGCCGCACTCAGAGACGTCAAATAACGTTAATGAGTACTTAATGTCAGGAGGTGTTTGGCGCGTTTCGTGGTGTCAGTCAGATTTTATTTCGATAATTCTAAAAATGGGTTAAGAGTGGATTTTGTGCAGTGAAAGTGGTGTTATTTTGATGCACAAGCATCCGTATAGATGTGCAATTATGCAGAATCATTGAAAACAAGTCTTATGATGTGTTTGATGTTGTGGTGAAGATCACTATAAAAAGTGGTTTTATCCATTTCATCAGTCACCATCATGAACTCTGTTACTATTCAATTCGCGCCAAGCACTCCCTAGATGCGTTAAAATGTGTGACACCCATATTTTAACGTAAAATTCATTTCATTCATAAATTTCATCCACTCATTATTTCATAAGACTACAGATAAAATATACACTAAAGACATGGCTGTATGGGCTAGACCCTTTGCCTTAACTAAAATATAGGGAGAATATAACAAAAAAAAAGTACGGAGTGTTTGGCGCGTTTCGTGGTGTCAGTCAGATTTATTTTCGATTATTCAAAAATTGTTACAAAGTGGATTTTGTGCAGGGAAAGTGGTGTTATTTTGATGCACAAGGATCCGTGTTGATGTGCAATTATGCAGAATCATTGAAAATGAGTCTTGTGATGTGTTTGATGTTGTGGTAAAAACCACTGTAAAAAGTGGTTTTGTCCACCTCATCACTCACCATCATGAACTCTATTACCATTCAATTCGCGCCCAGCACTCCCTCGATGCGTTAAAATATGTGACACCCATATTTTAACGTAAAATTCATTTCATTCATATATTTCACCCACTCATTATTTCATAAGACTACAGATAAAATATACACTAAAGACATGGCTGTATGGGCTAGACCCTTTGCCTTCCCTACAATATAGGGAGAATTTAAGAAAAAAAAAAGTACTTAATGTCAAAAAATGACAATTCAAAACTAGTCGCTATTTTTGCCGGGTCTATGGTCTAGATTTAAATGAGATTTTTTAACATTAGGTACAATTAAAGATAATTGAGCGAGGTGCCAAAAAATTGGCTTCTGAAAAACAAGAGATACAAGTCAAGATTGCATTCTTGCAACAGCGAGTCTTAGGGCCTGTTTCACAATCGAAAAGTAAGTTCGAAGTAGCTTACTTTGCAGATCAATTGACATATATTTCATATTACAACTGTCAAATGATCTGCGAAGTAAGCTACTTAGAACTTACTTGTCGATTGTAAAACAGGCCCTAATTATAGTAAATTTAGAACGCAAAATGTCTCTAAATCTTTTTCGAGTTCCGTATTTAATGTAGCAAATAAACGATATGCATATATGTTCAGAAACTCAAAATATCGCAACAATACCGAACAATTTCATTGATTTCAATCGAGAATTGATAATCGCAAAAAATAAACAATGAAAGTTTTCTTTCAGTCAATTACCAATCAAATGATGATGTTATACCATACGAGGGATCGTTGCTCCTCTCATTCCGGACTCTGTGTAGGTTGCTGTTGATGATGTCATGCAAAAAATTAAAGGAAAACATGTATTTAATGACCATAAATGATTTAAATACGTTAATTAGTTACTTCAATTACGTTATTAAAATGTTAATATAATTAACAGCGAAATAAAACAGATGTTTTCCTCTTTCAATGGCATGGTTATGTAAAACAAAAACTGTGAGCTGGTGCAATCCTAGCAGCTCATTTATTTTGCACCAAAGAGGTTTTTATAATAATCAATCAGGTCTTCATACAACCTATGTGCTTCGGGTACCGCTGTCCCAAACCTTGGCATATTTTAAATTTAAAATAAGTCTTTTTTTACAGAGAATGTAGGTACCTGTTGTGAAGAATGTACCAGGCCCGACTAACTTCAGGTGCTTGCCCGGTGGCCGGTGCATACCATTTAGCCCCACAATGATGCAAGGCAAATCATCAACAACATAGCCAAAGTGTGTTGGTGTCAGGGACGCGCTGGCTGTAAAACCTTAGCCAAAACCTTGAGCAGTTTGGATTGGAGTGTTGTTTTTTTATGCTACACAGGTAAGCTCTTGGCCTTCATCTCACCTGATGGTAAGTGACGAATAAGGGTTGAAGATGGAACCGAGCTTCACCTGGAACCCTCTACCACAGAGGGACTGGCTATATTATCACAAATTGTCGGAACACAATAATGCTAATAACATTATTATTATGGCGACAGAACTTTGATAAGATGGTGGTAGCTAGCCAGGCGGACTTGAAAGAAGCCCTACCACCAACCGAACCGAGTACAAATTTGGACCCCCCTGGGGATCGGACCCGGGACCTCTGGATACCGGAGCCAGTTATCTTGTTATTTCTCGACAAGGTCCTTTTTATCACTTTTTTATACTTATTCATCCAAGTCCATTCGCGATGGCGGTAGACGGGAGGACACCAGCCGAGGCGGCCGGGGGCGAAGGCCGGGACGCGGTCCGCAATTACGTCGCGAACTGCCGCACCGCCATTATACAATTTGGGATAATTAACTACCGGATTTTGTTGCAATACCAATTACGTTTCATAACATGCCGAACACTATCATTAGGGCGAACTCCATTTTGCTGCTAATGCATGAAGACGCTTGTAGTTCGACGGACCAGGATTTGTTTGATATCGATCTTTGCTTCGGGTACTGAGGTTCTTCTTCTCCACTTGGCTACGGGGCCAGGCCAGCATGCATGCTGGCCTGGCCCCGTAGCCAAGTGGCAATCGTTTCATAACGATAACGTGTCGAAGTTCGTCACGACCGGCCATATTACTTTGGTATCTACAGCGTCTTAGCTTGCGCTACCAACATAACTAGGAACTTGCGAAGACGATTTTGGTCACGTGATTTTACGACGTCTTACGTCAAATCACATACATTTTACTTTATCGAACTTCGTTATCTTTGTCGGTATGTTACTTTATCTAGGCCTAGGTGCGAAAAAATAACCGGGCAATATGCCGCAGACGGTCAGAAAGGTCATAAAAGTCTAAGGGAGATTGCTCTTTGTAGACAAATGAGCACTTTGGGCCACCCGAATGATAGGGGATAAACCAAAAACAACACCACAAAAAATAAATGAATAACAACCAAAGAGGCAGGCAGGCAGCTGATGATATGAATCAAAAGCGTGAAGATGGTAAGAAGTAAGTAGGAAGTAAGCTACTTAGAACTTACTTGTCGATTGTGAAACAGGCAGTATAATAATATTTGATTAAGTTATTTCTGTACAATAATGTTAAAGTAGGTAAGTTTTACGTGTACGACGGCATACAGAAAATTTATAAATTATCTCCCTCATAATCGCTGTTACGCCAGTATTACCTAGGTAAGGTTGTACAGAAGCAGTAAGTTAACTTTCCCAGAAACCACGTTTAAACTAGAAAGTCGTCCATTTAAAATACATTTACTATTTGATGTGATAATATGGTATTTTTTTAATTTTTTTTTATTTCTTTATTTTAAGGAAACATACATGATCGAGATACGAATGGAAGGGGATACCTATATATTGCGCCGACCCCAGATAAACTGGGAGCTGGGCAGGAAGATGATGAAGAATAAGAAGAAAATAAATAAATGCAATTAACATAAAATAAGAATAAGAGAATATAAAATAAAAAAGGGCCATGTCTACCGGTAGTCTTGACACGGCACTTTTTTATTGAAGGGCATGCATGAAGATAGTAATGAGATTAGGTGAAGCGAAATAATGTACTTAAGAATCGTATCAAGTGGAAATAAGTGATCTCTGCCTACTCCTGTGGGAGAAAGGCGTACCTATTTATTTGTGTTAAAAGATTTTTTAAGTTTTAGAGTGCTTTCTCGTTAGGTACGGTTAAGATTCGAAACTCCGAAAAGTTCATCTTAGGACTATCTGTACTGGTGGCATCTTCTGTCCTACTTACCTACTACTTCTGTCTCTTAGGTCAATAACCCGTTTATTGACCTAAGAGACAGAAGTAGGCAAGTTTGAGGGATCTAATTGTCAAAGGGCTCAATACACTGAGGTAATTAGGGGCAAGATCCAAGGGTCGATTCGAGCTGTAACTTTCAATAAACAAGGACTATCCGAGCAGCTCCCAAACCAGAAAACTCGATTCTCTCGTCAATCTCGACGTCGTGTGGGCACGTGACAAGACAAGTCCCGTTCCCCTGGTCACAGACTCCAGCTGATGGAGGCAACATTATTAAGTAAACCGTCATTACTCGTTGCTCCCATTCGCTGTGGAATTATTTAAATGTCAGATAAATTGCTTTAACAGTCCCAGGGCAGTAATAAGGTGTCCGTGCAGCGTATAATTTTCTCTCGCATTCAATCAGTCCGGTGCACTCCGCTTGTTGGGAATGGGCTTGATGCGAAAGGTCGGACCTTTGATATTGACTGGCTAATGAGGATAACCAATTAAGTGACAGCTTAATTTATGCAAACGTGGTGGGGGTGGTATTTCTGCGAGTTTCGAGCTAAATTCATTCAGAATGCTGTCGGAGTAATCAATGGTGCCTGCCTGGGTGATTCATTGCATGATATCTAAAGGAAATCATTATTAATTTGATTGGGCAATTTGACTTATAGTGACGTTTGTGTATGATTATTGAAAATTCAGGAGTAGGTAAGTAGTTATTTTATCTGTTTATAAACCCTTAGTTGCCTTGGACAACATCTGTCAAGAGATTGGGGGTGGCGATACACGGCATTCGTTCGTTATCTTCGTCCATGTTCTAGACAAGTAATGACAAGAATTTAGCTGTTTAATTAGGATTTTCACTAAGCAGTAGTTATTAGTTAGTGTCGATTTTACACAACCATCAAAATTATCAGATTTTAAGTATCTAACACGAGCTCGACAATGTAACACAGCAATGTAAATACAAGTCAACACTGAAGCGAAACCGTGAATGCTCCTATCATATTGTTAAATCGTAATCTCGAACGAGAGCAAGATTGATAGCCGCAGCCTGCGCGGGCGCAGTAGCAATTTCACCTCCTATTCGTCCATCAATCTTTGACGTGATCTCGCGACCGGGTTCGTAGTGTTATGATATGATAACGTTTCGCTCATTTAGGGCCGGCGCACTGCATAGGAGCGTATTTTTAGACGACGAATAAAATTATCAGTAAATCTTATGAAAATAAAGTTGAAAGTTCAATGTTCAAAACAATGCCGTTGCATGCTTAGGCATGCCGTGTCGGCAGTCTTAGGTATGTCTCGGCATCCCTCAATATGCTTTGGCAGTTTTCGGGATACCGAGAGATACCGCGACAAGACAAAACCTACGAACGCCTCGGCATGCTTAAGGACGCCTCGGCACGCTTAAGGGTACTTACCACGGCATTGTTACCGCGAGTGTGCGCTTACAGTAGGGATGCCGAAGGATCTCTTGCCGTGCCGTGCCGCCAATGTGCGCCGGGTCTTAGTGCAGTAGTGACGCAACTCAACAAAAACCTAGAAACATTTTTGTTTTAAGCTTATGTCATTAACTGCTGCACTCAGAGACGTCAAATAACGTTAATGAGTACTTAACGTCTAAAAATGACAATTCTAAACTAGTCGCTATTCTTGCCGGCTCTATGGTCTAGATTTGAATAAAAAAATTTGACATTAATTACTCATTTAAGTTAATTGACGTCTCTGAGTGCGGCAGTAAGACTTACTGTCGCAGGTACGCAATTTTTTACTTGGCCCTCTTTTGTATTTATGTAGCGATTTATAGAGGTCGCTATCATACTCCTAATAATAAGACGGAGATGTCTTCTCGCTTTAATAAACATTTTCAATGAGATTATTAAAGCCCGTCTGCTGCAGGTTTTTAATGTACAGTCAACAGAACGTGAGCCTACCACAAAATGTCTAATTTTCTCAATCGGCTTTGTGTCTTACTACAAACAAATTCAGGTTGACAATCGTTTGAAGTTGAATCGTTTGATCTCAATTAATCATTCTTCTATCGACATCGAAGTTCAAAAAACTCATAATCAGTGCCATCTATAAATATAAAACAATACTATTATTACAAACTAAAAAACATAACATCTATTTGAATAACAGAGAATTTGAGATACCTATATAATACATCCCCCGAATACAGAAACGCTATTCAAAGTTTGAGTCCCGCTTAACATTTAAGTATTGTCAAAATTGACGTTTGTCCATACAAATTCTGACAGGTAGTTTCCGTCCACTTAACTTTTTAAGCAGTCCTCTAAATTTGAGTACCGTTTCTGTATTCGGGGGATAGGTAGGTATATTTCGAGCAAGTCTTAGATAACTCGGGAAGCCGAGATTTCAAGTGAAGAAATACTGGAAAACCGCTGACTAGCAGGATTCGATCCCGGCACGCACGCGCAAATATTTATGCGAGAAACAGTTTCGGTAGTTAAATCACCTGCGTGCGACGTGCAGCTGTTGTAATTTTTTCACCACTTCATTACAAAAGTATGAAAAATGCTTACTTGAAATAATTATGAAAGGTTTTTTTATGTGAGTTGTTTTGGGTCTTTTATAATAAGTAGGTAATACGTTATTTTTTTATACCAGTCTATCTTCTTTTAGAATCAGCCGTACGAAAATAAAAAACTTTTCCATTGTTTGTCTACAGTTCACCTGGATTTAGGATTAGATTTTTCTCTCTTAGAGATTTTTGAGATAATTTGACACAATTTTGTGGCAGCTCAACGTGCATTACTGTACATTACTTTCAAGTGTTGAGTTGACGAATTCTTCGACACTTCATCTGTGAACCATTTCATCAAAATCAGATGGATGATTTATTTTAACACTAACTCTTGAATACAATTCATCAGGGCGGGATCTCCAAGTCGGCATAGCTTGCAATCCTAGCGATGTACTGCTTTCTACATTTTATCTTGTCGCCGCGTCGTGACGGCAGAGTAGAATACAATTGTCACCACCCAAAATCTCTCCCGTGGGTGTCGTACAAGGCGACTAAGGATAAATCAATGATGAGGAATGGGCAGCAGCGTTCCTCTTATACCACCTAGCAACGTACTGCGATTTTTGTGCCCGATAAATGGCAATAGGCTCGCCACCTATTACATGGGACCTAACATAATTGGCGAAACGTGGGTGCTAGTTTCACCTCTGCCTACCCCTTCGGGGATATAGGCGTGATTTATGTATGTATCTTGTCAGATACAAGATGGCGGCCAGTTTGTGCACTTGGACTGATGATATTTTTCGATGTGACGGCTAGATAGGGGCGCGCCCGGTTGCGACGTAGGTAGTAGTGACAGTATCCAGGTTAGTAATGCCTTATTCGGTTAGGCTGAGGATGATTAAGCCAACCAATCCGCACTGGACCAGCATAGTGGCTTATGGCCCATTCTCCCTATATTCCTCCATCGAGAGGGAAGACCTGAATACCCAATGAGGGTTGGTGTTAGCCAGGCGGCCGTCTGTAAAACCTAAGCCAAAACCTTGAGCAGTATGGATTGGAATGTTGTCATTCCAATCACTCTCTACGTTCATCGATCTTTCCCTTTTCTGTAAATAACTATGGTATGGTATGGTAGGGGATAGCTTGATGACGTCTGACCGATATGAATCGAAGAGGAAACATGCTGCGCGGACCCCAGATAGAACAGAGCTGGAAGAAAAAGAATAGAGGGAAGCACAGGTCTTCTCTTAGGTTCTTCTTCAGCAGTGGTGACATGAAAGGGATGGTGACTGTGATTGCCATTCAATGCTATAGAAAAATATTACCTTCAAGAAAAAGAGAGTGTGAGAAAGTTAGAAAACTACAACTATGTAAACGAGTCCAAGCGACAAGACAATATATAAAAAAAAAATTTGAATGCATTCTGGCCGATTTTCCTTGTACCAATTTCCACACAGTTAATAGATATAATGCGATAGGTTGATTTAACAGCACGGGCGAATTTATTGTTCGAAATAGGTTCCGGTGAGTCCGGCGTGCGGGTGGCGCTGCGTCATGCGCGCGCAATCTGCCCCCGCTGCGTAAGCAAGCGCATGGTGACGGCTCACTTACATGGCCATAGATCAGCAAGGTATAACTCGGCTTGCCAGCTAGTGCCTATTTTAGAAGTAGGAACAAACATACATCAATCACGACTTTTTACTCTAAGAGGTAGGCAGAATTGTATTGACAGACACACACCGCCAAATTATTTCAGGCATAGTGCACCAGGAACGCTGCTGCTTATTCCTAGTTGTATTATATGTATTTAAAAGTCTCTGAAAAATACACGTTTGGTGCTCCATCATTACATACCAGTATTTTAATGACTCCACTGCTGGGCCACAGACCTTTCCTATGGAATGAAGAACATTGGGGGAATGGCCATTGGAAGCAAGGAGACAGAAAATTGAAATATCTTGCAAAATTCTTGAAAATTCTGAGAACTGCCTGAAGCGGGTTCATGTGTACAAAACTATTTGCCAATAAAAAACTTCTTTCTCCTTCAATACGCATGAGAGAGCTGAGGGCTTTCGTTCCTTCCTGACTCCTTAAGGGAGCAGACAACTCGGCTAGCGATAATTCTTCAAGGCCAGAGGGAACAGCCCCTCTAGATAAGTGGCCAATCTGGTCCAACGTCTAGTGTACAAATGTATGAAACTGACGTATTACAGATAAACAACATGGCGACCGTCGTGTCAAATGTAAGAGAGGCTGTTTTCTTTAAACACGAGTGTCCGTTTTAGGCAGTATACCCACCATGCCTTCCCTCATATCTTTCTAAGGCCTGACTATTCTTTGACAAGAGCGGCGAGTTACCCTTTGCTATTATGATCTATAAATGAAACGCGCCATAAAAACTGGCAAACAGTAAGTTAAGACTTCATTACCACGAGAACGTTCAGACGCAGATTAGTCGCCACACGGCGCCTTTGTGTAAAAAAAAGCATTGACAGTCGAAAGTCATGATCTAATTTAAATCGGAATAAGTTTCTTTATATTATGTTATGTGCTTCTTTCGTAATGGCTTCCATCTTTGTTATGTTTAACGGGAGAGAGTTTATTGAGATGTCTCAATAGTAATAGTTGATAGAATACTATCAGCATTAGTTTGGTTGGTAGGTAGGCATTATTTACTGTACAAAAATGTAATAGCTTGCATCTTATAGAGTGGATATTCCGTCTCTTTATGTAAATGAATAATCACTAGTAGTAGGTAGGTAGAGGTCTGTACGAATAAGTAGCGCTGTGTGGTGACGCCAGACAGAATTCAAGGCAACATTTAAAAAAAAACATACATACATTATCATCATCGCCCTGCCCTTATCCCCTCCTATTTGGGGTCGGCGCAGTATGTCCTCTTTTTCCATTCTCTTCTGTCACTCGTCATCTCCTCATTCACATCACCTTCATATCACACCTCACACAATCCATCCATCTTGTCAGTGGTCTTCCTCTACTTCTACATCCATCAACATTCATGTCCATAACTTTCTTACTCACATTCATGGCATCACGTCGCATAACATGTCCATACCAAGCTAAACGGAGAAGATGAAAGGGAGCCCTTTCATCTTCTCCGTTACTGGCGCCACTTTCAGACTCCCTCTTATGTATTCATTCCGTATTTTGTCCATTTTTGTCACTCCGCACATCCATCTCAACAAAAAAAACATACATACATAAATCACGCCTATATTCTCGAAGGAATACTACTGCCTACTTGCCGTGTGGTGACGGCAGAGTAGAATACAATTGTCACCACCCCAAATCTCTCCCGTGGGTGTCGTACAAGGCGACTCAGGATAAATCAGTGATGAGGAATGGGCAGCAGCGTTCCTCTTATATCACCCAGCAATATACTGCGACTTTTGTGCCTGATAAATGGCAATAGGCTCGCCACCTATTACATGGGACCTGACATGGTTGGCAAAGCGTGGGTGCTAGTTCACCTTTGCCTACCCCTTCGGGGATATAGGCGTGAGTTATTTATGTATGTATATGTAAGTAAATATGTAATAACTAAGCGTTTGATTTTTGATATTATGTGTTTAATTTCCTACATGGACGTTTATTTTTTATGGTAAGTAATCGGTTCGGTATCCAGGCAGGATTTAGATAGGTATCGACATTCGTTCCACTCCAGATAAGACAAACGACTGGACAAGCGGACCCACCGCAGCGATATTTACATATGTTATTACATACTAATAGTTTACCACGGCTCGTAATGGACTCAAACGTTTACAATTAGGTGTCGGGGCACGGTTTTAATTTTTGTGTGATTGACGGCGATTTGATTTTGAATACAAATAAATTAATAATGAAGTAATTGTGATGTTGCCGTTGTACCTATTTGTATGTGTGTAATGTAACCAGTACTTCTGATTGGGTTTTTTGATTGATTACATTTTAAATAAGTAAGTACCGAACTATGAAGTAGGTTATTACGGTGGTTAGATGTTGTATTATAATTGTCTTATTATTTAGCTGCGCGAAATTAAGTTTTTTTATGGCTTGTGCTCGAATTTTGGTAGGTAGGATTAAATGTTTCTGTGATGAACAGGCATTTGTTTTTGAGTCGTAGTTGCTTATGTAGTAGGTAATTTTCAATACTACTATTTTTCTACAGTAATAGTGCTAGTTTAATAGTGCTAGTTATGTCTCCTGCGAGTATCGTGACGACGACTAATGTGCAGCGGCGTTCCTTTTATACCATCTTGCAATATACTACATGAGACCTATTACATAAGACCCAGCATAATTTGCGTTTATTGCATGAAAAAAATGATTTCCAAAAGCAATAATAAGAAAATTAAAAAGTGGATTTTTTTCCTAAAGTGACATAATAACGATATGTTATTTTTTTTACTTCACGAGTACAACTTACAATTTTGTTTTCTATGCGTATACATAGATTCTATACGTACTTATAATATAAAACCCCTATCTTCAGGGCAAGAGCATGCTCGCGACAGGTCGTAGTTACACTCTCTAGGCCTTAACTTCATGTTTGCACATCTAACTACTCAGGTACATATATAACTATAACAAATATCTATTACTCGATAGATGAATTTTGGAAAAGCATAGCAAAATCCAATTTCCCCATCAACCCCCCAACCTGTAACTGCTGAAAGGCCCATCAAACCAAAGACACGCCACGCCATCCGCAGTAATTTCAAAAAGCAGTTGAAACACGAGACAATGCTATAACCCCTTTTCTATTAACCAACAAAACGTGACCCTTCCCCCCTTACAAATCCCCGACTTAAGGGAAGTTTGCAATACCCGAAGAAGGTCAAAAGAAATTGGTGTGTTTAATAGCTACAATCCAGCTGGGAGGTCCGCCGGTCACCTAGCTAATTGAATGTGTCAATCATTTTAACAACGCAAATGAATAGGGCATAGATATTACCCGGCCAGCTTACGATAAGCCGTGGGACTGATAGTTTGTTTGTTTAACCAGTGTCTTTGTAAAATGGTTGTTCCTGACAGATGCCCGCGGCGTGCCATCGCTCACGTTTATATTAATGCACGTTACTGCCGGACAGTACTAATTGTGTGGTAAACTCATTACTGCAACGAGACGCTTTGGGCACGCGTGGAAATCCGCAACAAATTGGTGTTTGTGGCGTTTGTTAACGAGCTAAGTAGACACGCGAATGAACTGTTCTGGGACGGTCGCAATTGCCCCGCTTATCGCCTGTGGACGTACAGGCGTAAGGCCCGGACTCCACCAAAACGGAGATGTGAAATGCATGAGGAGCCGGAGGAATAGCGCGTTTGGCTTGCGACTGCCCCTTTTTGACACCATTGGATGGCTGACCAAAAATTTATTATTTCGAGTTCCTCCGTGCTTCGGAAGGCACGTTAAGTCGTTGGTCCCTGCTGTATTTGGAGCCGTTAATACAATATGGCACTAATCCGCAATGGGCAAGCGTGGCGGGTGGCCTAATCTCCCTATATTAATCTATCTTCTTCTATTACAAAGGCCCGTGCCCCAGCAGTGGGTCCATCAGCTGGTGATGATGATGATGATGTTCGAAGCGGACACGAGAAGAGATGTTTTCAACAAAAGAGCATCCACCAATGCTATCCGGAGATGCGTGGTACTAGGTACTGACTAGTCTGTTGCGGACATGTGTGCGATGTTTGTTAAGATTGCAGTTTAGTTCGATCTTACACGAAAGCCAGACGTCTCCATGTCTCCTATTACTGAAACAGTATCTTCTTTAACTTGAAGAATAAGAAACAGAGTTAGCTCACATCTTCGCTAGCTCGATCGCGCCAATGACTGAAGCTGAGCGGAGATGAGATGTGTGAATAATGAATTTCTATTGGTTGTTTAAAACACAGCTCCTCTCCTCTCGTCTCGTGCCGCCTTGGTGGTGTCCGGGCCTTAGACCATGTTCACATTACAACTACGCGTGAATAAGACGCGTTTTCTTATACATCACTCGTTACTAAGGGGCTTCGACAGATGGTGTAACATACTACCAGCAATGTATTCTCATCGCGTTTTCGCGTGAAAATCGCCCCAATGTAAGAACAGGGTCCAAGCGGTTTGTTGGACACCCGGCCTCACGATATTACTCTTCCGAGAAGCAAAGAAACTGTCTTAGAAATTGTTGTGGAAAGTTGTGTGGCGGCAGTGCACTCGGTCGCGTTGCTGCGTTGATATCTGCATGTAACGATTACTGTCTTACTGCCGTACTCAGAGACGTCAAATAACTTTAATGAGTACCTAATGTCAAAAAAAATCAATTAAATCTAGACCATAGACCCGGCAAGAATAGCGACTAGTTTTGAATTGTCATTTTTTGACATTAAGTACTTATTAACGTTATTTGACGTCTCTGAGTGCGGCAGTAAAATGCATATTTTGTAATCAATATCTATGTTACACCACATAGCAAAAACAGAGCCACCCTAAACTTTTCGGCAGCGCGACTTGTTTTGGTGATAACTGTGGATAGGTCTTCGCCTAAAAACCGGGAGATGCCTTGAATTTCATTATTTTATTAAATTACCCCTTTAGCGGGGAATTTACTAGACGGGTATGCCCGTGGGCATACCTGCCAGACATGCCCGTCGGACCTCGCTTCTAGTGAAATACACGTCTAGTGATTTCCCCGCTTTTCATGGGAACATCGTCTATTAGGACAACCGGAATACATGAGCCAACAGCCTAGGTCTATAGAAATACAAACTCATAGCCACTTCCGAATTCCCACGTTTATTTAGCTCAATGGAATACCACACAAAAACTAATTCAAAAACCAGTGAATTGTGATCTTATAATACCTAATATATAGTATATTATTATAATATAATATTTCTTAAACTCACACCTACCATCTAGCCCAAAGTAAATAGCATAAGTTGTGGTATGGATTATAGACGACGCAAAAGTAATAGAAAATATACAACATAAACGACTCTACATAAATTGCTCGAGAACTTTCTGTGTTCATCACACAAACATTTTCTCCTATCAGCTTCCGAACCCGGGACCCTTTGGCCAATAGCCAGCGATCTGACCAATCGACCGAGCTGGCCGTCAAATGTTCGTTACAAACTCTCGGCTCCAAGGCATTACTTATTCATAACAAATAAAAGTCTCAGTGGCAGTTCGTTATTAAATCAAAAGGCAGACTCTTTATTTACATTTACAGATGCGAGAGCGGCGTCTGAGAAAAAAGATAATATGTTATAATAAATCATTGGCAGGTCATATTTCATGTCGCTTGTATAATTCGGGATAGCTCGTCTCATTATAATAGTAAATGAAACGAATGCTGCCGCCTTGCGCGGGCGCAGATAACAGCCGCTGATACGATAATATTGGTGATGAAAAATTACATTTACATATATTTATTTACCAATGAGTGCGCCAACATCGAATAATAATTATGCCGTGCTTGAGATTTCGTTTTTGAACTTTTACTCAAGATGACTGCTTATTATAATAACGAATACTCCGTACTCGATTTTGAAGATTCTAAGTTTATTATATTAAATAATGACTGAGGAATAACGGACGTAGAATGAATGTAAAATTTTAAAATTTTATTTTAAACGAGTATCCAATTTAGGCAGCATGTGAGTTTTGGGCCACATTCCCCTAATTCTTGGGACTTGTGCCATACATAGCCAAATTATAGAGCATCACACATGTAGGAAGAAAAAGAGTTTCCACATGAACACAATTGCTTCTTGAGTATAAAAGAGGCACAAATCACTATTCTTACCAATAATAAGTCTCAATGTCATACGTTTTGGGAATACACAATGATTCGAAGTATTTTCTCTGAAATGAATGAAGAATGATTGAATGTTTGTTAATACTTTCCACATTAGTATTACTTTCAGTCATATCACAAATAGCGAATTTATGGACTGCATTGAAAGTTATACCTATTATAATAGTAATAATATATCTATCATGCCCACAGTAACGGCTTTTTGAAAGCAATTACAATGATTACGCCGCTTTAGGTAATCATTACCCGGTCACAGAGCCGCGATTAATAACATCATCGACTAGAAAATCGACTAGGGCACCTGCTACATTTTTTTTACTCAAAAACATCATTATTTGCACCTGCGAATCGTAATTGATTTCCGCGCGGCTCTTAGATCGCGGCGGCTGAGACGTCACGCTGCGCGTGCGCACCGTTGCGGTTCAAATTCAAATACATAGTTTATTTTATTCATTTTTTTTTTAAATTTTTAACATAGGTCGATCACCATGCCTGGGGGCTAGCCAAGTGGCAATATTCGAACGATATAATACAAATGCAAATGTTTGACAGATTCTTTTACTAGTAAAGACATTTTCACTGTTGTACTTAATTTATATCTAACAACTTGCTGTAACACAGTTTTAAGCAATAAAAAAATCTTATCTTATGTTATCTTTTTGTTAGAAAAATTACAGTCTCGATTTGGGAACCGAACGAATGCCCAAACCACTCGGCCAACCAACACGTTCTCTCTATTAGACGAAGATTCTCTTACATTTGACAAGACGGCAGGTAAGTTGCTTTCTCTGTAATACGTCAGTTTCATACTTTTCGTCACTCATGACGTACGTGATGGCATTGTGGTCTGATGTGGTAAGAGTTCGGTCCACTTTCCACTCTTGAATTCGCCCTAGAAGAGACGAGCTGCAAGCCGTGACATCTACGATGCTCGTGTACAGCTTTCCCCTGCGGCATGTCTCGAAGGTCGGTGTGTCTCCCGAGTTTAAGATATGGAAGTCTATCTCGTTCAGGAAGGAACTGTAGGCTTCTCCTCTCTCGTCTTCGGATGAGCTGCCCCACCACGGGCTCCAGGCATTTACGTCTCCCCCGATAATTATTTTATCCGTTTGGAGTTTTTCGCATACTGTCTTTGTACGCGCTAGGTATGGCTCTATGGGTTGGTCACCTTCGTAGTATACGGAAACGATTCCAAGTTTTACAGTGCCGGCTTCCAGTAATACCGCACATTCGGTTTCATTAACTAGTTGTGGATCGTGTATCACCCTCAACAAGTCGCTGAATACAATTATAGCGGCTTTTACTGGTTTTTGCCTGTTGATGGAGCATTGGATAACTCTAGTGCCTGGGTACTGTTTTAATGTACCTTTCGAACCCACGTATGGTTCTTGCACTAGGGCTATTGCCGCTCCACTCTTCTCTGCTGCTTGGTGTAACTCTGCAGTTGCCTGTTTGGACCTCTGCAGGTTGGCTTGGATGATCTTGAGCCTTGTGTTTCCGCCTCCTATTTCAGTGACTGAGCCACTTCCGCGTGTGGTGCCTTTAGCAGTACGCGATTTTGGATCGAGCTATCCTGTCCCATGTCTGCCATTGTGGGCAGAGCGGACTAAATGCCACGTGTGGTGTTGTCCCTATTGTCTCCTGTTTCGCCCTTGCACAGTTTTTACACTTTGGCAAAGTGCCCTCCTCTCGGTTCTTACACTCTTGCCACGCATGTTGTCCTCCGCAATAATTGCATAGTTGGTGGCTCTCTTTACAGAGTGTTTTAGTGTGACCAAAGTTCAGGCACTTGGCACATTGCACCAGCGGACTCTGATCCTCTACCTGTCTCCTCTCTAGGCCGATGTGGATCGTTCCCGCGTCGAGCATGCGTCTGTGGAGTTGGGGCGACACTTCTAAGATAGGATGACATTGAAGCTCATTTCTTGTCCTCTTTCTATATTTCACCCGGATTGTGGATTGTTCTGTGCTAAGATCTGCAAACAATGTCTTGTTCTGCGCCTTGATATTTTCCACAATCTCGGGGTCGGTATGGTAAGCCATTAGATTTTTTATTTTTATTTGGGGGTTTGATGTTTTAGCCTCCTTCACATTCAAGGTGTTGTTACTGCGGATCTTATTTTGCAGTCTTATTGCGTCCTCTTTCCGCTCACAGGTCAGCACCACCTTACGGTTTTTCGCCTTCCTGACCCTGTCAACCGTGACCCCAGTGGTCTTGAAGTCCAACGTCGCTCTTATCGTCTCTATGACGTTGTCCCCGGTTTTAGTGGGGTCCGTCGAAGAGACAATAATTGCGTGGTTGGTCTTTGGGGCTGGTCTTTCCTTCACCTTCTCCGCATATGTCATATTCGGTTTGGGAATTGGTCCAGGCGTGACACCCTTGTAATTGGTATTGAACCAGGTGTTTTTGAGGGTCTTGTTGAGGGCCTTGGATTGTGTGGCAATCTCGGACACATCCGCTCGCAGAGGGCTAATCAGATTCTCTATCTGCGTCTGTGCTTCCAAGATGGCCATCTCTGATGCAAGGCCCATTGCTCCTGTTGGCGCTGTTCCTCCATTGACTGTGGCTACGTTAGGTTAGGTTAGGTTAGGTTAGGTTAGGTTAGGTTTTTTTTTTTTTTTTTTTTTTTATAAATAAAAGTCAATTCCACAGACTCTGTTGGTCCGTGCCTTTTTTTATTTTGTTTTGTTTTGTTATTTTGTATTTTATTATTATTGTGAGCTCCGCGTTTGCTCAAAAATTTTTCAAGTTTATAATATAATTATACATGTACATAATAAAAGGAAAGGGGGGGATGGGTACAATGCTCTTAAATGGTAAGTCCCTATTAATTAATTAATTAACTTAATTTAACTTAACTGAGATTCTTATTATTATTTTTTTTTTTGTTTTTTTTTTGTCTTTTTTTTTTTTTTTGTTTTTTTATTTTTTTTTATTTTTATTATTTAGTATTATTATCTTTATCTTTTCATAATTTAAACTTTTAATGTTATATATTTTTTTGTTATTAGTATTATTATTATTATAATTTTTTTTTTTTTTTTTTATTCATTATTATTATTATTATTTTTAATTGGTATAATATTACTAGTAGTATAATTGTTAATATCATTATTACTAAATAGTTGTTACATCATTTTTTAATATTTTGTGAAATATACATTCGTATTTTATTGTGTTAAGACTTATGAATATGAGTAAATTATCTAATTACTACTATTTAACTAATAATAAATATTTTTTTTATTTTTTTTTATTTTTTTTTATTTATTACCACCCTTTTCATGTCGTCACCTTCTGAGTCTTTGGGTGATGGGTGGTATGTAGTCAACTTCAGTCTTTTTTATTATTTTTTATTAAGTTGTAAATTTTTTCTCTTACGGCCGTGTCTCCCCTCCTCATGGCCATCCGTAAGTTATAGTCCCTAATCCTCTCCGGTGCGGCCCTCTCTGCTCTTGTTATTAGACGAGCTGTTGCGTCATTGTCCGCGTTATCCGTATAATATATGCAGGTCTGCGTATGTCTAGAGATGGCCACAACGGCGTGGGGGACGCTCTGCAGCAAGTGGGATTTTTTGGGAATTGTTCGCATTATCACCACTGACTCGAACGTTTGTCCCTGCGCTTCGTGAATAGTTAGGGTGCGTGATCCTTCGTTACTTCCGTAACCTTGACTGATAAGGCTTGCCTTTTCAGCTTGGGTGTGAACGAGATATAACGTGCGTTCTGACTTAGGTATCACTGCCCCTGTGAACTGCTTCAGCATCAGAGATTTCGTCCTAGTGTTCGCCGAGTATATGCCGCTGTAGATTTCACTGAGGGCATACGCGACGTCTTGGGGGTTGCGATAGGTGCATAACAATTCCTTTGTTATTGGGGTTATTTTATTGGGACGGTTGTATTCCATTGTGAAGAGGTTACATCGGTCAATATATGGGAGTTGGTTGTTGTCTCCAAGCAGCGTTACCTCGCTGGCTTTCGCAATTTGGATGGCCAACACTATGGATCCAAAATGGTTCATAAGGGCTTCGTCCACCAAAAGGCGTTTACACGATTCACCCTCACTCATACCATTTACTAATAGGGATGCCATAGTCCTCACTCTTTTCTTGGCTCTTTTTCCAATTTTTGGTTCCAGCTTCTCTCTGAGGTCTTTCGCTGCTTCGGTCGTCGTTGTCACTATAATGTCACCTTGTACGTCTATTTGTGACATTACCCACGTAGTCTTTCCGCACCCTGGCACTCCGTTCACCCATGAGATCGTGGGATTCGTCCAGTGCTCCGGTTTTTTGCCATTCGACAGATCTCCCGATATGGTGTTTGCCATTTCGAGAATTCTGTCATCGAGCATCACCTTGGTGCACTTTGCAATCACCACTATCGGGTCTTCTGGTGGTGTTATGAAGACTAGCCTCCCATTCCTCTCGTCATTCCGTTCTTCGTCTAGGCCCACAAATCCACACGTCCCGCTGTAAGCAGCCATATACGACCCCGATTTTTGTCCGTGGATCACCACGGATCTTTCGTTGTCGTATATCGCTGCCTCAGCCTCGCTCAGTTTAACTCGCAGCAGTTCCACATTGTCACGCTTGTATGCTTGCATGATGGCTTCGCAAGCGTCTGCGTTGACTTTTCTGGTGGCTTTTGTTACTGCTACGAATTCAATGAAGGCGTTTAGCATGTGGTCTTGTGGTCCTTCCGCCGGTCTGAAGATTGGTGGAGAAACTTGTCCCATATCTGCCTTGGTGCGCTCTTTTGTTGGAGGTCTTTCTTGTCTTTCCAACCGTGGGTTAATGAACTCGTCGACCGCTTTCTCGGCCGCTGCACTACTCTTCAATTTGGAAATTTTCTTGGTCACTGTCTCGGGGATTGCCAGGAACGCCTTGCTAAGTGTGGCTGTTATGGAAGACAAAGTTTTCTCTTTATCTTTTTGTTCCCCGATATTCATCGCACCCTGCCTCGACTGTAGGCGTTCTTCCCTCACCCGTTTCTCCAATCGCTCGGACCCGCTGATATCTCTACCGACAATCGGATGGTCCCAACGATCGGTGGGCGGTGAAGTGGAGTCTTGGTCTGGAGGTCGTGGTCTAAGATAACTAAGGCTCTGACCTCTGTCTTCGTAGACCACGATCTCATGATGTTTAGAGGCTTCCAGGGCGCCGAGGTAATCCTCAGTGTTGCCCGTTGTGTAGCCTATGACCATTGCATCCACGCTGATTTTCCTAGGTCCCATGATCCCATCCGCTCCCTTCCCGCCCATCCTGGCCAGAACCCTGCAGGCCTTCTCGAACGCAGTGTTTTGGAGGTCAATGTTGAACAGTGCGACAGTTTTATTCTTCTTTCGCACTATTCTACATTGCTCTTCCTCGATGGTCACTACTGGGAGTTCGTTGTAGGCCTTTCGTCTCATGTACGTCTTTAGGGAACTGCCGTTGATGAGCGCTCCGAGACCGGGCGAGATATAGACGTTGGTCTTCGCCTGGTCGTTACAGAATGCGATGCCTATCTTCTCTGTGTTGTTGTCCATAAACAGAGCCACACCCCTCAGTCTGATACCTGGATTCCCCGGTTCTCCGACGTTAAGTATGTGTAATGTTTGTGTTGGTGTTTGTCTTGTTGTGTTACGTGTGTTGGTTTGTGTGTGAGTTGCAGAGTTTGCCGAATCGACGGTTGCACTACTCCTCAAGCTGGACAATTTCCTGGGGATTGCCTGGAGCGCCTTGCTAAGTGTGGATGTTATGGAAGACAGAGCCACATTTCTTGATCTGATACCTGGTTTCCCCGGTCCTCCAGCGTTGAGTAGGTGTAATGTATGTGGTGGTGGGTTTTGTGTTGTTATTGTTGTTGTGTTATGTGGGTTAATTTGTGTGTGAGTTGCAGGGTCTGTCGAATCCGGTATTTGTTGTAGCGAACTGTTGCGCCGTATTGCTATAGAAGCCACCGATTCCGCGTAAGTGAGGAAAAGCGTCCGCGTTTTCGCCTTATCCATAATTGCGGGGATGATTTCATTAGTCAGCTCTGTTTGAAGCTTGCATTCCAAGTCGTGCCGAGGCACCTGGAAACGCGGACATTCGAGTAATATGTGCCAGACTGTTTCGCTTGTGTTTGGGTCACATTCGCATTCGGGACTGCTGCGAAGCTGAAACCGATGCAGGTACTCTCCAAATCCGCCGTGTCCTGTCAGAATTTGAATCTGGATCGGGGTCAATTTTGTCCCTCTCACAATGCGATACGCTTTGTCTGCATCTGGCAGGAAGGTCCTTGTGATTGATCCCGTCGTGGAAGAAACATATCGGTCTTGCCACTTCTTGACAGTTTCTTCCCTGATTTTCCTTCTGACATACGACAGCGGTACCTCTGCGTAGTCTGGTGTGGGGTTTATTGTGCTTGCCGCTGTTTTTGCCAGCTCATCTGCCCTTTCGTTGCCCACCGTTCCCACGTGCGCTCTAAGCCAAAACAGCCTTACCTGCTTACCTTGTGCACGGATATTCGATATGTTCTCTTTAATTGCCTTCGCTAGAGGGTGAAGGACAGCGGGATTTGACAGTAATTCGAGTGATGATCTTGAGTCGCTCAGAATGTTCACTATCTCTTTCCCGCTCTCCCTCGCCCTCAGCACTGCCCTGTGGAGAGCATATAGTTCCGATTGGAACACCGTGCATGTCGGGTCAAGGCTGAAGGTGTCACTACCGACCTCCTGTCCGTTTTCCCACCATGTAAGGGCTGCGCCTACTTTTCCCTCCATCTTGCTTCCATCGGTGTACACCTGTGGTCCCAGGATGTTATGGTCTTCTTGGGTTTTCGGACTCATATCTTCCAGGAGTTCGTACTCCGTGGCAGTCGTAGTTGATGGGTGGGGAAAGTCCTGGAACTTAACCCGACCCTCCAATCTCCTGCCAGGGGGTACGAAGTCGGCTGTGTAGCCTTTCTTTGCCTCGTACAGGGTCGCCGATTCTTGGATGCGTAGGTCCAGCGGGAGTGTTCCAGATAATACTTGTACCGACGTCAGGGACGTAGTTCTGTATGCTTTGCAAATTTTTTGTGCAAAGCCTCTCTGTATTGACTCTAGCTGTTTCGGTTAGGTTAGGTTAGGTTAGGTTAGGTTAGGTTAGGTTAGGTTAGGTTAGGTTAGGTTAGGTTAGGTTAGGTTAGGTTGCCGACGATACCCTCGTTCTGGCAAGCGGGGATGACCACGCCGAAGCAATGCGCCTCGCCACTGTTGGCGTGACTTTGACGGTCAACAGGATTGGCCTTCTGGGACTAAAAGTCGCTTTGGACAAAACCGAGGCCCTCATTTTCCACGGGCCTCGAAGAAGACCTCCGGCGGGCGCACACCTGACCATCAGCGGTGTGCGCATAGATGTTAAGCCGCATATGCGGTACTTGGGCTTGACTATCGACTCCAGATGGAGCTTCGCCTATCATTTCGAGAGTCTAAGCCCAAAACTGGTGTCTACTTCGTCGGCGCTGTGCCGACTATTGCCGAACCTGGGCGGCCCCAGTGTTGCATGTCGCAAACTGTACACTGGGGTCGTAAGATCGATGGCCTTATACGGGTCCCCAATCTGGGCGGACACTTTATCGCCCAGCAACGCCGCGCTTCTTCGTCGCTCACAGCGAGTAATGGCGAACAGAGCAATCCGCGGATACCGCACTGTATCCTGCGACGCCGCTTGCGCCCTTGCGGGGATCCTACCCTGGGATCTCGACGCCAAAGCGCTAGCTTCTGTTTACCGGCGTAGCGCCGAGTCCAGAAGCCAAGGAGTGCGACCCCCGCCCGACATCATCCGGCGGTGGAGAGATCGCGCCGAAAGGATCTCCCTAAGAGAGTGGCGGCAACGGATGGAGGTTCCCGTTGCCGGCCCCTGGACAGTTAACGCCATCCGCCCCAACCTGGAGGCATGGCTGAAGAGGCACCATGGCACCCTCAGTTTCCGGTTGACGCAGGTCCTGACCGGCCACGGCTGCTTCGGCAGTTACCTGCACAAAGT
This sequence comes from Cataclysta lemnata, assembly GCA_963931975.1. Taxonomy (NCBI): domain Eukaryota; kingdom Metazoa; phylum Arthropoda; class Insecta; order Lepidoptera; family Crambidae; genus Cataclysta; species Cataclysta lemnata. The sequence continues at coordinate 15,348,689 of OZ008341.1, read as the reverse complement.
CACCGGGCGCGAGGGCAGCCCTCGCTGCCATCATTGTAGTTGCGATGTGGATACTGCGCAGCACACCCTGCAAGGCTGCCCAGCCTGGGCATCCGAGCGCAGTATCCTTTCCGCGTCAGTCGGACACGACCTGTCCTTGTCCGCCGTCATCTGCAAGATGGCGGCCAGCGAGGCAGCCTGGACGGCAGTCGCCACCTTTTGTGAGGACGTGATGTCACAAAAGGAGGCTGCGGAACGAGCGCGGGAGCAAGACCCGGACGCTGCACCGAACCGCAGGCGGAGGCTAGGTCGGAGACGGCGGCAATACGCCCGCCAACTTCAGCCACCATAGCCCGGGGCGGTAGGTGACAGGGTGGGGCCCTGTCACTTACACCAAAATGCCCCACGAGTGGGGGTGTCTTTGTCAACCCGCGGACACCCCCCGGCCCTCGCCAGGCCAAAGAGGAGCCCTCACGGGCAAACTGCTGACGCGCGTAGTGGACGTATACGATGAGTTTCCCACTCGCGCAGTCACATAGCAGTAAGCGGAGCACGTTGGTTTTTAGTGGTGTAGGCCCAGCACTCTGCTGGGAGAGTCCCACATAACCCCGGTCGGGCCCCACCCAGGCCGGGGTATGATAAAATCATTTTCCAACGAAAAAAAAAAAAAAAAGGTTAGGTTAGGTTAGGTTAGGTTAGGTTAGGTGGCGAGCCTATTGCCATTTATCGGGCACAAAATATAAACAGAATAGAATACAAATGTATGAAACTGCCGTATTACAGAGAAAACACCATGGTTGACTTTCGTTCTATAGAAACATTTGATTGTTTCTATAGAAACAATGATTTTCACCTATATAGTCACCAAAATCATTAAATATATTTATGTTTTAGCTTATTATTAGGCATTCCGATGTTTATAAAATTGTCAGTTTGCCGATGTTCATATTTCTAATCTGCCAATATCTTTAAATTACGTCTGCTACTCTAATGATGATAACTACGCATGTACCTATAATAATCACTCGAAAAAGTATTGTAACGAAAAAAAGGACTATCGAATAAAAGTGAATAAATTATGTTCTTGTTTCATCCAATCTTTCGAAAAATGTTTGAAGTAATTTGATATTAATGCAATGTGTTGATTGAGAAGATTATCTTTGCAATCGCCTAATATTTAGAGAGCCGCCTCTTAATTTTCACTAGTTATACAGTATAATCTGTCATGCTGGTGACAAAGTATTGGAAACAATAACAGAATCTATTTCGATACGAGATCACCTAACACTCATGCTGTTCCATTTGAATAAGGCGCCCCAAACAGAAGGTTAGACATCATTTAGTTGATGGATGCGTCTAATTTACCATCTCCGGGCTGGTAGCCGTTTGACCGCCAAGCGTGTGATCTATTGCACATATTACAGCAGTAATGCAATCACAGGACTCTGATTCGATCAATTTGATGGTGTCAGTATGTTTTTGAGAGTCAGATTGATTAGTTCATTTTTTGACGTTTTACCTTCACGCTGTGGATGAGTCAAGGTTTAATTGTGAATTATTGAATATTTATTTAAATACCGGCGTCTGGCTTAGTGTAGAATCTGGTTTGTTTATTTGATTAAAAAGTGTATATGTTCGTCTAGGCCGGCATCATCATCATCTTCACCCTTTAATGTTTAATGTTCCCACTGCATATGTTATCCATATGGATGGAAGAATTATAGGGAGAATGGACCATAACATAAAAACCATCACGCTGACCCAGTGCGGGTTGGTGGGTATTAACGACTGCAGATGCAGCCGGGACCAACGCCGTAACGTGCCTATCGAAGCACGAAGGAACTCGAGATATAATATTTTTGTTCACCCACCCAATGACCGGTCTTACCAACAATTGCTTAGTTTACGCAATCGCAGGCCGAGCGCGCTATGCTCCTGCACTAGCAAGCTACGTTTGACCAAAAATATATTATATCAAGTTCAAGAACTTAAAGCCGTGGGTCTCTCTCTGCTGCCAAGAAAAAGTGGCATCAAAACAATAGCGTGTCTGGTATCGTGAGAAGTCCCTAGACGGTATCTGTAGCCCAATAAATTTGGGCGTTAATTATTTCGTGAGGGGCGGTGGGTCAAAGCGACCGGGCGGGCGCGTGTTGATTTTCAGTTTATTTCATTAGATCGACGCGGCGGGGTGCGCGGGAGTGGACGCCGCTGTAGGGTGTCCTTGAATCCGAATATTCCCACGACGATAACAATACACTAGTGTATGAAGTAAAACAAACTACTACGGATTATACAGTCTCCCCGTGACCACGGCCGCTGTAAAGTGATCGAAACATCGGGTAAAATAATTATAATGCCAAATACCTAAATATGCCGAGTCTAATCCGTAAAAGTTGTTTTATTTTAAATTTGTAGTGCTCGTCCAAATATAAAAGTACACTTGTGTAGCTCTCAAATAGCTCAAGATTAACAAGCGCCGGGTGATGACAGTGTGTTTAGTTTAGTTTAGCTGGGACTTTTTCGCAGTTAGCCCCCTGATTTGGCCATTGTGCATGTCTCCTTTTATCACCGTACACCAAGCAACCCAGATGATCCTAACACCGTCTTTTGTTCTTTTTACATGTGAAGGGCAACCCGCCACGGGGAGGGAGGTGGCAATGCTCATGTATCCCTCCAGACCTGTCCTGGAGGGCTGTCGGACTCGGAACGCAAAAAACCACCTTTTTGTACATATACCTACATACCCCTGAAGGTCTATAGGCCTCAATGGAAGGAATCGCACCCTACCTAGATGAGCTGGAGTCACTAGTTCACTAGTCTCCTAGGAGCTGGTAAATGCAGCCGGGACCAACGACATAACGTCCCTTCCGAAGCGCGGAAGAACTCGAGATTATACATTTTTGGTCACCCATCCAATAAACGGCTTTAGCGAACATTATTTAGTTTACGCAATCGCAGGCCGACCTCAATCGGGCTCCTCAAATAGCCATAAACAACTCAAACTCGTTTTTACCGAACCGTGGTCACCCCACATAGCGCCATAGGGTTCACCTGCCCGCTTAAAAATCATAAAATATAGCATTTTTAATGAAGCAGCCTTTTCAATTTTCGTCTTTACGGCTTTTATCGGCGTGACATCGGCCTTAATCAAGCTCATTTGGTTGTTTCTCATTGTTTTTGTTGGTTTTTTCTCCACCGTTTTCTAATAAAAGCGTTGATTGCTTTTCTTTTTTAAAGAATTTATTTGGTGATTGAATTTCGGCGAGTCTAACTAGATTTGTTGAATAAATAAATCTCTTATGAGATTACAAGTTATTTGATTATGATTATTATCTGTTTATCGTTGTAGGAATCAGCGTTTGTAATGTAATGGTGGGAACCCGTTTTGAATTCAAATTTGGTTGTTGACGCTTAGCTTAATTTGGATTTAATTTAACCAGTAACTTCTAAATAATGTGTCATGATTACGGTGTTACTTCGGTGGAAATAATAGTTTTGACCTCAAGTTGTTTCAAAAGTAAGTTTTTCAACGTTCTTGTAGGAAGTTGGAGTTAGACATGGTCTTGGTTTTGTTCATGAGAGCCTTTAGAGAAATTAACCACTATAAACATCAGAGTAAATTTTAAAATATCCCTTCGAACATTGAATTTCAAATATTTGGGGGTATTAAAGCCTTTTGAAGGGCAGAAAAACTCGAGATAATAAATTTTTGATCACCTCGTATGTACAAATTCGTCGATGAACATAATACATAAACCCAGCACGTTTCGCCAACTAGGTTAGGTCCCATGTAATATGACCGGTGGCAACTGCCTATTGCCATTTATCGGATACGGAAATCGCAGTACATTGCTAGGTGGCATAAGAGGAACACTGCTAGCCCTGCCCATTACTCATTGCTGTCTTAACCCTTAGTCGCCTTGTACGACACCCACGGGAGAGATAGGGTGGTGACATTGTAATAACTGCTTTACCGTCACCCCGCGGCATACAACGGCGTACTTTATTTACATTTGAAATATCTAAAACGACGTGGATACTTGATATACACACCTACTTAGAGGAACTCGATAGCGCAGTGGCATAGCGCGGTTGGACAAAGATTGCGTAAACTAACCAATGTTCGCTAAGGCGGGTCATTGAATGGGTGACCGAATATTTATTATCTAGAGTTCTTCTGTGCTTCGGAAGGAATACACACCAACCCGCACTGGGCCAGCGTGGAGGGTTATGGCCCAATCTCCCTATATTCTTCCATCCATAGAAGGCCCGTGCGCCAGCAGTGGGGACATTAAAAGGGCTGGTGATGATGATATCACCATAGTTTTTCTAAGAAGTATGACTAACTGCCGCACTCAGAGACGTCAATTAACGATAATGAGTACTGAATGTTAAAAAATGACAATTCAAAACTAGTCTCTATTATTGTCAGGTTTTTGGTCTAAATTTAAATGAAAATTTTTGACGTCTCTGAGTGCGGCAGTATGTTCGCATGGGTACTGTTCAGGGTGTGCGTTATTTCTGTTACATGTTGTATAGCCAGTCTGACGTGTAAAATTTTGTTGGTCATATCTTACGAACAACTTTACACTTGAAACATCTAAAACAACGAGGATATTTGATACACAAACCTGGATGCCAAAACCAAATTAATCAACATTACTGGGAAGACTTGCTAATTAGAATATAATTTATATTAGATCAGAGACGGATTAATTAACATAAAATAGTGCATAATTCGGCGGGCCAACCGGTGGGCGGGGCGCGGTGATCCGCCAACAAATGCCTTTGGCTCCTGCTGCGCGGGCGCACCTCTAGGGTTGCCTGCAGTAAAAAGCTACGGCTTGCCATTGCCAAATATTTTTTACGGGACAGGTGTATGGTTAGAAGGCCTTTGAGCACACATATTGTTCTTAATTGATTTGCACAAAAAGTATATTACAAAAAAAGGTGGAACTGTTTTAACCAGGTGATGTTTTATAATTTATTATTGAATAAGTATAACATATTTTTCTTGGGCTGGATATAACCGTAACATTTGGGTTTTCTAGGCCACTTTTTGCTTCACAACATTGTTAATATCCGAAGTAAACGACAAAATGATTCGTCATTCACTGTCATGGCTGAATGTCTTCCACGAGTGCTTGGCTGTGAATATTGTTATCAAACAAGTGACGCCCACTGTTGGATATTGGCTAGTCTTTTAAACGATCACAATTGACTTGCCGACAAACACCTCAGATTGAAGTATGTACCTTGGTGGAAGTCGTTCAAAGTGGCTGCCTCTCGGTTGAAAGGAATGAATGTCGAAATATATGTGCGGTGGAGTGATTTGAACTCGCTTCGTTCATGAGTGTACGCCACTAATCGGGTGTCAATGGTCACATCACCAGCCCTATAATGTTCCCTTTGCTGGGGCAGGCACAGGCCTTCCCTATTGATGAAAAATAAAGGGAGAACGGCACGCTGGTCCAGTACGGATTAGTGAGTATTATCGACTGCAGATGCAGCTTAACGTGCTCTCCAAAGCACGGAGGAGCTCGAGATAATATATTTTTAGTCACCCATCAAACGACCGAACATTACTTAGATTACGCAATTGCAGGTCGAGCGCGCTATGCGCTAGCGAGCTCCTCATCCCGTCATGTGGTCTAATGAGGAAAAACTCAAAGCTGCCAGCCCTGAACACCAACTGTGAGGATATCATTAATTAGTCCAAGAGTTACCCCTAAACGAAAGAAAAAGTCGAAATAATTTCGAGCTGCCATAATTGGAAATTACAACAAAAATACAACGTTATTAAAACAAGAATGGAACCATTCAATTTCATGTCCACTCATTTGTTATGGGCACGTCTGTTTCTTGTGATAGTCCGGCCCCGTTCTTTTGTATGAGAAATGCTATCCAATTTATTATTCTAATTTACGGTTTTAGTGTATTAATATTTGAATAGAGGCGCGTATTGTTTTTCGTGTTATATGGGTATGCGTAGCCTAAAGATATATTGCATGGTTGAGATTTAATTGGATTAGAGCCGAGACTTATTTATATTCGAACGGTGAAGTTTTTCTGGCCATTTATTATTTATCTGGCTGCTCGAGTGCTCATCGAATCAAATTGGTAATTATAAATAAAGATTTATAATTATCTCGAAGACATTCGCGCGGGACGAAAGAAAACAAGCTAATTAAATATTGTTGTATCGTTAAATGGTTATAAATTTATAGCAGGCAGCCATCAACAATAATAGATAGGCTTCTATGTTATTTTATGTCACACCCGATTATAAAGTGGACTTTACGTACGGAAAATCACACTTCCTGGTCAGGGGTTGACATAAAATTATGATTTTATTTCGGGCGATAAAACAGAAGGCCTCCGAAGCTACGGGGGGCCAGTAGCATTTGCTGAGTGACCTTGCGGTTGTGGCAAGCGAACGTGCTGTCATCAGTACTTGAACAGTCTTGTCTCTTCTTCATCTTCTTCTTCAAACGGCCCACCAAACGTTCCCACACCACCGTCTGTCTAATTAATTGCCTGCGTTTAACAAAAAACGGTTTCCCATCAAAATTCCCGGTCGTGATCCGGCGGCGAGTGCGCGGGCGCAACCGCTGATAAATCATTGTGGCGCTTCTTGACCCCCATCGGATGCAGCTGTGATTGATGAACGATCCGCGCTGGGCATGTCGGCGCGTAATACAGTGATGCTGTTCTGTTCGTACTGACTATTAAGTACGCAACGAATGGCAACTATCAGAACCATTGAGGGGTTCCAAGACTGTGAAGCACGTAGATTTTAGCTTCCTTCGAGCATTTTGACCGTTTATTTAATATCATCAGGAATGTCTTGTATATTGTGCTGGCAGCATTCCTTTTCGGTAAGAAATTTACATACATACATACATAAATCACGCCTTTATCCCCGAAGGGGTAGGCAGGGGTGAACTAGCACCCACGCTTCGCCAATTATGTTAGGTCCCATGTAATAGGTGGCGAGCCTATTGCCATTTATAAGAAGCATAATATGGTATGTACTCGCACATAGCATAACCATACAAATTATTACAATCTAAATAGAATAAATAGTTATCAGGATGTTTTGAATTGTAATTTGATTTGATATTTATTATTTGATTATACAAGCATTTAAGAGCTTTTTTTGTTTGCCTGTTTGATTTGTTTGATCAAGCAACAGAAACTTAGCTGTATGAGTGCAGGCCTCCCCTATGGATTAAAGAATATAGGGGGAATGGCGTACTATGTCCAATTCTACCACTATGAGTCACTGCTGATGGTACATAGATATACATCCATAAATCACGCCTATTTATCCCCGAAGGGGTAGGCAAAGGACATTTAAAAAATATTACTACATATTACATGCGGTTTAAAATGATACGAATGGCATACACTATAAGGCCGCTCGCACAAGCACCTACTAGTTTTATTTGGCTCGATAATCCATCATTTAAGTCGCTCGCACATCGTCCTTCCTTAACAGCCAAGAGGTACCGGGTACAAGTACGAGGTCGACTGTCAGAGAGTAATGAGCTTTACAGTTTGAAAACCCTCCACATTTGGCATGTTGCAGTGTGGTTGGATTATGGCCCATTCTCTTTATACTCTTCTATCTATAGGACCTGTGCCCCAGCAGTGTGGGGACTTAAAAGTGCCGATCTTAATAACTATGATGTTATTGTTTTCGTGAAAACAATCGATCAGCTGTTATCGCTCGTGAGTAAGCTGCCTAATAAGGATTCCTTTAAATTACGTTTAAAGACGTCATTTCGTTCCATGTCGGTTGTACAATCGGAGCCGTATAAAGTGTGACACTAAAATCACCCTCTTGCCTCTTGAGTATAACATGGCACGGTGTGAATGTTAACTTGCTTTAGCCAGTACCATTCTTCACGGTTCGTTAGCTCATGACGTTTCGAGAGAGCGACTCCGATTCTGTGTATCGCAAATCAAATTTACGATTCCAAATCACTAATAGTATTTATCGATTCGTCACGATACATTAACGGGTAATATATGCGCGCCCGAGACCTTCCCAGTAAGCGTGTTTTCAAAATATTAATATCGTTTGGATTGTTTGAAAGGGACAAAATGCTTCTAATTACTACCGATTAAAGCAGTGTTGTGGATACCTTTTTTGGGGTAACTAACCTGGTAAGACCTGGGTAAACTGGTAGGGGACAGATTTTAGGTAAAGTATACAATTTGTCTTTAACAGCGTACAGTTAACGCCACGTCATATGGTTAATGTATCATTATCACCCCTTGATATATCTGCACAGTATGCGACAGACACTATGCAATACCACCAAATCCTTTGTCTTAACTTGTTTGACGCTAAGCGTGAAGTTGGTTGAGAAAATTTAACATGCTGTGTTATAGGTGACGTGCTGTTGACTGTACTTCAATGTAAACATTAGTCTACTTATGAGACGGCACGCTAAGATCATCTAAGATCACGACTGCAAAATAGTTTAATCAGTAATTTAAAGCTCACAAGTTCACAACTGACAGGTCATTATAACGATATTGAAAAACGGTATTTTAATGCATCGGTACTACTTATTAGTTGTTAATATGTATAGGTAATTAACTGGTAGGTATATTAAATATTAATTAGTAATTTCAATATTAATTATTAATTAAATATTAATAAAGATTTTTCTGGTTCTGATTTTTTTTGTCATCTTTTTCTTTGAAATAAATTATTTAATTTCTTTCTGTGGCCTACGTTACGGCCGCCCACGCTATTTGCTAATTTTTTCGGCGTACTATCGCTTTCTGTCTCGGCTGAAACATCGCAAGTACGTACTAACCACCTTATGTTAAAAAGAAATTACAATAAAATACAAATACTCTTTATTGCACACAGAGTATCTAACAATAATTATTAAAAAAAAATGGACATGCATGGACAATACAGGCGGCCTTATTGCTATTAGCAATCTCTTCCAGGCAACCTTGGTAATAGAAAATTAGTTCAAGTAATGTCAAGGTGGCGGGGCTTCTTTTACTTCTGGTCACGTTTTAATAGTTTATTTTTGCATTTTTAATATAGTATTTATAAAACGAAGGCAACTCTCGGTGTGGCAGATTGATGAGGATTAATAGATGTCTATGGGCGACGATGTGCAAAAAATTTTATTCTATAAGATACCATGCTGTGTAGGTTTGGCAGGCAAAATATTAAATTGTCGTTATAGATATACGAAATCATTTATTATGTTAATTGGTAAGGATCCAACAAAATAACTTACAAACTCTACATACATTATATTTGCATTATTTGGTTACGGTATTCTATAGACTAAAATTTTGGGCCGTGGTGTGGCGAGCTATATTGATAAGATAGCCTTCGCGTATTCCTCCAAATATATATTCGATTTTACATGTAACACAAACATAGTATACACCCTGAATACTACAATAGTCATTTACAAATATTACGATGTTATTAAATAAATCGAAATTGTTAATTTTTTCTTCTTATTCCATACAAATCGTTCGGTCAGTAAAGAAAAATTGATGGAAAATTGGAAAATTAATTTTGCAATTTGAATTTTTGATATCACTTTAGTTTTTATATGACTACGTTAGTATGGGCAGTGTTCAGGGCGTACGTTATTTCTGTTACATGTTGTATAAATGCTAGAAAAAATATTACAAAGAAAACGAGAGATCGGAACATTTTTGAAAAACTACCATATCATAATTTAATTTTATAGTATTGTCCCTTGTCCTGGATCACGTGGTAGGCAGAGATGATCTAGCACCCACGTTTCGCCAATTATGTTAGGTCCCATGTAATAGGTGGCGAGCCTATTGTCATTTATCGGGCATAAAAGTCGCAGTAGATTGCTAGGTAGTCTAAGAAGAACGCTGCTGCCCATTACCTACCCATTGCTGTTTTAACCCTTAGTCGCCTTGTAGGACACCCGCAGGAGTGATGAGAGTAGTGTAGTGACAATTGTATTTTGTTCCGCCATCACCACACGGCTTACAATAATAAGTACATTTATTTAGAAATGTGTCCGACTTCCTTTTCTTTGGTTCAAAATTGTAATAGGGATTAAAGTATGAAATTACCGATGTTCCCTCATTATTTAGTAGTTGTGTATAATTCCTTTAGAACAATAGTTATGTCCATTATTCTTATTTTATTTTAAACTTCATTTTTATTTCTTTCACTACTAATAAATCTTGAAAAACAGCTCGTCCTAAGTAGGTACCACTTAGATCCACGGACACAGACACCAGTCCGTCTCCGTTATATTTTTTTTCTCTCTAGGTATCTTAGGTATCCTATAGCTTAATGTTGTCCAAATATACCCACAAAATTATATAAAATTTAGATTTGTACATACATACATACATAAATCACGCCCATATCCCCGAAGGGGTAGGCAGAGGTGAATTCTCACCCGCGTTTCGCCAATTATGTCAAGTCCCATGTAATAGGTGGCGAGCCTATTGCCATTTATCGGGCACAAAAGTCGCAGTACATTGTCAGGACGGTAGTATAAGAGGAACGCTGCTGCCCATTCTTCATCACTGATTTATCCATTTAGATTTGTGGTTCCTTAAAAAATCACAAATATGTTTGTATGGAAAAATGAATTTTCCCTAAATTCTCCATACAAAACGGCAATTTGATTCTTAAACCTCTAATTTTTTTTAATTTGTCTATCCATTACAGCACACGCTTGCACCCACGTTCGGGAAGCCCGATCAGCTGCGCCGATTAATTACGAGAGTTGATTAGCGGGGGCGTGGCCTCTAACGAGATCGGCCGTTTTCGTGTTTGTTTAATTACTTCGGATGCCGCCCTCGCGGTGATGCTGCCGGTTGGTGGGTGCCTTGAAAGGAGAGATTCCACCAGTGTGCTGAACTGTGCGGTACACAAATTATTGTATTGGTTTTACGTTGTACCGCATAGTTCTGTTCACTGGTGGAATCTCGCCTTTACGGTAACCCCGAGTCCTGGGGGCCTAGACAAAGTAACATACCGACAAAGATAACGAAGTTCGAAGAAGCAAAATGTATGGGATTTGACGTAAACTGTCGTGAAATCACGTGACCAAAATCGTCTTCGTAAGTTCCTAGTTATGTTGGTAGCGCAAGCTAAGACGTTGTAGATACCAAAGTAATATGGCCGATCGTGATGAACTTCGACACGTCATCGTTATGAAACGATTGCCACTTGGCTACGGGCCCTGGTACGGGAATTCACACACACAAACTCCGACGACGACAAAAATTCTCAGCATTCCATGGATTCACCGTGCGGGTGCCGGTTCCATAGTGTGGCAGAGGGGGAAGTCAGTGGCACCGCTTGGGACTTCTGACCCAAGTGTGGGTTTACGGGATCCCTTCACAACATGTCAGCACTCACCTACGCCACCCCGACATTCTCTCTGTGCCCAGCCATATCTGGCAAGATTCTGTGAGAGCCGCCTCTATTTGACACATGTTCCAGGGTAGAACTTACGTCACGTAAATTTGTTTCGACGTGGTACAACCAGTTGGACATAGTGGTTGGACCACGGGTCGGGAGTGGTTCTAGACATGCCAAGGTCTCAAACTGCCGCACTCAGAGACGTCAAATAACGATAATGAGTACTTAATGTCAAAAAATGACAATTCATAACAAGTCGCTATTCTTGCCGGGTCTATGGTCTAGATTTAATTGAAATTTTTTGACATGAGGTACTCATTAAAATTATTTGACGTCTCTGAGTGCGGCAGTTAGTAATGTGTATAGGGATTTAACTGGCATAGGTACCCCTCGCTCCCACCTGTACAGCATACAAACCAACAATGTAGCCATTTATTTTTATTTGGCGTGTTAAATCAGGTAGGCTTAATGTGACCTGACGTTAATACCAAGAATGCTTCAACCAATTACCCGGTAACTATTTTTCAAGCCTAGTCGTCTCGTAGACTCGTAACTACAATATCTGGCTTAGTGAAACGGACAATTGCATAGTGACAGTTGCAAAGAAGACGTAAAAAGTCTATGATGACCTATAATTTGGGCAGAGGATTAATAATGTAGACGCCAGATTCAAGAAAGGAGCAATTATGATGCCATACGGCCAACAAGAAGCAGAGTCTACGATAATTGATTGGGCTTCCTTCTGTTAATTGCTTTGTAATTGATGATCGTACTACCAGATTTCGTAATATATTACTTTCAAGTCGGCCATACATATCTGTAAATTAAATATTGAGCTAAGATTTTAGTTTACGGTCAGTGAGTTGTTGCGAAATGCGCAATGCATTTTAGCGTAATGCCTTGAAGCATGCAGAATTTATGTATGTCGCTCAATTAATACAAGAGAGACTCATATTAAAAACATACTTACAAGCATTATGTTCTCTAAATTCATGACATTGAGACTTGGTGTTGCAGGAACGCTAGTTTGGGTCTCTATTGTATCTAAGAAGCGAATTGTATGCAGAACGCAACGGCTGACCCGAAATGGAATAGGACAAGGAAGAATCAACTGCAAACCGTCAATAAGTTACTCCATGGTACGATCAGCCTTAGAAGTAGATTATCCCTTTAATACATACTGTATAAAAAATCCACATAATTCGCCAATTATGATAGGTGCCATGTTATAGGTGGCGAACCTATTGGCATCTATCGGGCACATAAACCACAGTTTATTGCTAGGTAGTATCAGGGGAACATTTGCCGCCTTTTCGTCATCACTGTCTTCCTTTTAACCCTTAGTCGGCTTGTGAGACATCCGCAACTGTATCTGTAACTCGGTACCTTGTCAAAATAGTATCAGACAAAATGGTAGTTAAATGACACTGAAAAGGTCCAATGAACAGTATATGAAGAATAAATATTAATTTCGCACAGAAACATTATTGCCTCTGTGCTCTACTTCTATTCATGTTACTTCTTGACCGGTAGCTAGGACGCCTAACCCTGCCGTCAGCAGCTGATGATGAACGCTGCAATCTTAAAAGAAAAGGTTAAACTCCTGCCTAAGGGCACAAATTTCTGCCTAAATAAATAACGACATCAGCTTTTATAATTTATCGTGACTCGGACCCTATAATTTTCTACTAATTAACTACTGGCCGTTGTGAAATTCCAGAGTTGATTGCCCGTCATAACAAACTTCACACGACGCTAGGATTTCACAAAACACACAAAAAATAATTTGTGTCTACTCGTTTTTTATTTTAGAGTTCATAATTAGATTTGGCGAGCTCACCGTCCATCGCGGTATCAGGCGTGTGGTGCAAGTCGATAAAACTGGTTACAAGCGGATTTGATTGGATTTTGTTTACTTATAATTGAAACTATTATAATATTATTAGGTGAACATATTATCGTGTTTAGATAAAGAATTTCCGCACAGATAACGTTACGAGTTTTATTAATAATGCTGATATTTTTTTACTGATGATGCAAAGATGATGCAATGGTGCGGATTAAGCCTTATCTAGTGAGAGGACTGATTGATTGAAGAAGGACAGATGGGATAGATATGTAAGTAAGACAACCACTGTCAAGAAAATTACGCCATAACAGTTATTAGAAATGTTGTGTCTATTGTATTTTCGATAATATTTTTTCCTCTTTTTTACATAGAAACAAAAGTTTTATACATTGGTTGATTAAGGGAATTTGTGGTGAATACCTGCATCGTTGGTCTCAGTGGATTTGTACACGAAAAGTAACAGTAAAAAAAACCCCGAACGGGGATCATATAAGGGGATTTGTGGATTGAGCCCATCAATCACGCCTGTTTATCCCCAAAGGCATAGAGGCAGAGGTATATTGATAATCACATTTTTTAAATTTTTAGGTCTCATGTAATAAATTCGAGCTTATTGTCATTTGCCGTGCACGTAAAAAGTCGTTGTATACATTTCTCGTCACTGTTTTAACCCTTGTACTATAGGAAACCGAGATTTGGGGTGGTAACTTTTGATTCTAATCTGCCGTTACCACACGGTTATCTATTTTACTCAGTAATTATATTCCTAAGACTAATTATATTATAGTTTCTATTCATTAATTTGCCAGGCACCTCTCCGGTATGATGGATGATAAGAATTAAAAGGAAGTGGATGGCTTGATAACCTATGCCTATGACCGATATGAATGGAATAAAAACATATTGGCTTTGGATAACCAGACAACAGGTTATCTTCGGATGATGATAGATATTGCTGGCGGCAGATTCATCTGTAAATCACCATCCAGTCTCCCTCTCTTTCTATCGATTGGTAATAGAACTCCTATTTTACTAGCTAATATTAACAACAAAAAATTGTCGCTTCAGCTTATGCCTCGGGCGGCTTATAATGAAAGACTGTCGGGAGGCGGGCGCGCAGATGAGCCTGGAAGGATAAAAATTCCATTACAATTAAATTAACCTCTGCCTATTTATATTTCATTAATAGCTACACGATTCATTAGCAGCTGCACATTACTATTAGCAGGCCTGGAAATATTTATTTATTTCTATATACTTACAGCTATCGTTACAGGACGGCCATTTGCGATAGTGAAGAAAATAATACTACCTATTGACAAACGTCTCTATTTCTGTAATCTATAGGTAGCTACAAATAAAAAGAGCAGAATTTAACCAAGCAAGCAAGTCTTTTTAAGGACCTAGGCTCTTGGTTTTGTGAGTTTTTTTGCGACTTTGGTGGGTTCCTAAAGGATTATATTCAATAATTTTCTGCTCTGCAGCTCCCGAGGGAATCCCTGCCAAAGAGAGCTTAGCACTGCGAACCGGAGCGAGGAGCTAGCTATATTATGCTCTGGTGTCTTTTATACTACCTAACAATGTACTGCGACTTTCGTGCCTGATAAATGGCAATAGGCTTGCCACCTGGGAGCTAACAAAATTGGCGAAACGTGGGTGGTAATTCACCTCAGCCTATAGGCGTGATATATGTATGGATTCTACTCTCTTCAGGGATATAGGCGTGATATATGTATGTCACTACAGAGCATGATGTGAAGACAATACTTACAAAAAACTGTATAGGTATATACAGCAACAATTTAAACACTAACGTGGTCGTGAGTCACGCCTTTCTTTTAAAACCATCAAACCTGTATAATCGTCGGCTTATAATTGAATTTTAGATTAATGGCCATTACGAAAACACAAATCCAATCAGTGTTGGCCCACGCACGCGGCTAGAGACGAACGATTGTCCAAAAACCAACAGTCGGTTAGACGATGCATTTTTAGATATATAGGTAGGTAATCGAATCGTCAAAGGAACTATACGATTTACGATTCTTTTGGTCTTTTGATTGTCGTGATTTAATTTTGTCGGAAGATCGAATAAACAGTAAAATCTTTTGCAAGAGTAAAATCTTAAACGATGGTTTTGCATGGTGGCCTAGAAGCGAAATAATAACAAAGAATATCGTAACAGTCGACTAAACGAGATTGTACACCAATAAGCATCTTAGGGCACCCGAATAGTGGAAGGAAACCCACCAACTACAGCATACCGAACCGAAGAGGATTGGTGTTAGGCAGGCGGCCGGCTGTAAAACCTAAGCCAGTCGGATTGGAATGTTGTCATCCTAAACACTCTCTCCGTTCATTGGCCTCTCGACATGGTCCTTTCCATCACTTTTCTATACATTTATTCATCAGTAGAACCTTTCCGGTGCGATGGATGATATGAATGTCTTTTAAGTCGTCTGACCGATATGAATAAAAGAGAAAACATACTGCGCTCACCTCAGGTTAACTGGGAACTGGGCAGGAAGAAGAAGAACATCATATACGACGCTTCACATAAACTATAATCCGACAAGTTCGTGCGCGACCCTTATGCGGTACAGACGGGGCACTCTAGATGCTAGCGGGGGCGAGCGATGCGGGGAAGAGCGAGTTTTCCCTCCTCCCTGCATTACCCGCCCCCGCCAACATCCAAAGCGCCCCGTCCCCGCCACCGGCCCTCATACCGTAGGAGGTTCTCACACGAAGTTGTCGGACTTATAGCATTGCACGGAATTGTATGTCAAAATCGTGTCTCAATTTTGTTTTCCTTCTGTTAAATTGTTCGAACTTGTTTAAATTATTTATTGTTAAGTAAGGCTCAATAGCTTCTACAGCATTATAATTAATTACCGGTGAGTTTTTATGGTGTGCGTACGATAAAAACGTGAAACAATAATAATGCAAACAGCGTTCAAGATGAATGTATTCCGAATCGCCCGATTCGAAGCACGAATACGATAGAAGCGATCACCACCCACCTACGCTCACTGCTCAGTCCATGCCGACTTATTGAATTACATTTTAATTAGATAAGATTAGTAATTAATGAACATCTCGTATTGTAGTGTTCCTTGATGGATGGAGTGGCTGCCGCCGTGTAGCTGCCATATTTGACATGTAATAAGCCAATGATTGATGGTTCACGGCTGTTGAAAACCGAATTCTGTTATTATTCCATGGTTTCTTTAATGCAACGCATCGTTTAGCGTCCTCGACTTTAATTGAAATTTAATAAGCTATCGATGAGAGGAGGGCAATATGTTTTGTAGGAAAAAAGAGGACGAGACACATTATTTTGTCATGCTAAGTGGAGTAGCTACAGTTGAAAATTGGCTTGATGATTTGATTTCGACTCAGCTCGCTCCACGTGACAATTAGATAAATTAAAGGAATACTAATAGCACCACTGAACAGTAAAAGAGGTACTACTTTCTCTGTTCTGTGATCTGGGGGCCTACCGCCTAATTCGATTGCTGATGATAGCCATATAGCAATGCACTGCTTACGGCTATAGCAGCCATCCTGAATTTTTAGGCAGTACGGATTGTGTGCCAAATTCATACAAAATCATTCGGTGATCATTCGTTCAAAGCTATCGCTTACAGTTTAGGTACATTTGGTGCGAAATAACAGCATGACGTCATAAACTATAGCTATTGCTTTAGCAATCGAGTTAGGCGGTAGGCCCCCAGCACTCTAATGGCCGTGTGGTGACGGCAGAGTAGAATACAATTGTCACCACCCCAAATCTCTCCCGTGGGTGTCGTACAAGGCGACTAAGGATAAATCAGTGATGAGGAATGGGCAGCAGCGTTCCTCTTATACCACCTATCAATGTACTGCGACACTTTTGTGCTCCATATATGGCAATAGGCTCGCCACCTATTACATGGGACCTAACATAATTGGCAAAACGTGGGTGGTAGTTCACCTCTGCCTACCTCTTCGGGAATATAGGCGTGATTTATGTATGTATGTATGTTTTTCTTAAAACTTCTATGGTGTCTTCTTAGGATATAAAGGTGAAAGTGAAAATAAAAGTTCACATTAGGTTAAAACAGTGTAATTTTTGTGAAAGAATTAAGTCGGATAATGGCGTCATTTTTCTTCACACTCATTGCATATAGGAGAGATTTACTTAACCATTATAATTATCACTGCAGTTTTGCATCTTTGAGGCGATAGAATCAAATGATAGTTAAATATGGTTAATTTGGTATCGTTAACCCAGTGCGGATTGATAGGTACTGTACTAGGTAGGTACTGTACGAGTAGATGCAAACGGCTTAAAGTGCCTTCCGAAGCATAGGGGAAAAGTGACAGTTTTGTTTATATGAGACATATTACTCTACTTATAATATATCATACCTATTTAGTAGTATTTAGAGAAGAGATGAATTAGCACCCACATTTCACGAATTATGTTAGGCCCCATAGGTATGTGGCGAGCTTATTGCCATCTATCGGGCACGGAAATCGCAGTATATTGGTAGGTGGTATCTGCCCATTACTAATCGCTGTCTTAACTCTTAGTAGCCTTGTACGAGTAAATAAGAGATTAGAGGGAGCGGGTGAGATTGGGGGTGTTGAAAATTGTATTCTGCTGTGCCGTCACCACACAGCGGGAAATATTAATAAAACACGTTATTTCAGTAACCTTGTTTATTTGATACGAATAATTCAAATTTGTTTTCGCTTTATTTTTGTGACAACACATAATTTCATTAGAAACACGCTTGCTTTCGTTTTGTAAACATAATATTGAAGTACATTATTCTTTTGAACATTTCCCATTTTCTATTTTATTTATCTTTGGTGTTGATTAATCTGTGGTTATTTCTTTATCGTTAGCACCTGTTTCATTATCTCAGAATAAAAAGTTTACATTATAGCTTTACACATATATTAGCTTTATAATGTATTGAGATATGGTATACACGTTGTAGAATCTACTCAATGTTACAATATTTTATCTTCTCAAATAGCATTTCAGAATTTCTAAATAAAATAAGGGTCGATTATATCAATAAGTACTTTGGAAATATAACCTCGATGGAATGAATTAAATGTTTTCAGTAATTTGCACCATAGTATCTATTATAATTTTAATTCATGTGCTAGCGTAGTCTTGACTAAAATAAAATAGAAACTGCTGTGATAACAGTAAGAATAGCCAACAGCTGCACGTCCGACTATACAAAACTGCCAAATATCTCCAATCGATTGTCAATCTTAACTTGTTTCAATTAAAGATCAAAGTTGGTTGAGAAAACTTGACATACTGAGGTGAAAATTTTACATAGGTAATGTAAAGAAAAAGAAATGGAAAGTCAGGCCAAAACAAAACGTTAAAAAAATAATTGTATTACTTTAGTTGCGGATACAATTGTTTTTTTTTTTCATATGAATATGGTGCATTTTTGTAAGAATTCGATTAAGACAATCGAAGAAACATAATTGCATCGTCTAACTAAACGCACCAAACCGTGCCACTGGACATTAACACATAACATTCACAATAGTTAAGAATAAATTAAATTCAATTACATAGTATAATACACGTGTATATTATACACAATAAGGCTTACTTTTACGTATTTAAAAGGCAAAACATTCATTCGAAGAAAGCACCACAAAGGTATGTTTCCTTTCGCAGGTTAAAGTAGTTATCACCTTATTCTATGTGAGCTTAAACATCTTAAGTACTTCTTAAACCTACAATAAATAACAATACGGTCTATAACTGGACGGATCAGTAACACAATAGTAATCCATTGCTATGGTAGGATTTTTCATTTTAATTATGTTTATTGTTCCTCAAAAATAAGGCTAGCATTTTTAGCGTAACAAGAGTCAAGAACACGTTTCTGTCCTTAAAACTTCCAACATACGTAAAGAAGTATAAAATTTTACCACGTTTGTAATATAAAAACTACTAGTTTCTACTATCTTACACAGCAACACTGTAACGGGGCTAGTTTATTCCAGGTGCTTTAAAGAGGTCGTCAGTGGTGTAAAAAGAGTGTCATAGAAATGGGTATATGGTATCTATGGGTAAATTTTAGTTCCATTTTTCGCCGCCTGCCACCGTAGCACGGAACGTGGACACATCTCTTTCGGGGGAAAGATAATCTTTTCCTCTTGCTCTAACTACCACTAAATCCCGAGACATAACACTGTCAAGTGGTGGAAAGACACTTGTCCACGTCCCCGTGCTAGGCCTGCTGACCACTTAAGTTGGTGGTATTGTACAAAGAGTAAACAATAAAGTTCTTGGTTATCTGTGTCACGATATAACTGCAAATGGCTTAGTAAATGCCTCTTTTTGTAAAACTGATTTGACACCTCTGTATAGCGCTTCGAATAATCTTCAAGCTCCACGTCCGACCGAAGATCTTAGGAGCGTGTACCAAAAGCCTTCTGCTTCTTGGAAGTTCAACTAATAAGGTCCGGGTGGTGTCGCTGCCTGAGGATCTCCAGTCTTAGCTCGTGCTCTCTGGCCGCCATCCTCAACGCTGCGATACTGGAACTTCTCCTCTCTACTTCTGGAGCTAACGGCTGCGTTGGAGGCGATTCGCTCCCGGGCGATATAGGGGGCGAAACGGGCGGCGGGTCTGGCGATTGCCGCGGTGGTGCTGCTAACCCTGCGAGGAGCGAGTGGAAAGGGGGCGAGGAGGTGTAAAGTGGTGCTGAGAAGAGTGGCGGCCGGTGCATTGGAGCACCGAGGTATTGAGCACCCAGTACAGGCCCACCAGCGTATCTGTGACAAACAATAAATAATGTTAAAGAAATAGTCTTTCATGCGTGTAGTTTAAGTTTAAATTTGAAATGAGTATAAAAGTATTAGGTGGCTGAAATCCCCTGAGCAGGGTATTATCTAAGGGGATTTGTGGAATAAACCGAACACATTACGCTATTCTATAATGTCCCCACTGCTAGGGCACTGGCTTTCCCTGTGGATCGAAGAATATAGAGAGAATAGTCCATAACCCACCACATCGACCCAGTGTGGATTGGAGGGTATTAACCATTGAAGATGCATCCGGGACGCGCCTTCCGAAGCACGAGGAACTCGAGAATTTTGGTCACATTTTTGGTCACCTATGCAATGACCGGCCTTAGCAAACATTCCTTCAATCACCAGCCGAGCGCACTTGCCACAGCCCTATTGAGTTCTTAGCACAACTTCTAGCTCTAAGCTGCTGGTAAAAATCTATAATTTTTTTGTGGATCTATTGGCACATTCACTTCTCTATGGCTTAAAACACCACTTTGTAGTAGACATAGTCTTACCTGAACGAGGCTAAGGTGTTGGCGTCAAACGGTTTCCTAAACCCGAAACCGAGTTGAGAGAAAGGGTTCGGCATGGAAGCCACCACGGACGGTGGCGGGGCTCCGCCCCCACCCAGATAAGGGTTATAGGGATGAGCTTGAGGACCCACTTTCTCCTGCTTCCGCCACTTCGCTCGGCGGTTCTGGAACCAGACCTGCAACAAAAAATTGAAGTTAGTCATCATCATCACTTTACTCCTATCCCAGCATTCTGTTTGAGGCTGGCGCATTATGACATCTTTCTTCAATTTCTCCTGTCACTCGTCATCTCCCCATTCATAACGTTCTATCATACATCACACAATCCATCCATCTTCTCAGCGATGTTCCTCTACTTCGACATCTATCAACATTCATGTCCATAATTTTTTTAGTTGCAATCGTGGCGTTTCTTCTCGTCGTCTTTTGTTTTAGTTGGTAAATAAGGACACTTTAGTTGAAAATTCTTAGCATTGCATGAATGCGTGTGTGGTGTCTGGTTCAAAGTGGCACAAGGGGAAGTTTGTGCGCTCCAAACGCGGGTGACAAAACGGGACGTCTCTCTTAGCGCTTATAGCGTTGTCTCACTTTAACAATGGGAATTGAGTCGCGTTTAGAGTTGGTGGTAAGGACTTAAAACTGGTCTGCCTGGGATTAAGAAGCCTATGATGATGCAACCGCCTCCACAGCCTCTCCTTGCTCGATTTTTTTCCCACCAATTTTCAACCTCTAAACGGTCGATACGAAACGGTTGTTCGTTTAAAATTAGTCAGACCATAAGAATGGTATTTAAAACGTTTGCTTTAAAAAATAGGACTGAGTCAACAGTTGAGCCATTTATTGATTCCGCGCCCATAATACTGATAACTTAATTAGTCCGTCGGCCCTAAGAACCGAGCAGTCTGCTTACCACACAATAGATTATAAGTTAGACTGAACATTCCCGAGAGAAAAAAAAAACTATCGGTTTCATAGAATTCCCAAGGAAATTAATAATGCCATAAAGAATTTCGAGTTGATCTTAATGGGGAATTAAATTGTAGGCGTTTTTTGCGAGAGCCCTTGCTTGTGCCGTTGGTATTTCTGAACCAGAATAAGGCACCGGTATGCAATAAAATTTTATCCAATTATATCTTATTTTGTAATGAAATATTTTAACGTTTTATTCCAATGCAAATGATTTGTTAGTTATTACTAGTACCTAATCAAGTTCTGATTAAGTTAAAGGATTTATTTGATTAGATACACAGATATATTTTAAGGAATTGGCTTATATTCATAATTGTATTTCCTATCCACTCCCTTTTGATTTATATC